>CM076581.1:393486823-393874241 GCA_034641835.2 Pinus albicaulis
CAAACCTTGACCTTAACCTTAACCTTAACCTAACTAAAACTGTAACCTTAACCATAACCTTAACCTTAAGCTTACCTTAACTTTGACTTTATCCTTAACTGAAGCTTAAGCTTAAGCTAACCTTAACCTTACCTTAAGTTTAGGTTAAGGTTAAGGTTAAGGTTAGGTAAGGGTAAAGTTAAGGTTACAGGTTTAGTCAAGTTAAGGTTAAGGTTATGGTTAGGTCAAAGGTAAAGTTATGGTTAAGGTGAAGGTTAAGGGTGAGGTTAAGGTCAAATTTATGGGTTTAGTCAAGTTAAGGTTAAGGTTAAGGGTCTTGTCAAGGTTTGAGTTAGGTTATAGCTAAGGTTAAGGTTAGGGTTAATTTTATAGTTAAGGTTAACCTTAAGACCTATAACCTTAAACTTAACCTTAACCTTAACCTTAACCGTAACTTTAACTATAACCTAACCTTAACCTTTAACTTAACTATAACATTAACTTAACTATAACATTAACCTTACTATGACCTAACCTTCACCTTAACCTTTACTTTAACCTTAACCTTAACCTTAACTATAACCTAACCCTAACCTTAAATTTAACCTTAAACTTATCTTAACCTTAACCTTCACTATAACCTAACCTTAACCTTGAACTTAACTATAAAATAACCCTAACCTTGACCAAATCCTTAACCTTAACCTTGAAGTTAACTATAACCTAACCCTAACCTTGACCAAACCCTTAACCTTAACCTTAACTTTACCCTTAACCTAACCTTAACCTTGACTTTACTCTTAACCTAACCTTAACCTTGACCTTAACTATAACCTAACCCTAACCTTTACCAAACCTTAACCTTAACCTTAACTTAACCCTTAACCCTAACCTTAACCTTAACTTTACCCTTAACCTAACCTTAACCTTGAACTTAACTATAACTTAACCTTAACCTTGAACAAACCCGTAAGGTTAGGGTTAGGTTATAGTTAAGGTCAAGGTTAAGGTTAGGTTATAGTGAAGGTTAAGGTTAAGATAAGGTTAAGGTTCGGGTCAAGGTTAAGGTTAAGGTTAGGGTAACCTTTACCTTACCCTTAACCTTAACATTAACCTTAACCTAAACCTTAACCTTGACCTAACCTTAACCTTAAATTTACCCTAACCTTAACCTTAACTTTACCCTTAACCTAACCTTAGCCTTAACCTACCCTTAACCTTATCTTAACCTTAATTATAACCTAACTCTAACCTTTACAAAACCTTAACATTAACCTTAACTTTACCCTTAACCTAACCTTAACCTTGACTTTACCCTTAACTTAAACTTAATCTTCACTATAACCTAACCCTAACATTGACCAAAC
The DNA here is from genome assembly GCA_034641835.2 of Pinus albicaulis. Taxonomy (NCBI): domain Eukaryota; kingdom Viridiplantae; phylum Streptophyta; class Pinopsida; order Pinales; family Pinaceae; genus Pinus; species Pinus albicaulis. The sequence goes on from CM076581.1 coordinate 393,488,170, forward strand.
CATTAACCTTAACCTTAACCTTACCCTTAACCTTGACCTTAACATTAAATTTAACTATAACCTAACCCTAACCTTGACCAAACCCGTAACATTAACCTTAACTTAACCTAACCTTAACCTTGACCTTAACTATAACCTAACCCAAACCTTTACCAAACCCTTAGCCTTAACCTTAACCTGACTAAACCATTAAGGTTAGGGTAAAGTTAAAGTTAAGGTTAATGTCAATGTCAAGGTTAATGTTAAGTTAGGATAAGGTAAGGTTATAGTTAGGTTAAGTTTAAGGGGGTAAGACTTAACCTTAACCCGACTAAACCCATAACCTTAACCTTAACCTTAACCTAACATTAACCTTAACTAAACCCTTAACCTTAACCTTAACCTTACCCTTAACCCTTAACCTTAACCTAACCCTAACCTTGACCTGAACCTTAACCTAACCTTAACCTTTACCTTACCCTTAACCTTACCTTAACCTTAAACTTAACCTAACCTTAACCTTAAAGTTAACCTTACCCTAACCCTAACCTTAAGGTCAAGTCTAAGGTTATGTTAAGGGCAAAGTTCAGGTTATGGTTAGGGTAACATTAGGTTAAGGTTAAGGTTAAGTTTATGGTTAAGGTAAGGTTAAGGTTAAGCTTATGCTTATGGTTAATTTTAACGTCAAGGTTAAGTTAGGTTAAGTTAAGGTAAAGGTTACGGTTAGTTCAAGGTTAAGGGTTTAGTCAGGTTAAGTTTAAGGTTAAGGGTTTGGTCAAGGTTAGGGTTAGGTTAAGGTTTAGGGTGAAGATTACGGGTAAGGTTAATGTTAAGGTCAAGGTTAAGTTTAAGGTTATAGTTATGGTTAAATTTAAGGTTAAGGTTAGGTAAAGGTTAAGGGTAAGGTTAAGATTAAGGTCAAGGTCAATGTTAACCTTAAGCTACCTTAACCTTAACCTTAACCCTAACCTTAACCTTCAATTTACCCTCAGGTTATGGGTTTAGTCAGTTTAAGGTAAATGTTAAGGTTAAGGTGAAGGTTAAGGGTAAGGTCAAGGTTAAGGGTAAATCTAAGGTTAAGGTTAAGATGAAGGTTAAGGGTAAAGTTCAGGTTAAGGTGAAGGTTAAGGGTAAGGTTAAGGTTAAGGTTACAGGTTTAGTCAGGTTAAGGTTAGGGTTAAGGATAAGGTTAATTTTAAGGTTAGGGTAAGGTTAAGGTAAGGGTTTGGTCAAGGTTAAGGTTAAGGTTAAGGGTTTGGTCAAGGTAAGGGTTAGGTTAAGGGTAAGATAAGGTTAAGGTTAAGGTTAAGGTTAAGGTTACGTTAAGGTCAAGGTCAAGGTTAAGGTTAAGGGTAAAGCCAAGGTTAAGGTTAGGGTAAAGGTTGAGGTTAAGGTTAAGGTTAAGGGTTTGGTACAGGTTAGGGTTAGGTTATCCCTTAAGGTTAAGGTTAGGTTAAGGTTAAGTTAAGGTTCAGGTTAAGGTTAAGTTTAGGTTAAGGTTAAGTTTAAGGTTAAGGTTAGGTTAAGGTTAAGTTTAAGGATAGGTTAAGTGTAATGTCAAGGTTAAGGCTATGGTTATGGGAAGGTTAAGGTTAAGGTTAAGGTTAAGTTAAGGTTAAGGTCAATTTTAGGGTTAGGTTATAGTTAAGGTCAAGGTTAAGGATAGGTTAATGTTAAGGTCAAGGTTAGGGTTAGGTTATAGTTAAGGTTAAGGTTAAAGTCAAGGTTAAGGATTTGGTCAAAGTTAGGGACATGTTATAGTTAAGGTCAAGGTCATGGTTAGGTTAAGGTTTAGGTTAAGGTTAAGGGTTTGGTCAAGGTTAGGGTTATGTCAAGATTAAGGTTAAAGTTAAGGTTAAGGTTAGGGGTTTAGTCAAGTTAAGTTTAGGGTTAAGGGTTTGGTCAAGGTTAAGGTTAACGGTTTGGTCAAGGTTAAGTTTAGGGTAAAGTTAAAGTTAAGGTGAAGGTTAGGTTAAGGTTAAGGTTAAGGGTTTGGTCAAGGTTAGGGTTATGTTAAGGGGGTAAGGTTAATGTTAAGGTTAAGGTTAAGGTTAAGGGTTTGGTCAAGGTTAGGGTTAGGTTATAGTTAAGGTCTGGCGCTTGCCTACACCGTCACCTATAGGGTAAAGGATGCCCTAGTTTTTGCCACTGAGAACCACTGTCCCACGTGAGCATTCGAGTCTTGGGATTTTTGGTAGTCAGCTAATAGTACAGAGTATCAGCCAGGTCAGGTAGCCCCAACTGATTCCACATGCACTGTGCATAATCATAACCCCCTCTGAATCGGGTCTCTGCCGCACTCAGGTTTTCTTTTTCGTGGGCTGATAGTTGGATTTTAAAGCTCCCTAAAACCACAACTTCTATGTTTCAAATGTGAAGCATGATCAAGGTGGCTTATTGGATGCCTACCCCCTTGATCCTAACTTAATCTATAATTTCTCTTGTGGCCCCTGTGGGGAGAATTTAGTGAGTTGATTTAAGCTATTTTTAGGTGGCTTTATTTTCTTAGTGGGTGAATGTAGGTGAGATTATGGTGAACAATCTTATAATTTGAACATATGGATATCGGTGATCCTTTACAAAATTTCCTTAGTTAAACTATGTGACGTTGTTCCTTGCTCAAATAGAAAGCATTTGTAGATAATGGGCCGCTTCCAAAACCTCCTAGTTAGTTTATGTGAGTGACTAAAGGGAGATGGAAAATAAAAAATGTAGAGTGTTCATATGCTTGTATAGGGTCACCAAATGGTGCAAAGATAACAGAGATTACTTGCTCTAATTGGCGATTCAATCCTAGTCCCGCAATTTCCTAAATGAAAAAATTGAATTTAAACTAAACAATTTCTACACTAGCTTATGCATGTGTGGTCATGAGCCACTTACTTGGACTAGTTAAGCTAAGTGTGCATACCAAAATGTGCAAAAAACATAAACTGTTTGGAAAGAAATGGTTAATTCAGCCCCCACTTAAACTATGTCAACACTTTTGCAAAAACCAGCTTAAATAAAAACTAACTAAATGCCTATGAAAAGCAGTAAGAAATCAGTTCTCAGAAGCTGTGGGGTATCAACACAGGTGTTGGTAGATACAATAAAGGTTTCCCAACGCACTTATAAGCAGAAAAAATGCAGAAAATAGGGAGAAAAAATCTCTCTACAATTTGCACTCAAAAACCCTTGACAGGTACGCCTTCCTGCGTGCATGTCACTCCTGAATGCATGCAATGCGCCTCTGTGTGAAAAAATTGCGCGCAAAAGTCCTCCAAGTAAAACATTAGGAGCTACCTTCTTCAGTCTATCAACTCCACTCTAGCATAAACTAAGGGTCTCTTGCAAAAGATGGCACAACCACATAAAATTGAAACACGTCAATGGAATCGCCAATCATGTTGTGGTGGATTCGACACATGGGTGTACTAAATCACACGAGCTTAGAGAGTGTGGTATACTCTCTAAACTATTGGTAACAGGAATTATGTGGGGGGAGCTCAAAAGCATAAAACTTAAATAAAATAATATGCTGAAGTATGCTCTAGTTAAAAAAACTAAAACTAAAAACAAAAAAGAAGCTATATAGAGAGTTCCAAACAGTAATAATGCAAACAATGGCTTGATGGGCTCTTCTTATTGAATGTTCAAAATAAAAGAAAATCTTACCCACTTGCCAAAGGGCCCCTATGCAATGGCTCTAGGTGCTGATGCAAGGATGTTTGTCTTTCAAGTTCTACTTCTGATGTAGTCCAACTCTCTCTCTCTTTGCTGTTGTAGACTAAGATGTTGGGTGGCCAACTATCAAGTCCTCTTTAGCTCTAGCTCCAGGTCACACACAATGCTACTGTTGCTTGGGAAACTTTGGCCAGCATAACCTTCTGATCACCATTTTTTCATCTCTTGGTGGGTTTATATAGGTGAGCTTAAAATTCTCCTTCCCTTCCTTGGTACATGATGGATGGTGACCCAAGGGAGAGGTGTGATACCATTGTGTGCTCAAATATTCTTTTGTGTGCTCACATAATGTCTAAGGATGTGTTGTTTGGTTTCCTTAAATGGATTTCACATAACGAGTAACTGTCCTTTGCTTATTGTGGTCTCGGAAAGTGACTTATTTCCATTTCTAGGAATGCGTGCTTATCGGGCAAAATGGCACACAGAAGGTGCTCTTCTCAAAGGAAAAAGCATGCATTTGAGCATTTATGACTAGTTCAAATCTGATTTTCTCAAAACCTTAGAGATTTTGAATACTTCTTGATTCCATAATGTATTCCTGTCATGTAAATACTTAGGCTCGACATTAATTAATGTCGACTTCTACTCTATGATTTTCCAGTGTTAACAGTTATAGTTAAGGTTAAGGTTAAGGGTTTGGTTAAGGTTAGGGTTAGGTTATAGTTAAGGTCAAGGTTAAGTTTAAGGTTAAGGGTAGCATTAAGGTTAAGGTTAAGGTGAAGATTAAGGTTAATATTAGGTTAAGGTTAGGTTAAGGTTAAGGTTAAGTTTAGGTTAAGGCTGAGGTTAAGGGTTTGGTAAGGTTAAGGTTAAGGTAAGGTTAAGGTTAGGTTAAGGTTAAGCTAAAGCTTAAGCTTAAGGTTTTAGTTAAGGTTAAGGTTAGTTTAAGGTTAAGGTTAATGATAGGGGTTTGGTCAAGGTTAGGGTTAGGTTATAGTTAAGGTCAAGGTTAAGGTTAGGTTATAGTGAAGGTAGAGGTTAAGACCTCTAACCTTAACCTTAACATTAATCTTTACTTAAACATAACCTTAACTATAACCTAACCCTAACCTTGAACAAACCCTTAACCTTAACCTTACTAAACTTGTAACCTTAACCTTACTTAAACTTAACCTTGACCTTGACCTTGACCTAAACCTTATCCTTAACCTTCACCTTAACCTAACCTTAACCTTAACCTTAACTATAACCTAACTCTAACCTTAACCTTAACCTTTACCTTAACATTAAACTTTACCCTAATCTTTACCTTAACCTTAACATTAACCTTATCTTACCCTTAACCTTAAATTATCCTTAACCTTGACCTAACCGTAACCTTAACCTTAACCTTAACTATAACCTAACCCTAACCTTAACCTTCACTATAACCTAACCTTAACCTTAACCTTAACCTAACCTTGACCTTAACCTTAACCTTAACCTTAACCTGACTAAACCCGTAACCTATAACCTTACCTTAACCTAAATTTAACCTTAACCTTAACCTTAACCATAACCCTAACCTTGACCAAACCATTAACCTTAACCTTAAACTGATTAAACCCGTAACCTTAACCTTAACTTTAAATTGACTAAACCCTTAAGCTTTACCTTAAATTTAACCTAGCCTTAACCTTAACCTCACTATAACCCTACCCTTAGCCTAACCTAAACTTAACCTTAACCTTAACCTTCACCTAAACCTTCACCTTAACCTTAACCTCACTAAACCCATAACCTTAACCTTACCCTTAACCTTAACCTGAACATTTACCCTTAGCCTAAACCTTAACCTTAACTTTACCCCCTTAACCTTAACCTTATCCTAACCTTAACCTTAACTAAAACCTAACCATAATCTTAACCAAACCCTTAACCTTAACCTTAACTTTAACCTAACCTTAACCTTGATTTTACCCTTAACCTAACATTAACCTTAACCTAACCTTAACCTTAACTTTACATTCACCTTGACTTAACGTTAACCTTATCTTAACCTTAACCTAACTTTATCCTTAACCTTAACCTAACTATAACCTTACCTTAACCTAACTTAACCTTAACCTTCACCTTGACCTTAACCTTAACTTTACTCTTACCCTAACCTTAAGGGTTTAGTCAGGTTAAGGTTAAGATTAAGGTTAAGGTAAAGGCTAAGGTTAGGTTATATTAAAGGTTAAGGTCAAGGGTAAGGTTAGTTTAAAATTTCATGTTAAGGTTAAGGTTAATGCTAAGGTTAGGGTTAAGGTTAGGGTTAGGTTAAGGTTAAGATAAAAATAAGCTTACGGTTAATGTTAAGGTTAAGGTTAAGGTTAATTTAAGGTTAAGGTTAGGTTAAGGTTAAGTTAAGGGTAAAGTCAACCTATAACCTTAACCTTAAGCTTCACTATAACCTAACCCTAACCTTCACCAAAGCCTTAACCTTACCTATAACCTAACCTTAAACTTAACCAAACCCTTAACCTTAACCTTGACTTTACACTTAACTTAACCTTAACCTTAACCTTAACATTAATTGTAACCTTAACCTTACCTTAACCTAGCTTAACCTTAACCTTGACCTTGACCTTAACCTTAACCTTAAATTTACCCTAACCTTAAGGGTTTAGTCAAGTTGAGGTTAAGGTTAAAGGTTTGCTCAAGGTTAGGGTTAGGTTGAGGTTAAGGGTGGAGGTTAAGGGTAAGGTTAAGGTTAAGGTTAGGTTAAGGGTAAAGTTAAGGTTAAGGTATATCTTAAGGTTAGGGTTGAGGTTAAATTCTAGGTTAAGTTGAAGGTTAAGGATAAGGATAGGGTAAGGTTAAGGTTATGTTCAAGGTCAAGGTTAGGGTTAAGTTAGGTTAAGGTAAGGTTAAGGTTACGACTAGGTTAAGGTTAAGGTTAGGTTAAGGTTAAGATTAAGATTAGGTTAAGGGTAAAGTTAAGGTTAAGGTTAGGTTAAGGTCAGGGTCAAGGTTAGGTTAAGGGTAATGTCAAGGTTACTATTAGGTTAAGGGTTTGTTCAATGTTAAGGTTAGGTTATAGTTAAGGTCAGGTTAAAGTTAAGGTTAAGGGTTTTGTCAAGGTTAGGATTAGGTTTTAGTTAAGTTAAAGGTTAAGGTTATAGTTAAGGTTAAGGTTAAGGTTATGGTTATGGTTAAGGTTAGGGTTAGGTTATAGTTAAGGTTAAGATTAAGTTAAGGGTAAAGTTAAGGTTAAGGTTAGGGTTAAGGTTAGGGGAAGGTTTTAGTTAAGGTTAAGGTTAAAGTTAAGATTAGGTTAAGGTTAAGATAAGGTTAAGGATCAGGTTAAGGTTAAAGTTAAGGTTAGGTTAAGGCTAAGGTTAGGTTAAGGTTAAGGTTAAGGTTAGCTTAAGGCTAAGGTTAAGGTTAAGGTTAAGGGGTCAGTCAAGGTTAGGGTTAGGTTATAGTTAAGGTTAGGTTAACGGTAAAGTCAAGGTTAAGGGTAAGGTTAAGGTTAAGGTTACGGGTTTAGTTAGGTTAAGGTCAAGGTTAAGGGTTTGGTCAAGGTTAGGGTTAGGTTAAGGTTAAGGTTAAGGTTAGGTTAAGGGTAAAGTTAAGTTTAAGGTTATGGTTAAGGGTAAGATAATGTTAAGGTTAAGGTTAAGGGTGAAAGGTTAAGGTTAAGGTTAAGGCTATGGTTCGGTGAAGGTGAAGGTTATTTTTAGGTCAAGGTTAAGGTTAAGGTTAAGTTAATGTCAAGGGTAATATAAGGTTAAGGTTAAGGTTAATATTAAGATGAGGTTAAGGTTAAAGTCAAACTTTAACCTTAACCTTATGTTTAACCTTAACCTTCCCCTAACCTTAACCCTAACGTGAACCTTAAGCTTAAGCTTAAGCTAACCTTAACCATATCCTTAACCTTAACTTTACCCTTAAACTAACCTTAAGCTTACCCTAACCATAACCTTAACTTTACCCTTAGCCTAATCTTAACCTTAAGCCTAACCTTAACCTTGACTTTACCCTTAACCTAACCTTAACCTTACCTTAACCTTTACCTAACCTTAACTTTAACCTTAACCATAACCTTAACCTAACCTTAACCTTGACCTTAACTATAACCTAACCCTAACCTTGACCAAACCCTTAACCTTACCCTTAACCTGACTAAACCTGTAACCTTAACCTTAACCTTACCCTTAACCTTAACTTATCCTTAACCTTAACCTTAACCATAATCTTAACTTCAGGTTAAGGTTAAGGGTAAAGGTTTAGTTTAAGGTTACAGGTTTAGTCAGGTTAAGGGTAAGGATAAGGGTTTGGTCAAGGTTAGGGTTAGGTTATAGTTAAAGTCAAGGTTAAGGTTAAGGTTAAGGTTATGGTTATGGTTAATGTTAGGTTAAGGTTAAGGTCAAGTTTAAGGTTAAGGTTAGGTTAAGGTTAAGGGTGAAGGTTAAGGTAAAGGTTAAGGTTAATGTTATGGTAAAGTTTAGGTTAAGGTTCAGGTTCAAGTTAAGGTTAAGGTTAAGGTTAGGTTATAGTGAAGGTTAAGGTTAAGACCCATAAACTTATCCTTGACCTTACCCTTAATATTAACCTTAACCTTAACCTTAACCTAACTAACCCCGTAAGATTAACATTAACATTATCTATAACCTAACCCTAACCTTGACAAAACCCTAACCCTAACCTTAACCTTAACCTTAACCTTAACATTACCCTTAACCTAACCTAAACCTTAACTATACCCTTAACCTAATATTAACCTTAACCTAATCTTAACCTTACCCTTAACCTTGACCTTAACCTTAATTTAACTTAACCTTAACCTTAACCTTAACTATAACCAAACACTAACCTTGACCAATCCCTTAACCATAACCTTATGTTAACCTTATCTGAACCTTAACCTAACTATAACCTTACCCTTAAGCTTAACCTTGACCTTAACTATAACCTAACCTTAACCTTGACCAAACCCTAACCTTGCCCCCTTAGCCTTAATCTTAAACTAATATTCACCTTAACTAAAACCTAACCCTAACCTTAACCAAACCCTTAACCTTAACATTAACAATAATATTAACCCTAACCTTAACCTAACCTTAAGCTTAACCTAGCTTTAACCTTAACCTAATATTAACCTTAAACTTAATCTAATTATAACATTACCCTTAACCTTAACCTTAAACTAACCTTAATCTTGACCAAACATTTAACCTTAACCTTAACCTTAACTTTACTCTTAACCTAATTTTTACCTTAACCTAACATTAACGTAGACTTTACCCTTAAATTAACCTTAACCTTGACCTCAACCTAAGGTTAAGATTATGGTTAAGGTTAAGGTTAAGGGTAAGTTTAGGGGTAAGGTTAGGGTTAGGTTAAGGTTAAGGTTAGGCTAGGTTAAGGTTAAGGTTTAAGGTTATGGTTAAGGATAAGGTTAAGGTTAAGGTTAAATTTAAGGTTAAGGTTAAGGTGAATAGTAAAGATAAGGTTATGGTTAAGGTTAAGGTTAGGGTTAGGTTATAAATAAGGTGAATGCTAGGTTAAGGGTAAGATAAGGTTAAGGTTAAGGTTAGGTTAAAGTTAAGGTTAGGTTATAGTGAAGGTTAAGGTTAAGGTTATGGGTTTAGTAAAGGTTAGGGTTAGGTTATAGTTAAGGTCAAGGTTAAGGTTAGGTTATAGTGAAGGTTAAGGTTAAGGTTATGGTTAAGGTTAAGGTTAACATTATGTAAAGGCTAAGTTTAAGGTTAATGTTAAGCGTTTGGTCAAGGTTAGGGTTAGGTTATATTTAAGGTTACAGGTTTATTCAGGTTAAGGTTAAGGTTAAGGGTAAGGTTAGGTTAAGCATACAGTTAAGGTTAAGGGTAAATTCAAGGGTTTAGTCAGGTTAAGGTTAAGGTTAAGGGTTTGGTCAAGGTTAGGGTTATGTTTAAGTTATGGGTTTAGTCAGGTTTTGGTTAGGTTTAAGGTTAAGGTTATGGTTAATGTTAAGGTTAAGGGTAAATTCAAGCTTAAGGATAAGGTTAAGGTTAGGTTAAGGTTAAAATTAAGGTTATGGTTAAGGTTTGGTCAAGGTTAGGGTTAGCTTATAGTTAAGGTTAAGATAAGTTTAAGGTTATGGTTATGGTTAGGGTTAAGGTTAGGTTAAGTTAAGGTTAAGTTTAAGGTTTGGTCAAGGTTAGGGTTAGGTTATAGTTAAAGTTAAGGTTAAGGTCAAGGTTAAGGGTAAGGTTAAGGTTAGATTAAGGTTAATATTAGGTTAAGGGTAAAGTTAAGGTTATGGTTAGGGTAAGGGTTTGGTCAATGTTAGGGTTTGGTTATAGTTAAGGTTAGGTTAAGGTTAAGGTTAAGGGTTTGGTCAAGGTTAGGGTTAGGTTATAGTTAAGGTTAAGGTTAAGGTTACGGAAAGGTTAAGGTTAAGGGTTTGGTCAAGGTTAGGGTTAGGTTATAGTTAAGGTTAAGGTTAGGTTAAGGTTAAGGTTATGGTTAGGTTAAGTTTAAGGTTAAGGTTAATGTTATGTCGAAGGTTAATATTAGGTTAAGGTTAAGGTTAAGGTTAAAGTTAGAATAGGGTTAAGATAAGGTTAAGGTTAACGTTAAGTTTAAGGTTAGGTGAAGGTTAAGGGTAAGGTTAAGGGTAAGGTTAGGTTAAGGACAAGGTTAATGTTAAGTTAGGTTAAGGTTATTTTAAGGGTAAATTCAAAGTTAGAGTTAAAGTTAAGCTTAATGTTAAGGGTAATGTCAATGTTAAGGTTACATATCTTAACCTTAACCTTCACTATAACCTAACCTTAACTATAACCTAACCCTAACCTTAACCTTAACTTAACCGTAACCTTAACGTTAACTTAACCATAACCTTAACTTAGCTTTAACGTTAACCTTACCTTTAACCTTTACCTTAACCTTTGGTCAAGGTTAGGGTTAGGTTATAGTTAGGTTAGGGTTAGTTTATAGTTAAGGTCAAGGTTAAGGTTAAAGTTATAGTTAAGGGTAAGGTTAAGGTTAAGGTTAAGGTTAAGGGTAAAGTTAAGGTTAAGGTTAAGGTTAAGTATAAGGTCATGGTTAAGGTTAAGGTTAAGGATAATGTCAAGGTCAAGGTTAAGATTAAGTAAAGGTTAAGATAATGTTAAGGGTAAGTTTAAGGTTAAGGTTAAGGGTAAGGTTAAGGGTAAGGTTAAGGTTAAGTTTAAGGGTTTGGTGAAGGTTAGCGTTAGGTTATAGTGAAGGTTAAGTTTAATTTAAGGGTAAATTCAAGCTTAGGGTTAGGTTAAGGTTAATATTAGGTTAAGGGTAAAGTTAAGGTTAAGGTTAGGTTAAGGTTAAGATTATAGTTAAGGTCAATGTAAGATAAGGTTAAGGGTTACCTTAACCTTAAGGGTTACCTTAGCCTTAACTATAACCTAACCCTAAACTTGACCAAACCATTAACCTTAACCTTAACCTGACTAATCCCGTAACCTTAACCTTAACATTACCATTAACCTTAACCCTTAACCTTAACCTTAACCTTACCCCATTAACCTTAACCTTAACCTTAACCTTAACCATAACCTAACTAAACCTGTAACATTAACCTTAACCTTAACCTAATTAAACCCATAACCTTAACCTTAACCTTAACTTTACCCTTAACTGAAACTTAACCTAACATTAACCTTAAACTTAACCTTACCCTTACCTAACCTTAACCTTAACCATAACTTTAACCTTAACCTTTACCCCAATCTTAACCTTAACCTTAACCTTGACCAAACCCTTAACCTTAACTTTGACATTAACTATAACCTAACCCTAACCTTGACCAAACGCTTAACATTAACCTTAAACTTAATCTTACCCTATCCTTAACCCTAACCTTAACCTTAAATTTACCCTTAACCTAACCTTAACTTGACCATTAACCTTAACGTCAGTCTTAACCTTGACTTTACCCTTAACCTAACATTAAGGTTAATGTTAAGTTATGTTTAGGTAAGGTTAAGGTTATGGTTAGGTCAAGGTTATGGTTAACGTTAATGTTAAGGACAAGTTAAGGTTAAGTGTAAGCTAAGGTTAATGTTAAGGGTTTGGTCAAGGTTAGTGTTAGGTTATAGTTAAGGTCAAGGTTAAGGTTTGGTTAAGGTTAAGGTTAAGGTTATGGTTAAGGTTAAGGTAATGTAAAGGTTAAGGTTAAGGTTAAGGTTAAGTTAACGTTGACCTTAATTTAACCTTGACCTAACCATAACCTTAACCTTAACCATAACCTTAACTTTAACTTTGACCTTAACCTTAACCTTACCCTTAACCTTCACCCTTAAACTTAACCTCACCCTAACCTTAACCTAACCTTGACCTTAACCTTAACCTTAACCTTAACCTTATCTTACCCTTAACCTTGACCTTAACTTTAACCTTACCTTTACCGTAACCTTAACCTTAACCTTCCCATAACCATAGCCTTAACCTTGACTTTATCCTTAACCTAACCTTAACCTTAACCTTATCCTAACCCTAACCTTGACTAAACCCTTAACCTTAACTATAACTGTTACACAGTAATTTGTCACTGTCCCTGCAATCCCCATATCACACATTAGAGGGTCATTTCTATGACTAATTAGAAGTGTCATGCATTGAAAATACCATCATTTCATCCCTTGCCATGAGGAAAACATTCCCTATGTTGACCATTTCCTGAGCAGACCACTAAAAACACTTGTTTTTTCCTTGGCGCTGGTAGCTCGTTATGCCCTCATGCCAATGAGGAAAATTAACATTGAGCCCATGCCAGTTGGCATTCTGTCTCAGTGAGTTACCCACACCAATATTTTTATGGAAAGTTTTTTAAAAATAGCGGCGAAGTTTCGATCACAACAACTTCATGGATGAGTCATAGGGAGTGGTTCGACTAAATAACCATGGCCTTCCTCCTTTGGCCTCTTGTTTCGACCTTATGGGGAAACCTCCTAAGGGATAAGGCCTCCCTTCCACTATTGTAGGGATCCCAACCTCCTCCTCTCCTCTATAAATATATCCATCTTCCATTGATGTGCTGGTTGAACATGTTCTAGTTGAACAGATAGCTGAAAAAGTTAGCATAGAGGAGAAGCAATAATAGCTTCAAGAGAATAATGAAGAGTGTGATTTTTTTTGTGTGTTGAGAACATAGTGAGATCTTAGACGACCTTTGTTCATGAGGGTGTGACAAACATGCTTGGATATAGACCTACCGAAGGAGAGCCTCAACATCAAGGCTTGGTTGTAAACTCCCCTTGTCTTTATCGTAATAAAATGCATCTAATGTTTATCTTCCACTCTTGTTTACATTTATAATGATATTTATAGCATTTATAATTAGTTATATAGGTTGTATTTGTTTTATTTTTTTCATGGTTTTACACTTGTTGTGGTGTCTTGACTATCTGTAATGGTAATCGAACGTTGGTAGCAACGTGTATCGAGTTTGAGAAGAGCAAGAGATCAAGAAGCTTCGACGAAAGAAGACAACATAGCATCAAAATGAGGTAGGACATCTTCCTTGCTCTGAATTTATTTTACAATCTAGGAAGGTAGATTTTAGTATGTTCCCGTAGTTGTTAGACCCACCCTAGGGATAGAGGGATCGCCTCTGTCCGCAGAGGGGATTTACCTTGACAACAAATTGGCGGCTCCGTTGGGGAGTTTCCTTTGATTTGGTAACTCTTTGAGGTCTTAGTCATTCGATGGATTTAGTCGAACGACCATTTCCCCGTTTGTTCCTATGTTTTTCATCAATTACGATCTTTTAGTTTTTGCTTGAAGTGGTGAGTATGGTCTTGGTTGGAAGAAATTCTTTGTTTTTTCCTGTTCAGGCATTAGCGCTAGTTGTTTTTTCCCTTCTGATCTTTTTCTCTATATGATTTACTCATTCTCCCCTCTAATTTTTCACTTATGAGCATAGATTACATTGCTCTTTGTTCAACTAAAAAGTCTTCTTTCTATGATTGCATGATGTAAAAGGGAATGAATGCCTTGTTTTGAACTCATGCTTTGGAGGTCCTTTTTGTTCCTTACCTCATATGTCTTGTAGCCTTTTGAGGAATTTCATTACAAAGTGTTTGAAACAAATATTGCATTCTTAGTGTTTGTTTGCATCCCTTTTGCATTCATCCATCATAAAGAAGATTTACATTCATTTAGTTTTCGTTTTAGAGTTTGCTTTTTTTTTAAATGCATTAGATTACATTCCATTGAAAAGTATTTTTTGAGATCCATCATTGAAATTAGATTACATTGTTTAATGATTGAAAACTAAAAATTGCTTTGAGTGCATTCTCTTTCATTAAAAGCGTGCATGAAGTAGATTCTCATCCATCGAAAAATGCAATCAATGCATTCTTGTTCTTTAAAAAAAAAAGGGAAATTGTGCATAGATTACAATTGCATAGTTTTCAAAAAAGAGGATTTTGCATAGATTACATTGCATAATTCGCATCTTTGAATGTTTTGGATTACTTTTGGAATGTGAAAGTCATCTAGTTTGGAAAATTTTCTTTTTTCAGTATTGTTGTTTGTTGCATCATTGTTTGGAAATATTCCCTTAAATAGATATCATTCATCAAATTGAAAGATTTCTTTTCTCATATAGTTGCATATAGGATATTGTCAGATGAAATGCGGTAGGGCCTTGAAACCGAGACATAATTCAAGATCAACTTTAAAATTTATTGAATTAACCTATGGAAACATTGAAACCTAATGAAACATTTTTAGTGGTCTAGGTTAGAGACGTGTTTCAACATCTTTAAACCTAGCATTTGTCACTCACTATATGGCTTAAGACAACGCTAGTAAGGACTTTTTCTCCCCGTATCATCGTGTATATAAAGGGAGACCCCATTAGGTTTAAAATCTTTTATCCATAGGAAGCTGATTCTATTGTGTTTTACCCGTGATACACTGGACACAACATTCAGGGAGATTACCTGCACATACATTAAGTCCTTGGTTGATTTCTCTTTAATTTTTACCAAGGTGTATATGGCAGTTCATGGATATCTGGTACACCCATTTACCTAGATTACTAGAGCAGTCACTTTGATCTTTACTGACTCTTTTAACTGAAAATATCATCGAGCTGTTGTCCTTTCATGCTCGTGTCCAACTTGAAAGCGATAGAGCCACATTTTTATTGTTTCTCGACTCTTAAAATATGAAACAATAGAGTCTGGTTTCAGTTTCTTAAAAATTAATCACCCATGAAATATTCCTGGTTAGAATTTTTGTCCTTAGTGTTTTATTTCAAGGTCATTTCTGATGGCAACTTTTCTGGAGTTTTCCAATCAAGGAGTCCCCTCTGAAGGGAGTGTTGGTGTCCCGTGTTTTGATAGTTTGGAAAATCAAAAGACAAGGCAAAATTAGAACCAATCTTTAGAGTTATAGGATCTAGTCCTCATGTTCTTAGAGAGGGATCTCTCAAATTTTTGTTTGCAAAGGTTTATCTTGTGTGCTTTTAGTATTGGTTTTAGACTAGTCATTAAGTGCAGGTGTTTGTTTGTTTATTTGGTTGATTTGATACAGCAGAATATGAAAGTTCTAGGAAAGATATATAGAATGGAGAAACATCTGGTTCATTGGGAAATGGAGTCAAGAAGAGGTCATAACATAATCATGAATGGATATGGGATATCAGAGGGAAAATCTAACTTGGGCGCAGGATCCTTTGGTTTTGGAATGAGATGGACATCAATGATTAGGAAAGAGAAATTTGATTCTCAACGAAGGGAACTTGAAAACATAACTTGAACAATAAAGAAATATTTCATAGACAGGGCTAACCATAAATTCTACAAACATTCTTTAAGAAAATAATGACTTTAAGACAACTTTAAAAATGAAATCTAAGATTCGGGGAACACCCTATTTCCTCAAAGATTTTATTTCAAATGACTTAGAAAACATAAAAGATTCATTGATAATTGCAGTCATATAAGAGGGAACATATAACACATCTATGATCACAACTATAAAAGACCTTTAAGACAACTGTTTAAGCAAGGACAAAGGGCATGATCAAAACAGACCTCCTTGGCTTACTATAAACAAATATAATTCAAAGGGAGACTTCACTAACAATTTTTAAGTGGTAGCAGACAAGCAGGGAGAACCATAAATCATGCTGAAACCAACTATTTGAACTTATTAGAGAAATAAGCGAGCATGAGGACTAAAGAGAAATATTTAAGCCTCTAAAATACCTCAGCAGAAGAAAACATAAAACAATGAAGGACAAACAGGTCTAAGGTGCTTCCAAGAGTCATTTATTAGCCTAAAAATTTCATCCTAATGTAGTAAGAAGTTATGGAACATAATGAAAACAAGGGAAAAACATTAAACAATTTAGAATACTTAACCAACAGCCAAACTCATGGATCCAATGATAGAGCCTTCTCAAGAACAAGCATGCAACAACATCATCAGGACTTCCAAGACTTCAATTTCTTCTTCAACTTCAACAAAATATGTATTATTTCAGAGAGTTTCAATATTACAACTAGTGATCAACCAACCAACCAACAACCAATTTCTCATATTCTACAGAAGTATTTATAGAAGAATGAGGAGGTGGGATTTGATAAAAGATCTCCGGGGTTAATTAATACATACTAATGACTTCTCATCCTTTGAGGGGCTCAATGGAGAAGCATATAGATATTCTCACTTTATTAATTGATTTACATTTAAGATTAAGCTCGGTGGGAGCTTTTGTTGAATTTTAAGGCTCTGTGTCATGTTGTAGTAACTCTGCTGATATTTTTTGCATTAAATTTCTTTAGCAGAATTAACTATTTGGCTGCATTAAGGAAAATATCTGAGTTTGATCAATAAATTCGGCCTCCGTTTGAATGCTTGTGGCTACATGTGGCATTGTGGTAGCTGAGAGGAATTAATTTTCCTCTGATGAGGCAGTGGAGGCATCCTCTGTCTGATAAACATCCTGGATTTCCCTTTAACTTTGTTTAATTCAATGGATTAGGTTTTTGATAATCAACCTTTTAGCCATAATCCATTAAATTGATGTTTAATCATTCAATTCTACTGTTTTTGGACCTTCGACACTGATACTCTTCGTTTTGATCAAATAATATTGTGTCTTGTTGATGTATAGGGCTACGTAGGGCTCACAAGGCATGAATTCCCATGAAACATTGACGAGAGGTGGAGTTTGAACCTTGCAAATGGTTTCCTTTTATGAATTGAAGGCATGAGAATCGTCATTCCCGGCCTTCGGCCTTTATTTTACATAATGGATAGACCATTAATACCTACAAAATACAACAAACATGTTATAAAATCCTACGTTTATTAGGTAAACTTCTTTGGAGGGTGTGGGGAGAAACGTGGCCATTGGATGGCATCATCCAACGGTGTAGATCCATTTGCAGAGGTTAAAAGAAGAGCAGAGGGAAAAATAATTCAGAAACATTGATCGCACAGATATCAACAGTGGGGATTACATGTTTAAAATTCTCTTGGTGGAAGGCGTATGGCGATGAAATAATGCGGGAATGATCTGGGACCGTCCGATTCGAACACGTGGATGGCCCAGATACAATCGGAGGAGAAAAGAGGGAGGATGTTACGAAAATCTCCGATGTGATTAGATGCAGACCATTGATCTGAGGGCCAGATCAACAGTGGGGAATGAATCGAGGATCGGCGATCAGAGGTGGGTTGATGCGATTACGCGATCAGGGAAGGCCGATGCGATTGCGCGATCAGGGAATGGCCGATGCAATTATGCGATTGGGCCATCGCAATCGGGGGGAAAACATTATAAATGCACCCAAAGGAAAAGTCTGATGCAATTAGCACCTTGGGACCCTTAACGCTTGGTCCTAGGCATAAGTCATATGAATAAAGTGGAGAAAGCATAGTTTTAATATAATGGGCTAATCGCATCGTAAGTTTTAACATGGTAAAAAAAACTTGCGCGTTATATTTTGCCGATGCGATAAGCACTTAGATGGTTTAGCACTTGGTTCTAGCGCTAAGGCATATGTGGGGTAGTGGTTTAGGGGGCTTAGCCAAAGGGGGCTAAAGCATGTAATAAAAAAGTGTGTTTTTATGGATTTTCAATGGTTTTCAAAGGGATTTTGAGGATTTCGGCAAAGTTAAAAATGAGTTTTAAACTCTGTAAACATGTTTTTATGAATTTGAAATGGGAAAAAAATGGAAAATAGAAGAATTCCATGGGAATGAAGGGGGTAAAAATGAAGGTTAGTTTGAAGTGGAAAAAGGGAAAAGGGTGTTTTGCAGCAGTCTTTCCTCTATGGAATCAACAAAATTTTTGAGTTTAAAATCGAAACAATAGTGAAGATTTAGATAAAGGGCATGAGGCCTTCAAGAGTCTTCACGAGATAACATTTTTTAGCAATAAGACTTATTTCTTGAAGGCTCCAAAAATGATTTAGCTAGCATTTTATATGACAAATTTTATAGCTGACTAACAAGGAGTCCTAGTCCTTTTCCTACTTTAGGAAATATTGGTGCTCCTTATATGGCCACGTTATCCCTCCCTGGGTTAACTGTTGGGTTGCTTGTTTGGTTGTTTTCAACCTCTGTGGTCTCAAGTGTTCCGGCTACCATACCATCCACTCCTCTGCCTAAGCAATGCCATGTTGAGTCGAAGTTGGACCTCTCCCCTTCTTTTCCTGTTTCTTCATCCTCATCTTCTACTTTGCCTCATGAAAGTTTGGATTCTAGTACCTAGGCGGCTGAGAAGAAGAAGAAGAAGAAGAATAAGAAGAAGAATTCAGATAAGCGAGAGGCCAATTCTATAGCTGTTGCTTCTAAAACACTTGCTCTCGATGAAACTTCCAACCCTCCATGGAAAGTTAATTTCCCTTGCATGTTGTGCTAGGGAAACCATCTTTTTCGAGATTTCCTTGGCATTCCCAAGGTGCTCGAAGTATGGTCCAAAGGTTGTCCACCATTTCCTTTGGCTTCCGGGAGTCAGGTTGGGGGCACATCTTCAGCTAGCACTAGTAAAGCTCCTAAGATTCATGGTAAGCTCACCAATCCCTGTAATTTGTGTGAAGGGAATCATGCCATTCACCTTTGTCTGTATATGGATGAAGCCAAGAGTGTTTTGGACAACACAACTATTTCTGCACCATGCCTTCCAGCTGGTTAGAAACAGCTTTCTTTGAGTCCTTCACCAGTTGATTCAATGATCAGTCAAGA
The DNA here is from genome assembly GCA_034641835.2 of Pinus albicaulis. Classification (NCBI taxonomy): domain Eukaryota; kingdom Viridiplantae; phylum Streptophyta; class Pinopsida; order Pinales; family Pinaceae; genus Pinus; species Pinus albicaulis. The sequence goes on from CM076581.1 coordinate 393,507,010, forward strand.
CTCATCCTTGCTTGATCCCGCTCCCCCGGAAATTCACCATCATGAATCCATCCCTGACCAACCATTGTTTGTGGGATCAGTTGAGCTGGCCCTGTCTACAGTGCACCAGGTATTTTCTGTTGAGATTGGATCTCACATCGCTCATGTTCTTCTTGTTTCTTTAGATTCCTCGGACTTGGAGAAATATTCTCCCGACCCTGTACCTCTGGAAGCTTTTTCTTCACCTCCAATGATGGAGGTCCCGAAGGATACTCCTTCTACCTCCATGATGGAGGTGGTGGAGGATACTCCTTATTCTACCATAACACCGGGAAATACCATCTTAGTTTGATGGTAGCCCCTCCAAATAGTTTGGTCGCTTCCTTCAATTGGATTCAATTCACAGGATACCGCCTTATGTCTTATGTGCCTTTTGAGATAACAGTACAGACCTTTGATCTGGTCATACCCAGCACCATTATAGATGAAGGCGCATCTATTAGTATTATGTATTCAACTACTTGGAAAGCTTTTGGTTCTCCACCACTTATGCCTGTTACCCATAATCTGTTGGCTTTTAACAGAGGAACCAGTCAACTGTTAGGGATCCTTCTGAAGTTGCATGTTACTTTGGGAGGGAAAACTATCCATATGAATGTGATGGTTGTTCCTGGCCCCTTGGACTTTAATTTACTCTTGGGCCATGATTATACTTATGCCATGGGAGTGCTTGTCTCCTCCCTCTTTCGTGTGATGTGTTTTCCACACAAAGGTTGGATTGTGACCATCGCTCAGCTTTCATTCTTTGGTCCTGGCATGACATCTGGTCCACCATCATCCCTTCCATGTATTTATCTGCTGGTTGTATACTCCCTGCCGCAGGTTAATTATGTGGCTACCTACCCCGTGCACACAATTAGTGATACTGCCATTGTGCATAGTGTGCTGGGGGCATTGGGTCCTGATTTTCGAGATGTTGTTCTCCCATCTAGTGTGGAACTCTTGGAAGCCATGACTTCTTATTCATCATGATGAAAGGTCATCGGAGCAGAGTTTGTTTTCTTGTGTCAAGCTCCTTAAAAAATGAAACAAACTCGTTAGAGGAGAGTTTTTTTTCTTGTGTCAAGCTCCTTAAAAAATGAAACAAGGTCATCGGAGCAGAGTTCGTTTTCTTGTGTCAAGCTCCTTAAAAAATGAAACAAGCTCTTATGAGGATAGTTATTTTAATGTGTCAACCTCGTTAAAACAATGAAAAACTTTCCTGTTCAATTCAATTCTTTGATAAGATCTCATAAAATACCAGTCGAGTCTTTCTCTTGATCTCGTAACTCCATCTGCCTTTCATATGGATTTAAGCTTGGGGGGCATGTACCTCGAATTGAGTCACCATGTTGGATTCATGCAAACTTTTTCAAGCATAGTTTGTTTCCATTTCAAGCTTGTGTAAAAATGAAACCGGTTTCAAGCATAGTTTATCTTTGTTTCAAGCTTGTGTAAAAATGAAACTAACTTCAAGTAGAGTTTCCTGATTTCAAGCTTGTGTAAAAATGAAACCTTTCCCATTTTACCTCTCGTGATTTCCATTTTATTAGCCTATTTTTTCATATGAGCCTTGGTTTTCTCATTCCATCGTCCCCATCTACTTGGCCGATCATATGACTTCACTTGGTTGTTTTACCGATTCCCGAGGAACCGCTGTGATGAGTGGTCTTGTTAGACAACCTCTTAACCTTTACTTTTTTTGATCAGTTCAACCATTACTGGAACCATTTGTACCCTTTATACCACTCATTCCTTCAGGAGGAGTCAACTTTCAGCTCTTTTCTGACTCTTAAAAATTGAAAATATTTCCGAGAATCTTATCGTTTTGAACTCGTTAAATGGTTGCAAAGCGGTATATACCCAGTATACGTTTACCCCTTTTTCGGGTTGGGATGGATTATTTACGAAAAAGGAATACCTTAGCTGATCACGACTAAGAATTTCTCTTGGACACAGTTCTTTACCTTTTCGAATCTAAGGGACTATTTTACGAAAAGGGCCTTGTTGGAGTTTTCTTTTGTGCCTTCTTTTCAAACTCTCTAAACATGAAAAGATGTTGAGTTATTCATTTGTCAGACTCGTTAAAATTGATGACATCAGACTCCGTTGTTATGACGTTATTCGAGTTCCTCCTTCCTAGGGCTCGTAAAATGTACTAGGTTGGATTTGTCCGAAGGAAAAAATTATATGACAAGCATATGGTATCCTCTTCAAGCTTGTATAAAAATAAAGAGGCACTCGCCAGAAATGGTGGGGGAAAATGGAATTTATTCATCAGTTGTGTCGGCAAAATGTCACTCTTGAACATGACACTTCTCTAAAGTTCGTGTCGGGTTGGTATATCTTCACTCTGTCACTTTTCCTCCATGGGTTTGGGAAATATGTTTTCCTCTCATTCGATTACCAATTTTTTCAACATGACCTCTGATCCTATTTGAGTCAAATGTTGCCAAATTCTAGAGTCGTGTCGCCGATATGTTCAAGAGAAAATCCTTTTGCAATTTGTACATTCCCTGATCCTCTGTTTCAGTCTTGATTCACACTCATATTACCTTCTCTATTTCGTGTCAATGATGTGGGGTTCATTATGACCCTCCTTCGATGGATCACTTTCTGTCAACTTCAGCTCATTATCCGGGAAGTTGATCTACAGACTCCTTTCTGGTACCTTAGAGCTTGCATGCCCTAATGGCAATTTCTTCGCATTCGATGACAGGTTCACATCATTGGCCTCTGATTGGGTGATTTCATGGGTGTTTGACTTCAGCTCACTATTCACATTTCGTGGATTGTACTAGTAGTACCTTGAGAACCATTGACATTATGGGTGGTTTCTCTCGCACTTGTTAACAGTTCACGTCATTGACCAGTAATCAAGTGATTTTATAGCATGTTCGAATTCAACACATCTATTCACATGTTGGAATTTTTACTTTGATTGGGTGGTTTCAGAGCGCAAGACCCTAGGCTTCGATCACAAAATTCCAGGTTGCGAGGAGTGATGAGTCATTCATCATTACATACATGATTATTTAGATGGATGGTTGTGATCATACTGCGGGTTATCTTGTTTTGATCATCTCTATATGGATGTTTGCACCCATATTGTGGATCTATTTAATATGATCCCTTCATTCAGATGGTTGCGTCTAGGCTAAGGATCCATTCACATGATCCTTTTCTTGATGGATAGCTGCGACTATACCAAGGATTCATGTATTTTCTTTAGAGATATCAGTTATGTATATGTATCTATGCTCGATTTTCAAGTCTCCCGACAGCAACGTCTGGTTCCTTTCATGTACTTGTAAATAATTTCACCCCTCACTCATGTTCAGACTTCATACTTTAGGGGGCATCTGTTACACAGTAATTTGTCACTGTCCCTGCAATCCCCATCTCGCACATTGGAGGGTCATTTCTGTGACTAATTAGAAGTGTCATGACTTGAAAATACCATCATTGCATCCCTTTCCATGAGGACAACATTCCCTCTATTGACCATTTCCTAAGCAGACCACTAAAAACACCTGTTTTTTCCTTGGCGCTGGTAGCCCGTTATGCCCTCACGTCAATGAGGAAAATTAACACTGAGCCTGCGCCAGTTGGCAATCTGTCTCGGTGAGAAGCCCACATCAATATATTTATGGAATTGTTAAAAAAAATAGAGGTGATGTTTCGATCAGAACAACTTTGTGGATGAGTCATAGGGAGTGGTTCGACTGAATAACCACGGCCTTCCTCCCTTGGCCTCTTGTTTCCACCTTATGGGGAAACCTCCCAAGGGATAAGGCCTCCCTTCCACTATTGTAGGGATCCCAACCTTCTCCTCTCCTTTATAAATATAGCCATATTCCATTGATGTGCTGGTTGAACATGTTCTAGTTGAACAAATAGCTGAAAAAAAGTTAGCATAGAGGAGAAGCAATCATAGCTTCGGGAGAATAGTGCAGAGTGTGATTTTTTTTGTGTGCTGAGAACATAGTGAGATCTTGGACATTTTTTCATGAGGGTGTGAAAAAAATTCTTGGATAGAGACCTGCCAAAGGAGAGCCTCAACATCAAGGCTTGGTTGTAAACTCCCCTTGTCTTTATCATAATAAAATGCAATTGATGTTTATCTTCCACTCTTGTTTACATTTATAATGAGATTTCTAGCATTCCTTGATCAGTTAGATAGGTTGTAATTTTTTTATGATTGTCATGGTCTTACGCTTGTTGTGGTGCCTTGACTGCCTGTACAGGTAATCGAACATTGGTAGCAGCATGTATCGAGTTTGAGAAGAGCGACAGATCAAGAAGCTTCGACGGAAGAAGACAACATAGCATCAAAACGAGGTAGGACGTCTTCCTTTCTCTGAATTTCATTTACAATCTAGGAAGGTATATCTTAGTAGGTTCTCGTAGTTGCTAGACCCACACTAGGGCTAGAGGGATCACCTTTGTTTGCAGAGGGGGTTTCCTGGATAAAAATAACCTAACCTTAACCTTAACCTTCCCATAACCATAAACTTAACCTTGACCTTGACTTTACCCTTAACCTAACCTTAACCTTTACCTTCCCCTGACCTTAACACTAATCTTACCCTAACCATAACCTTAACTTTACCATTAACCTAATCTTAACCTTAACCTTAAATTTAACTATAACCTAACCCTAACCTTAAATTTAACTATAGCCTAACCCTAACTTTGACAAAACCTTAACTTTAACCTAACCTTAACCTTAACTTTACCCTTAACCTTGAATTTAACCTTAACCTTCCCCTAACCTTAACCTTAACCTTAACCCTAATGTTAGCTTTAACCTTAACCTTAAGGTTAAGGTTACAAGCTTAGTCAGGTTAAGGTTAAGGTTAAGTTTAAGTTTATGGTTATGGGAAGGTTAAGGTTAGGTTAAGATTAATATTAGGGTAAGGTTAAGGTTAAAATTTTGTATAAGGTTAGGGTTAGGTTATAGTGAAGGTCAAGGTTAAGTTTAAGTTTAACGGTATGGTTAAGGTTAAGGTTAAGGTTAGGTTAGGTTAAGGTTAAGTTAAGGTTATGGTTAAGGTTAAGGTTAAGGTCAAGGTGAAGATTAAGTAAAGGTTAAGCTTAAGCTTAGTATTAAAGGTTTGGTCAAGGTTAGGGTTAAGTTATAGTTAAGGTTAAAGTTAAGGTTAAGGTTATGGTTAAAGGGATAAGGTTAAGGTTATGGTTAAAGGGGTAAGGTTAAGGTTATGGTTAAGGGGTTAAGGTTAAGGTTGAGGTTATGGTTAAGGAGGTAAAGTTAATGTTAAGGTTAAGGTTAAGGTTATGGTTAATGCTAGGGTAAGTTCAAGGTTAAATTTGAGGTTAAGGTTAGGTTAAGGTTAGGGTTAGGTTATAGTTAAGGTGAAGGTTAAGGTTACGGTTAATGTTAGGTTAAGGTTAAGGGTATGATTAAGCCCTTAACCTTCGCATAACCTTAACCTCAACCTTAACCTTAATTTAACCTAACCTAACCTAGCCTTAACCTTATACTTACCTTAACATAACTTTAACCTTAAACTTCCCCTAACCTTAACCCTAACAATACGCCAACATTACCCTAACCTTACCATTAACCTTCATCTTAATTTTAACCTAACCTTAACATTAACTTTACCCTAAATCTGACCGTAACCTTACCCTCAACCTCAACCTAACCCTAACCTTGACCTTAACCTTAACCTTAACCTTAACCTAAGCTTAACCAAACCCTTAACCTTAACCTTAACCTGAATAAACCCGTAACCTTAACCATAACCTTAACCTTAACCTAACCTTAGCTCTGACTTTACCCTTAACTTAACCTTAACCTTAACCTTAACCTAACCTTAACCTTACCTTAAGGTTAGGTTAAGGTTAAGGTTAAGGTTAAGGGGGTAAGGTTAAGGTTAAGGGGAAGATGAAGGTTAGGTTAAGGGTAAAGTTATGGTTAAGGTGAAGGTTAAGGGTAATTTTAAGGTCATGGTTATGGGTTTAGTTAGGTTAAGGTTAAGTTTAAGAGTTTGGTCAAGGTTACGATTAGGTTATAGCTAAGGTTAAGGTTAGGGTTAAGGTTATAGTGAAGGTTAAGGTTAATACCAATAACCTTAACCTCAACCTTAACCTTTACTTTAACCTTAACTTTAGCTATAACCTAACCTTAACCTTTACCTTAACTATAACCTTAACCTTAACTATGACCTAACCTTCACCTTAACCTTAACTTTATCCTTAACCTTAACCTTACTCCCTTAACCTTAACCTTAACCTTAACCTGACTAAACTTGTAACCTTTAACTTACCCTTACCTAACCTTAACCTTAACCTAACCTTAACCTTAACTTTACCGTTAACCTAACCTTCACCCTAACTATAACCTAACGCTAACCATAAATTTAACGTTCAACTTATCTTAACCTTAACCTTCACTATAACCTAACCTTAACCTTAACTATATCCTAACCCTAAGCTTTACCAAACCCTTAACCTTAACCTTAACCTGACTAAACCTGTAACACCTAACCCTAACCTTGACCAAAACCTTAACCTCAACCTTAACCTCACTAAACCCATAACACCTAACCCTAACCTTGACCAAACCGTTAACCTTAACCTTAACTTTACCCTTAACCTAATCTTAACCTTAACCTAACCTCAACCTTGACTTTACCCTTAACCTAACCTTAACCTTGACCTTAACTATAACATAACCCTAACCTTGACCAAACCTTAACCTTAACCTTAACTTAACCTTAACCTTCCCATCACCATAACCTTAACCTTAACTTTACAATTAACCTTAACCTTAACCTTAACCTTACCATTAACCTAATATTAACCTTAACCTAACCTTAACCTTGACTTTACCCTTAACCTAACCTTAACCTTGACTTCAACTATAACCTAACCCTAACCTTTACCAAATCTTAACCTTAACCTTAACTTAACATTAACCTTCCCATCACCATAACGTTAACCTTAACTTTACAATTAACCTTAACCTTAACCTTACCATTACCTAACCTAAACCTTAAATTTACCCTTAACCTAACCTTAACCTTGAACTTAACTATAACTTAAGCATAACCTTGAACAAACCCTTAAGGTTAGCGTTAGGTAATAGTTAAGGTGAAGGTTAAGGTTAGGTTATAGTGAAGGTTAAGGTTAAGATAACGTTAAGGTTCGGGTCAAGGTTAAGGTTAAGGTTAGGGTAAAGGTTCAGGTTAAAGTTAATTTTAAGGTTAGGTTATAGTGAAGGTTAAGGTTAAGACCCGTAACCCTAACCTTAATCTTAACCTTGAATTTACCCTTAACCTAACCCTAACCTTCTCCTTAACCTTAACCTTATCTTAACCTTAACCTAACCTTAACCTTAACCTAACTATAACCTCACCCTTAACATTAACCTTGACCTTAACTATAACCTAACTCTAACCTTGACCAAACTCTTAACATTAACCTTAACCTTAAACTTTACTTAACCTTAACCTTAACCTTACCCTTAACCTTGACATTAACCTTAACCTAACCCTAACTTTAACCGTACCCTGACCTTACCGTAAGCTTAACCTTAACTTTACCATTAACCTAAGCTTTAGCTTAACCTAACCTTAACCTTATCTTAACCTTAACTATAACCTAACCCTAACCTTGACAAAACCTTAACATTAACCTTAACTTTACCCTTAACCTAACCTTAACCTTGACTTTACCCTTAACTTAAGCTTAACCTTCACTTTAACCTAACCCTAACCTTTACCAAACCCTTAGCCTTAACCTTAACCTTGACCTTAACCTTAACTTTAACTATAACCTAGCACTAACCTTGACCAAACCCTTAAAATTAACCTTAACTTAACCTTAACCTTATCCTAACCTTAACCTTGACTTTAAATATAACCTAACACTAAACTTGACCAAACCCTTAACCTTATCCTTAACTTGACTAAACCCTTAAGGTTAGGGTAAAGTTAAAGTTAAGGTTAAGGTTAAGGTCAAGGTTAAGGTTAAGTTGGGATAAGGTAATGTTATAGTTAGGTTAAGGTTAAGGTTAAGCGGGTAAGCCTTAACCTTAACTTGACTAAACTCGTAACCTTAACCTTAACCTTAACCTAATGTTAACCTTAACTAAACCCTTAACCTTAACCTTCCCCTAACCTTAACGTTACCCTTAACTTTAACCCTTAACCTTAACTTAACCCTAACCTTGACCTGAACCTTAACCTTAACCTTAACCTTACCCTTAAACTGACCTTAACGTTAACCTTAACCTAACCTTAACCTTAAATTTACACTTAACCTAACCCTAAACTTAAGGTCAAGGATAAGGTTATGTTAAGGGTAAAGTTCAGGTTATGGTTAGGGTAAGGTTAGGTTAAGGTTAAGGTTAAGGTTATGATTAAGGTTAAGGTTAAGGTCAAGGTTAAGTTAGGATAAGGTAAGGTTAAGGTTATGGTAGGTCAAGGTTAAGGTTAAGGTTAAGGGTTTGGTCAAGGTTAGGGTTAGGTTAAGGTTAAAGGTGAAGATTACGAGTAAGGTTAAGGTTAAGGTCAAGGTTAAGGTTATGGTTATGGTTAAGGTTAAGGTTATGGTTAGGTTAAGGGTAAAGTTAAGGTTATGGTTAAAGTTAAGGTTATGGTTAAGGTTAAGGTTAGGTTTTAGTTAAGGTCAAGGTTAAGGTTAAATTCAAGGTCAAGGTCAAGGTTAACCTTAAGCTAACATTAACCTTAAACTTAACCCTAACCTTAACCTTAAATTTACCCTTAGGTGACGGGTTTAGTCAGTTTAAGGGTTTGGTCAAGGTTAAGGTTAAGGTTAAGGTGAAGCTTAAGGGTAAGGTTAAGGTTAAGGTTATGAGATTAGTTAGGTTAAGGTTAGGGTTAAGGGTAAGGTTAAGGTTAAGGTTAGGGGAAGGTTAACGTTAAAGTTAGGTTAAGGTAAGGGTTTGGTCAAGGTTAAGGTTTTGGTCAATGTTAGGGTTAGGTTAGAGTAAAGGTTAAGGTTAGGTTAAGTTTAAAATAAGATAAGGTTAGGTTAAGGTAAAGGTCAAGGTCAAGGTTAAGGTTAAGGGTAAAGCCAATGTTAAGGTTAAGGATAGGGTTAAGGTTAAGGTTAAGGTTAAGGATCTAGTCAAGGTTAGGGTTAGCTTATCCCTTAAGGTTAGGGAAAAGTTAAAGTTAAGGTTAATCTTAAAGTTAGGTTAAGGTTAAGGTTAAGAATAGGTTAAGGGTAATGTCAATGTTAAGGTTATGGTTATGGGAAGGTTAAGGTTAAGGTTAAGGTTAAGGTTAAGTTAAGGTTGAGGTCAAGGTTAGGGTTAGGTTATAGCTAAGGTCAAGGTTAAGGTTAGGTTAAGGTTAAGGTCAAGGTTAGGGTTAGGTTATAGTTAAGGTTAAGGTTAAAGTGAAGGTTGAGGATTTGTTCAAGGTTAGGGTTAGGTTATAGTTAAGGTCAAGGTTAAGGTTAGGTAACCTTAACCTTAACCTGTAACCTTAACCTTAACCTTGACCTTAACTATAACCTAACCGTAACCTTAATCTTGACTTTACCTAACCAAAGTTAAGGTTAAGGTTAAGGTTAAGGTGAAGGTTAAGATAAAGTTAAGGTTAGGTTAAGGTTAGGGTTAAGGTTACGGGTTTACTGAGGTTAAGGTTAAGTTTAAGTTTAACGTTTAGTTTAAGGTTAAGGGTTTGGGAAGGTTAAGGTTAAGGGTAAGAGAATGTTAAGGTTAAGGTTAAGGTCAAGGTCAAGTCTAAGGTTAAGGTTAAGGTCAAGGTTAAGGGTAAAGTTAAGGTCAAGGTTAGGTGTAGGTTATAGTTAAGGTTCAGGTTAGGTTAAGGGTAAAGTCAAGGTTAAGGTCAAGCTTAGGTTAAGAATAAAGTTAAGGTTAAGGTTAAGGGTTACACCTTGACTTTACACTTAACTTAACCTTAGCCTTCACTGTAATCTAACCCTAACCTTCATGAAACCCTTATCCTAACCTTAACCTTAACCTTGACCTTAAGGGTAAGGTTTGGTCAAGGTTAGGGTTAGGTTATAGTTAAGGTTAAGGTTAAGGTTAGGTTAAGGTTAAGGTTAAGTTAAGGTTAAGGTTAAGGGTTAGGTTAAGGTTAAGGTTAAGAGGTTTAGGTAAGGTAAAGGTAAAGTCAAGGTTAAGGTTAAGTTTAAGGTGGTAAGGTTAAGGTGAAGGTTAAGGTTAAGGTTAAGGTTAAGTTAAGGTTAAGGTTAGGTTAAGGTTAAGTTAAGGGTAAATTCAAGGTTAAGGTTAAGGTTAAGGTGAAGGTTAAGGTTATAGTTAAGTTAAGGTTAAGGTTAAGGTTATGGTTATGGTTAACGTTAAGGTTAAGGTTAAGGGTAAATCAATGGTTATGGTTAAGGTTACGTTAAGGGTAAAGTCAAGATTAAGGTTAGGATAAGCTTAAGTTTAAGGTTATGGTTAAGATAAGGTTAAGATAAGGTTAAGGGTAAGGTTAAGGGTAAGGTTAGGTTAAGGTTATGGTTAAGGTAAGGTTAAGTGTAAAGTTAAGGTTAAGGTTAGATTAAGGTTAAGATAATTTTAACGATAAGGTTAAGGTCAAGGTTAGGTTAAGGTTAAGACAATTATAAGGGTAAGGTTAAGGTCAAGGTCAAGGTTAACGTTAAGGTTATGATTAAGGTCAAGGTTAAGGTTAAGGTTATGGTTATGGAAATATTAAGGTTAAGGTTATGGTTAGGGGAAGGTTAAGCTAAAGCTTCAACTTAAGCTTAAGGTTAGGGTTAAGGTTAGGGGAAGGTTAAGGTTAAGGTTTGGTCAAGGTTAGGGTTAGGTTATGGTTAATGTTAAGGTGATGTTATGGGTAAATTCAAGGTTAAGGTTATGGTTATGGGAAGGCTAAGGTTAAGGTTAGGTTAAGGGCAAAGTCAAGGTGAAGGTTAAGGTTAAGGTTAAGGTTAAGGTTATGTTTATGGGAAAGTTAAGGTTAATGTTAAGGTTAAGGTTAAGGGTTTGGTCAAGGTTAGGGTTAGGTTATAGTTAATCTCAAGGTTAGGTTAGGTTATAGTTAAATTTAAGGTTAAGTTCAAGGATAAGGTTAAGTTAAGGTTAAGGTTAAGGTTAAGGTTAAGGTCAAGGTCAAGGTTAAGGTTAATGTTAGGTTAAGGGTAAGGTTAAGGTTAGGGTTAAGGTTAAGGTCAAGGTAAATATTAAGGTTAAGGTTAGGTTAAGGGTAAATTTAAGTTTAAGGTGAAGGTTAAGGGTAAGGTTAAGGTTAAGGTTGCAGGTTTAGTCAGGTTAAGGGTTTGGTAATGGTTAGGGTTAGGTTTGTTAGTGTTAGTATCTTCATCCCTCCGTCAGTGATCAAATTCTCTTGTTTCATTACATGTTAGGTGTCTCGCTCAGTTAGCTGCATTCCATTAGGATCATGGATCATCTAACGGTAGTGGCTTGTTGTACATTTTCCTTCATGCCCTTTACTTGCTGGCACATTTCCATTCATATAGATCATCTGCAAGAGTCATTTTTAGAGTTTCCACTTTATTAGGTCTAGGGTTTTGTAAAAAAGGTCTTCAAAATTTTCAATAACAGTCATCAGGCGCATGAGGTGATCGAATAAAGTTTCAGTACCAATAAATTCCATAATCACATGCTCAAAGACTTATTTTTCCTCAAAACCCTGTTTTGAGGAAAAATAGAGTATTCTATGTTTTCATGTATAAAATTTGATGTAATTTTAGTTTTTCCTATGTAAGCAACTTCAGTGGCATCCCTGGTCACCTTACCAAGCTTCAGCAACTCCATCCCCTGCAAGGCAAACCGAAAAATCAAATCATTCAGTTTATCAAAGGTAAAAATGAAGTAAACTGCCCAAAAACAGAGTTGAAAAAGTAAGTTACAATGCAAACATTATAAAAGTGGGTTTTATGAGTGAAAAATCAAAAGATCTTGTATATAAACTCATTGGTCATATTCAAAGATCTCATATGCATTCAAAGGAGAAAAATTGAGCAAGAGAAGGGCGTGTTGGAGAAAGGGAGCAAGTTTGAAGCAAAACTATGCGAGTTCAAGGGTGTGGCACATAGAGAAGGCACGACACATTGGGCTACCATCCACAGTGTAAAAAATACACTGGCGAGACACATATAGAAGGCATGGCACGTTGGGTTTATGGCGTGGAGCATAGAGCTGCAAGCCCAATTTCACCATAAACTCCCTCAAATTTCCAAATTTTCTCAATCCCATGGTGTGCAAGTAAGTCAAAATTCCTTCCATTTCTAGTGAAAAAGTTTTTCTTAAAATTTATGGTGGTTTAGTGTGATAAAACTCGAACCCTACCTCTTTTCAATTTTGGCTCAAAAAAAATTGCCTAGGGTTTGCATTTGTGTTTTTGCTACCAAGTCCACTCCATCACTCCCTCAATCTTGGACTCCTCCATTCATTTTTCACTTTCATCCAGTCATTCCCTAACTCCCACTATCCCAAATCCCAGTTACAAATCTTAAACCCTAATTGTTGTCCCTAAGCCTACATACTATTCCCTAAACCCCCTATTGCCAAAAAACTTGTCCATATCATTCCCAAAACTCCTGTTGTAGAAATAAATACCCTCTGCAGACAGAGGCGATCTCTACTAGCCTAGATCGGGTCTAGGAACAATCGTATCACGCTAAGGTGCAAGTTCCTAATTGCGATAGAACAAATTGCGATGAAGGCCTACCTCAAGTCCAACGTTGTTGTTTGTAGAGAAGATGGTGCTCCCGTTTCCTTGCTCCAACAAATCACAATCCTCTCGCTTGCCACGATCGAACACCTGCACACACAAGAAATACGACAAACACAAGCATAAAACCCGATATATACAATTATGTATCAGTCAGAGAAGACACAACTCATGATCATAATGAACAAAAAGAGTGGAACCATAACCAATAGTCGCTTATCATTAATTCATAAAAAGGAAAATACAACCTGGCTCTGACGCTGAATCTTCCTTCGGCGGGTTGTCAGCAGAATACGTTTCAGTAAAGCTCGTCGGGAATGGGGACAAGCCTCTCTCTTCGATTGTCAATCTACTTGCTCCTGATTTTGCTCTATGAGGACTATCAAGGCTATTGTAGCATTATTTAGGTTATGAAGGCTCTTGGAGACTAGTTTGCAAAGGCAAATGGCAAGCTTATATAGATGGTGGAAGGGGAGTTGGGATCCATACAATCATGGGATTGGCCCTATGCTTAAGGAAGCTTCCATGAGAGGTGGAAAACTACTTCCTCTACATGGAGATCCAGAGCAAAACTTCCCAACTCAATTTAGAGACCATTTCAAGAGTTAGTTGGAGTCAATCTTCCTCCATTTGTTTTTAAAAAACACTCCTTATTAAGCCTGGTGCGGGTGCGACTCTGGGACAGAGCGCCATTTAGCGTGCCCTCTTTGGAGGATTTCCCCCATTGGCACGGATATAACACTGACGAGTCGCGCCAAGGATAAAAATGTTATTTTTAGGGTTTTTCACAAGGAGTTGTCTTCAGGGGAATGAAAGTCCATGTCTAGGGGGAATGCCATACAAGTGTTTTCAGGTCATGTCACTACTCACAGGTCATGGAATAAGCCCTCCAATGTGCAGAATGGGGAATTTCAGGGATGGTGACAAATTTCTGTGTAACAGATGCCACCTAAAGCATGAGGCCCGAAAAAGAGAGAGGGGTGAAATGCTTTACGAGAATGCGTCCAACTGAAAACCTGCATATACAATTACAACTGATATCTCAAATACATGATATATGTGGCATGGGCACAACCATCCATAACAGAGTATGCAATAATCTAGATCCAAGGTATGGACGCAGCCATCCAGTGAGGATCGATAAATAGACTCAGGTATGGTCGCAGCCATCCAATGAATGAGTCATGTAACTAATCATAATAATCCACAAAATCGCAGCCTAGATTCAAACAGAAAAAATCCAGGGTCTTGTGCTCCATCTCGACCCGAAAAAAGTACAAGTTCAAGCATGCGAGTAAGTGAGCTGGAGTCAAACATGCGAGAACATTGCATGATTACCAGCCAATAATGAAAGTTGTTAACAGACACGAGAGGTACCACCAATAAAGACAATGGCCCTCAAGGTACTATAGGTACAATCTATGACATGTGAATCAGTGAGCTGGCGTTGAACACCCGTAGAATCACTCGATCGGAGGACAATAATGAAAACCTCACGTCGAACGTGAAGAACCTGCCATTGAGGCATGCAGACTCCAAGGTACCAGAAGGGAGTCTCTATACCAAATTCCTTGATAATGAGATGAAGTCGACAGGAAGTGACCTTGATCGAAGGTGGGCCATAATTTTTCCCACATCATTGACACGATACAGAGGAACATAATGTCTTTGCGAATCAAGATCAGATTAGAATCAGAGGAAGGTTGAAACTTGTTGAGGTCAACTTCTCTTGAACATATCAGTGACACGACAGTGAATTTGGCAGTATTTGACATCAAAAGATCAGAGGTCATGATGACGAGGCAAAGAGCAGATGAGAGTTCAAAAGGGATCACCCAAACCCACGAAGGCAAGTGGAAAATGAGATGAGATGTCCCCAACCCGACACGAATGTAGATGAGTGCCATGTTCAAGAGCGACATACTGCCGACACGACAATGATGCCGGTTCCATTTTTCCCCACCATTTCTGGCAAGTACCCCAATTATTTTTGAAAACAAGCTTGAAGGGGATAGCATATGCTTGTAATATAACTTCGTCCTTCGGATGAATCCATCGTAGTACATTTAACGAGCCTTAGGAAGGAGAAACTCGAATATTGTCATTACGACTGAATCTGATGTCATCAGGGTTTAACAAGTCTGACAAAGGGAGAACTCGGTGTCTTTTCATATTTAGAGAGTTTGAAAAGACAGTGGAAAAGTAAACTCCAACAGTCCCTTTTCATAAATAGTTCCTCAGATCCGAAAAGGTAGAAAACCATGTCTGAGAAAAACTCCTAGTCGCGATAGGGTAGGGTATTCCTTTTTCGTAAATAATCTATCCTAGCCCGAAAAAGGGGTAAACATATACTGGGTAGATGTTGTTTCGCAACCACTTTAACGAGATCGAAACGACAAGGGAGTCGACAATATTTTCATGTTTAGAGAGTCAGAAAAGAGCTGAAAGATGACTCCAAAATGACTTTTTCGTGTTTTTACCGAGTCTGAAAAAGTATAAAATACAACTCGTATCACTGTCCAAGTCATGTAAAAACCTGTCGCTACATATAAAAGTAAGTGTAAATCCATTTTTCGACAAAATATATTAAAATATTGGGAAAAATGACTTTTAAAACCTAATTTTGACTTCAAAAGTTATAAATATGCTTCAAATGGTAAAAACAAATTTACTTTTACTTTTTACCTCACTTGGAGAGGAACAGTGGTCTGTTTGTGTGCAAAATTGTGGCGGTGATTGTGACTGATCCGAGACATCATTCAGATCCTCGTCTGTTCCAGGTAAAAGGTGCTTCCTTAAGCTATGTTTTAATCCATTTTTTATGAGTTTCTGTTGTGCATTAGACCTTTGGTGGGAACCTTTTAAAATTTTAGGGCTCGCTCCATTGGCGCGGGTATCGGGCACGGACCCACGACAATGGAAATTTTCTCACAAAGGGGTCGCACCAATGGCACAACGCAATTTTCCACTTTAATTTTTCAAAATTTGAGCCATCCAAATGAATTTTCGAATGCAACAGAGATCTAACAATGAATTTTTAATCATGTTGATGCAGATATTCAGGCATAATGGTTATCGAATGGAAGGAGAGGGAACATGGGGAGGAAGATGAAATGGCTATGAAAAATGAAGCTTGCATGAATGCACTCCGAGACTGTGGTGTCAAGAAATTCTTCCTTACGCCATTCTTACAAGCTCCACCTGAGATATTGTAGTACCTGGTCAGCATATGGGATGAAAACAAAGAATTGTTCAAACTTCGGGACCAAGTATTAGCTCTTGAGGTCTCTGATGTTTAATTTATAACCGGATTGTCGCGCAGAGGTCCAGTGCCAATCATAACGAGCAACAGACCTTCTGGAGAGAAGATGGACATGGTAATGGAAAGAGTGTGCCCGGGGGCACGAACATGATCGGGAAGCGGGAAGGTGGACATCCACACTGTCCGTGACCTAGCACTCAGGGTAGTGCTTCATACCATTATGTGGGCTGCGGGATCGCAGGCACCGCATGAGGCAACCAAGGCCCAAATCTTACTAGACTTTGAGTGTATGAATCCTACATTATTCGATTGGGCTACTGCAGTGACAACCAACATCAAGAGGCAGCTAACAAAGTGCAAGCAAGCCAAGCTAAAGAAATTTGGATACAGTTCCATTCTAGTGTCGTTCATTCTAGAATGACTACCCATTTTTTAGGGCCAAGGGGCAATATTTGCCGAGCCAGTACCAAGAGAGCCAAGGATGGCTCGTTGGGTAGCACTTATGCCCATGCCAAGAGGGGTCAACAGATGTCTTGGAGACCCGAGTTCTTTGGGTGGTTACGGCGTCAACTGATCGTGGTTGAGGATTGGCCTTATGATGGGACCAATTTCACCGGAGATCCCGATCTTCCGCTCCCGGAAGGGGAGGATTGGGACAAGGAGCTGGGTATGATTCTCTTTTTGATTTTATGTATTTATGATTTTTTGTGGTAATACATGTCTATTCTAACAACAATTTTATGTGTATGTAGATGTTGGCCTAGAGAGGCCCGCGGGCATGTCGCCCATTGCGTGGAGGACCCATCTCGTACATTACCCTCAGGCTGAGGGTGGCGAAGGGAGTGAGCTGATACAGAACCTAGAGGGAATTGCTTGGGGAATCTTGGACTATGCACGGCTGGCAGACATCCCATTAGCTTACCAGCGACACACTGTGGGGGTGCCTAGTCACCTCCACAGACTGCTAAGGCGATTGGTGTGCGCGGTGGCATGTTACCACGAGCACCATGCTGATTAGCTATTTAGGGCTTTCATATGCATATTTTTGAGAGACATGTCTCCGACTATTATTAGACAAACATGTATATTTTTGACTTTATGTGATGTACTGCAAACTATCGACATATATATCTAAATATCTATTTTTGAATGGATCCTTTTACATGTGATGATGTTTTTATAAGTTGCGCAAATGTCTATCTAAAACCAAATTAGCTACTGCATCTGTTAATGTATTCATATGTATGGGTATGTGTTGATATGTGATATATTCAAAATTTCTTTCAAGTAAATGAATACGTAGATATAGACGTAAAATGGATGGATTTCTTACTGAATAATGACCGTTAAGTTATAATAATACAAGCTATGAATCCAGATACACAAGTAATCCACGAATACCAAGGTTAACAAACTCGGTTAATTATTCTAAAACAACACTATACTTCACAACATTATTTGTGGTAGGCCCTAGACACACACCTTGCAAATTAACCAACTCATCAACAGGATCATAGATTACCCAGGCTGCCGAGGACAGATTCCTGGTACTGCAAGAGGCACCATCCACGAAACCCACAAATGGAGTAAAAGACATCTGCACAATCAGGAAGACCCAATCAACAGAAGGACGCTTACAATGCACATCACACCACACATGCACACAAATTAATACACACACCTATGTACACACACCACACCAAAAATAACTCAAGCGTAGTATTTTTTAAGGTATAGCCCATTCCTAGGCTGTTCCAATGGAACTCCTTCTTAATCGATAAGCTCATAAGCCCCATTTTTCAATACCCATTTTACTATGTAGGGCCCATGCCACATAGGTTGGAACTTTCCTGCTCCAAGTTTGTCATGCTTTTGGTCGTATAGGAGGACAATGTCCCCTTTGAAAAAGGAACGTGGAGAAAATAATTTATCAAAGTGACCTTTGACCCGCTTCTTTTGTGCTTCAATGAATAAAGCAGCCAAGCGGTGGGTTTCATCTAGCCGTTCCAAATACAAGAGACGCTCTTCTTCAGGAGAAGTGTCGGGCAAAAGTTCCACAACCAACTTTAAGGAAGGAATTTCTCACTCAACCGGAAGGGTTGCTTCCAGACCGTACACCAATTGGAATGGTGTGAATCCAGTCGCACTCTTTACTGAAGTTCGGTAGGCCCATAGAGCTAAGAAAAATTGGAGATGCCAATTTTAATTATGAATACCAATTGTCCATTGAAGCATTGTGACCAAAACTTTGTTCACAGCCTCAACCTGGCCATTTTCCTGGGGGTAATATGGTGTTGAGCTATCATGTCGTAAGCCCATTCTTGATGTCAGCTCGGCCATCATGTAATCTTGAAAATGAGTGCCATGGTCGGTAACAATGGCCCGAGGGACCCCGAAACATGCAATAATGTGGTTGAAAATAAACTGGGAAGTTGTCTTACCGTTGGCGGCTAGTGTAGGCATCTCTTTGGCCCACTTAGTAAAGTAGTCAACAGTGATGATTATATATGCATGCCCCCCGGCCGAATGAGGGTTACACATCATGAAATCTATGCCCCATTTTGCAAAAGGGCCTATGGTAATGACAGGGTGCAGAGGGAGGGGTGGTGCATGCATCTTGTGCTAAAAAACCTGGCACGAATGACATTTTCAGATTGCAACAATACAGCCTTTGAATATCAATGGCCAGAAGTAACCTACACGTAGAATCTTCTGGGCAGTGGCATATATAGACATGTGACTGCCACAGGTACCACTGTGACAATCATTCAAGAATCTTTCATCCTCTTCCAGGGTTAAGCACCGGAAGAGCACCAAATCTACTCCAACCCAGTATAAAGTATCTCCTACAATGTGGTAGGGTTGAGACTGATGCCGAATCCGACATCGGGCATCCTTGGTCAACTCAAACCGGAACATTAATGTTTGAAGGTACACAATAATGTCGTCGTACCATGGATCGCGAGTACTGATAAGGAAGAGGGTTTTGTCTGGGATATGTTCCTCAGAGTGAGATGGGGTGGAGTCTGTCGGGAGGGAGCAAATGAGATCCGCAAAAACCTGTGATTTGGTCGACTTAGCAGTGGTAAATTCTAAACTCCTGAAGGATAACGATCCATTTGGATTTTTCCCCCCCCCCCCCCCCCACCCCCGTAATTTTCGAGATAGAATATATGTCATGGGGTTGCAATCCGAAACCACAGTTATTGTACGCAATAGGATGTAGTGGCAGAAACACTGCACAGCTTGCACTGCGGCTAATGCCAGTTTCTCGACGTGAGTGTAACAAATTTTTGTGTCAATAAGATTTCGTGATAGATAATAAACAACGTGTTCATTGCCATCATCTTCATCCTGCACCAGAACCATAGATATGGTGCTAAACGTGACGGCCAAATATAGAGTGAAATCATGGTGATAGTTTGGAGGATGAAGCAATGGAGCATTAACAAGTAATGTCTTAAGATTCTCAAAGGATCATTGAGAAATCTCATCCTAGCGAAAGGGAATGTTTTTCTTTAAAAGACGCGTGAATCCTTTGGCCACATCCACGTAGTTCGGGATGAAGCGTCGAAGGAAATTAGCTTTTCCCTACAGGCTCTACAATTGATGTAATGAGGAGGGTGATGGGAGATTGACAATAGACTTGACCTTGAGAGGGTCGAGGCGAATCCCATCCTTGGAGACTATGAACCCCAAAAGACGGTTAGAATCCACGCAAAATATGCATTTATGAGGGTTAAGCTGGATATTATAGCGTCTATAATGAAGGAAAATCTGGCGGAGGTGTTTGGGATGGTCCTCTCACCGAGCTGAGTGAGCTGGCAGATCGTCCAGATAAGGCTGAACGATATGGCATATGTCGTGTAATGTGTAATAAATAGCACATTGGAAAGTAGCTCCAGCGTTCTTCAAGATGAATGGGAGCTTTTTATAAGAAAAGGTGCCCGATAGACAGATGAATGTAGTCTTGTGTTGATCGACAGGTAAAATATTTATCTGATTATACCCAGAAAAATCGTCCATCAGGGAATAAATCTCACTCCCATCACATTCGTCAATGATTTGATCTATGAAGGGAGTGGGGTAGTTGTCCTTAGGATAGGCCTGATTAACATCATGGTAATCAACACAGACTCTTATAGTACCTTGTTTCTTATCTACAAGGACAATTTTTAAGACCCATTCTGTGAGGGGAATCAGATAAATGAAGCCCGCGTTCAGAAGTTTTTCAACTTCTACTTTAATGGCAATGGCTTTGCGAGGATGCACTCAGCATAGGCATTGGCGCATGGGTTTCGCACCGAGATAGGTAGGAATCTTGTGCACTACTATACTGGGATCAATCCTAGGCATTTCCTCGTAGGACCAAGCGAACACGTCTCTAAATTCATGGAAAAGATCCGTATAAACTCGTACCTCATCTGGAGAACAAGTTACTCCCAGATGTATGTTCTCAACTTTCCCCGATTTGACGGAGATGTCGATCGGAGTGGTTTGAGTAATGTTGCTCAGGTTTCCTTTCAAAAGGACCTCATGGGTCAATATGGGTGTTTGGAGAGGTGGAGTAGGAACCTGAGATGCAAAACGCTCTAGACAACCTGATATTGCCCCCAGGCTAGGCATGAAGGAGGAAAAATGATGTCCATCGCTCCAAGGCAGGTCCTCAAGAGACATTGTTTCAAAAATGGCTTTATTAGAAGGGAAAATATCTTTTAGAGGATCAGACGAGTTGGCCTTGCCGAGCCAGGGAGACTAAGAATAGGTATCTAAAGCCATGCTCGAAGGAGCATGTTGAGGAGGGGGAGGATCAGATGCGGTGACAATTTCACAGTAATTAATCTCTACTGGATTTAAGGGCATCGATTCTCCAAAATCAGTCACCTGTTCATGTGAAGGGATGATCCATGGGTCGTCAGACGTAGAGACCATATTATCTTGAATGGTGTGCAGTGGTGGCATGGGAAAAATACCCATGAGGACAGGGTCCTTGAAGAGACTGGGTCCTACACTGTCAGGGGGATTGGGGATATGATCCACGTAAGGAACGTAGTTCTCAGAGGTAGAGGTGAAGAAAGACAACTGATCCACAGTAACAATTTTTTCCTCATGAGGGAACTTCAAGAGCCGAAAGAGGGTGGACGACATGCATAGTATGGCGTGAGTCCAACTGTGGCCGAGAAGCAGATTGTAGTTAAGTTTGGCATCAACCACTTCTACTTCTATGTTGACTGTCTTCCCTTGTAACATAATTGGAAAACTCTCGAGAACACCCAGGGGTTTTGATTCCCAACCATCGAATGCCTCTAAGGCATTTGGAGATGATGAAAGCACCAGAGAGCCAATGGCCTTCTAGCAGGCGGACGACATGACACAGGTAGAAGCACCTTCATCCACAATGGCCCTATGGATGTTAAGACCATTGATCCTGACTTGTATCACAAGATCAACTTGATGTGGAATTCAGGGGGTAAAATTTTCTAGGTCGAAGGTGAGAAGACTAGAATCAGTGGGATCGATTCCACCGATCGCAGACAACAAAGATTTCCGTTACAAAGGGAAAATTTGAAGGACTTCCAATGCAGACATGACAAAAGGTGATTGTGCCAAATCCTCAACAATACTGTAGTGCTGAGCAGCACGGGAATTTGGGTTGTAGGAAGACCTTTGGAGAACACCTTTAGAAGGTGGCCTCACAACAGGTTTGGCGCTGGGTTTCTCAATTTCCAAAGGACCGGAGATAGGTGGAGGAGGTGGACCATCCACAACTTCCTTTCCAACTGCATGATGCAGTCCAGCATAATCCTTCGAACGTGTAGCAATTGAGAGAGGTGCAGCACCATTCATCATAAAGACCTGGGACCCAAATGGTGCAGATGGTGCAGGCTGTTCAACCATCTAGGTCTGCTGAGATGGAAACAGTTCTTTGAGAACTGCCGGAGTCCCTTTGGAGCCTTTGAGAAGTTGACTAATTTCAGATCATCAGGGACAATCCTTGGTATAATGATCTCCCTCACAAATAAGGTAGGGGTACTTCGATTTACGTTGAGAACCATCCTCAGTACGAGCCTTAGAAGACTCTGGTTTAGGGGCATCGGGTTTGGATTTTCCTTTTCCCTTCTTCTTTCCTTTGGAGGCTTTTTTCGTAGGATTAGCCTGAACAACGTTGACCTCCACAGTATTGCTAGAATTTAGAGGGGCGGGAAGAGAAGAATTATTGGAAGAATTGGACTTCTGCTTCCCATGTGAAGATTTTCAAGAATTTTGAGATACGAAACCAATAAAACCATCCACCGCTGGGGTAGGTGGAGCTTTAGAGGTTCCTAGGCATGGAGCATCAGTCAAAATATCATAAAGCATGCCGAACTGAGAGTATACCAGATCAAGATACTGAGCACGTTCGATGGCCTATTCTTCAGTCACACATGCCCCCATAGCAATATCTTGAGCGATTTTGTTAACGAAGGATGTGGTGAACCAATGAGTTAGTAGTTGATCAGGTATATCAAACTTGATAAGCCTACGACGACGTCGCCACTCATGGATATGATCGGATATGTGGGTGGCTTGATCCTGCTTCAATGAAGTCAGGAGATGCGTCCCGGCTTCATAGCGAACCAATAACTGAAAGTGAGTCAGAAAATCCATTGCTAAAGTATTGAAATCCTAAAAGATGGCACAGGGTAACTCAATATACCACTTAGCAACATCACCGGTAAGAGTGCACTGGAAGAGACGTAGACGAATTGAATCATCGACCCAAGAATTAGACGAACACCACAAATGGTAGGTCATTACATGAGCTTGGGGGTCTTCCCCAGCTTTACCTTCAAACTTAGGGCAGTCGCCGAGTACCTTGGTTGGAACCAGAGGCTAATAAGGATTATGAAGAATCGGATCATTGGTTAATTTGGAAATGTTCGGTAACTCCAAGGTAGCCAAGAACGGAAATTGCGGATTGAACGGCATACCAGGCCCTCGATAAGGACCAGTACCTGTACTCCATGCAGGTTGAGAGTATCCTTGCCCCAATGTGTTCTGTCCTAAAGGATTCTGACCATAGGGGGTATAGGGCGTATAACCAGTCTGATTCGTTTGTTGGTAACTAGTGTACGGGGTTTGATAACCAGAGTATGGACCCTGATTATATGTCGGTCCGATTTGAGCATTCTGTGGATTTGGCTGCTGAGTATAGGAGTAGCCGGGTTGTTGTGTGTAATAATGGGAACCTTGGGGAAGATTATAGGTCAGTCGAGATTGACCGTGAGGGTAGTAACCACCTTGAGGTTGAGCTAGCTGCTGATAGGTGGGACCCTGCTGAGCGTGATAATTAGGGTGCACCGGTTGATTCGATTGCAGCATCAAGTAAATCAGTTGTTGAGCAGGGTTGACAGGATGTGCAAGCTGGCCTAGTTGGACAGGATGAACGGGCTACCTGGTTGAACAGGTTGCCTCGGGTGAACAGGTTGTGCCGGTTGTGTAGGTTGACCTGGCTGTTGTGGAGCACCAGGTTGTACTGGATGGGCCCGTTGGCCTGGTGGTGGAATGGACCGGGGTGGTGGTTGGTAACCGGTTTGACCTGTCGCAGGACCATAATATGATCCTGGCTGATGTGCAACATTCAGACCAAGAGAATATTGAGGTTGCATGGGTTGGGAAGGTTGGACTTGCCCCCCAGGACCATATACCGGCCCTGGTTGGTACCCCAGTTGACCTGTGAGTCCTTGAGGTTGCCCAGGTTGGACTCCAGAAAGAGGCTCCATAGGTTGACTTGAAGGGTTATAATATCGTCTTTGCAGAATGTATAATGGCCCTTTCTGGCCCAAAGGGTAGCCTTGTAAGGGCTGTCCTTGCAGGTCATAAGGATAGCAAGGCTGGCCCGAAGGTTGGCCTTGCGGGTTATAAGACTGCCCAGCCTGGTTAGACGGAAAACCTTGAGCATGAAGGTGAGCCTCAGGAGTGGGTAAACGTAAAGGATTCTCGTACTCATCGTACTGATATGGAAATACATAAACGGGTGTGTTAGCCACCTATAATATTTTGTTATACCAAAAGGTGGCTAAGACTTTTTGAGCCTCCAAGAAACAAATTTTATTACTAAAAATTGTTGGCTCTTGAAGACTCCTTGAAGGCCTCATGCCTCTGTCCGAAATCTTCATTTACTATTTCCATTTCATGCTCTGAGATTCTGCTAATTTCATAAGAAGAGACTGCTGAAGAACCATCATTTTCGCCCTTTTCCCACTCAAAACTAACCTTCATATGCTCCCCTTTTTCTCCACAAAATCCCCTTTGTTTTCATGATTCATTTTCTCCCCTTCATGAAAATCACTCTTATAAAGTTAAAGACTCACTCTTTAACCTTACCGAAACCCTCCATTTCCTTTGAAAATCATTTAAAAAATCATTTTTCACAAGTATTGGACTTAAGCCCTTAGGCTAAGTCTTTAACCCCCCTTTTCTTCCATACGCCCACACCCTAAGACCCAGCGCTAACTCTAGAGGCGCTTATCACATCGTAGATCGCAAATTATGGTTTTATTTAAAAATGTTCATCGCAAGAATCTACGATGCGATCAATCGCAATATCGCATTATCGCATTTTCTATGGTGCGTTCCATTGACTCTTCACAAAAACTTGCGATGCGATCGTTCCACCCGATCGCATATCGCAAATCTCATGTTTCATTGTTTACATCCGTTTGATCCATCGCAAATATTTGTGATGTGATTCGATCGTGTCGCAAATATTTGTGATGCGACTGCCCGATCGCAGTTTCTCTCCATCGCACTGTCCAAGATCGCGATCGGTCCGGCCGGGCCCACCGTACGATACCCCCGCCATTCATATAAAATACACCTTTCTCCTTTGTAAAGTTGAAAAATGTCATATTTCATTGTTTATAAATTTTTTTCCCTCCATCACGCAAATCGCAAAATCGCATTTTTATGCGAAACCCCTTATCACTCATTGCAAATATTTGCAATGCGATTTTGTGATCTCTTTAACCGCCGCTGAATAAAATCTCCACCGTTGGATGTAGCCATCTAACAGCCACAATCTTTCCCGCCTTCTTAAGCAGTCTAAACCTAAAAATGCAGGATTTTTTCATTGTTTTTGTGTTTTGCAGGTGTTTTAATGGTTTTCCAATGTATAAAGAAGGAAAGCCGAGGATTAGGACATACGTTTCTTGTGCCTTCGAGCTATTTAAAAGAACCATTCACAGGTTTGAAGTTAATGATTTATCAATGTTTCGTGAGCGTTGATATCATAAAAAGCCCTGTGCAGCCCTGCACATCGACAAGACACTGTTTTATTCAAAAGAATAGTTAAAGAGTATCAGTTTTGAAGATAAAGCACAACATATGAAGATTGAAGAAAATATTACGGGGATTACGGCTAAGACGGTCATCAAAATCCTAATCCTCGACCCAAAACACATTTTAAAGAAAACCTAAAGTGTTTTATCAGACAGAAAGCCTCCACCCCCACAACTTGAGGCAAATTGATTCCTCAACAACCATAGAGCCGCCTGTTGCCTCAAACCTTTCAAAGCAGAGGCCGAAGTTATTGAAGAAAATCAGATATTCGCCTCCAGCACAGCCAGGGAGTTACTTCTGCAAGGAAATCAATGCAGAAATATCTGCAGAGTTACTCCACACATTACACAGAGCCTCAAAGTCAAATAAGACTCCCATCGAGTTTTAAATTCATAAATTGTAAACATCAATACAGTGGTCCACCTGTTCACTTCTCCATCGAGCCCCTCAAAGGGCTGAGAAGTCTTGAATCCGTATTTATTATCTTAAGAGATCTTTTTGTTAGATTTCACCTCCTCATTCTTCTATAAATACCTCAGTAGAAGGTGAGAAATTTTTGGTTGAGTTGCTTACAGAGCTTTGAAATAAATTCGAGCTCAAACTTCTAATTGTAAATAGTGTTCACTGGCCCTTAGAGCTCTGCTTGTGATAGATTAGTTAGGCTGAATAGTGAAGATGACTGCTGAACTGAAACATTGGACTTGAAGACTGTAACCAGTTTGACATCAATATAAAAGTTGTTTCTTGGGATCCTGGTCTATTTCATTGGTGAAGTGCATCTCTCTTTGTTATTGTTTTCCTTCTATGTATGCCATATTGTTCATATTCCTCTATGAAGGACAGTTTAAACAGGGTTAGGATCTACTGTACACCAGTAACCTTCTCTGGCTGAGAAATATTTATCTTAATGTTTTCTTCAAATTTGTTTATTTAAGAATGATTTAATACAGTTTAAACAGTTAGGAATGTTGGCATTCCCTCATCCTTCTGCTTGCTTAAACAATGTTCCTGAATGTTATTTCCATTATTTTCTATTAAAGTTAGACTAGAGAAGATATGGTTTGCCCTGATTCCTAGATCCTTTTCTCCAAAGGCAGATTCTGAAAATTGCCCTTGGTGCTGACTAAAAGCAGACTAGGTTTAAAAGTACTTTATCTGATCTTAAGTCACAGTTTGTTTCTCTTATGTGTTTTCATACTTTCTAAAGGTAATTATGTGGATTACTGGATTGTTTGTCAATTAAGTTGCTTTAATAGAACTTGCCAAAATTTTTTATGGTTAGCCCTGTCCTTGGTTGGTTTTAAACAGTTACTTAAGAGGCTTTTCTTGTTTGGACTGACTATAAATCCTCTGAGAAATTATTATCAGTTTCCACCCCTCCAACACTTTATTGTTTCCATCCCATCACTCTAATCTCAATAATCTTGTGGTATAGATGACTTTCCCCTTGGATCATTCTTGATGTTGTTGTTCAATTAAAGCCCTGTTATGACTCCATAGCCCAATGGACTAAAAACCAGCGTTATATCTATCTTTTAGCCATAGCTGTTCTTCCCTCTTGAAACTTCTCACCTTTGAAACTCTTTTCATTCAGGACTTTCACCCCGAACAGTAATCATGCTCAACCATCCAAAACAAAACAAAACCTTTTGCCTTCATAACTAGCCTAATATCATTACCTTAAGCTTTCAAAGACAATATCCATCTTTGTACATATTGGAGAGATCCCTCTCTGGATTCAGGAGGGCTAGATCCTAGAATCCCAAAGTTGGTTGAAACGATGTTGTTTCTGTAATTGGACTCTGCCAATCTTGCTAATAAATTACAGAACCCCAACATTTCTGGCGACTCCGCTGGGGAATTACAAACCCAGAGGTTTTTAAGGATAATTATACGATATTCAGAGATTTGGTTCATAGAGCATTTGCTTTATTAACCAGCTAGAGCCACCAGCAACATTTCTGGCGACTCCGTTGGGGACCTGAGTGTTTGTATAAGACTTTAGAGACCTCAGAAAACCCTTGATTCAAGAAAATTTTGTGAGTAAGAAGCAGCCATTTCAAGCACTACCACAGAAACGGTAATCATGATGAAACTTGTTTGAATCAGTGACAAGCTAGGTCAACCCTAGGATTCTGATAAGGCTTCATATAACCTTGAAGAAATAGCTAGCTTAGCCATAAGAGTAGAGTGTCTTTGTCTCATAACCTTAGCTAAGTTTTGAAACAGAGTTAGGATATTCTTAAAAACCAAACTACTAAAAACAACTCAGAAAAACCTAAAAAAATTTCAGATTGGTATTCAATAAACATGGTGGTGGACCATCAAACCTTTTACCTCCAAAGGAGCTAAAAAATTCCACTTGGCGACTCCACAATCCTTAACAGACCTTAAGACTCCACTGGGAAGAACCCTTATCATCATAACATCATTTAAAACTCAGTTAGAGGACTGTAGGATTAAATTTGCGTAAACAGATTAGTTAACCTCTTAAAGATTGTCATATCTGGTTGAACTTGTCTTGTTTATTCGGGTCTAAAAACACAGCATAGTGGCTTCTAGAAAGATTCACACTAGAGCCCATCCTGACCCTAATCCACCTGGGATAGTTGATGACCCAGAAATTATCCTTTGGAAGTCTCCTAAGGTTAAATTATCAACTGTTTTCAGATCACCCTTGAGAGATAATTCTGTCCCTGAAAATCTTTCGGCTCTACAACAATCACAAGTTGACTTAGTAAATCCATTCAGAACTAGGTCATTTGATGATATAATACAGCTAGACTCTGAGTCTTCACTTTCATCCCCGGAGACAAGTACACATCCTGGTAGTAGAGAAACAACACCTCCTGATTTACATTTCCTTCACAACCTAGGTGTCTCTCATCCAAGATCAGCTTAGCAGTCTACTCATGGTCCATCCTCTTCTACTCATCCTACATCCACTGTTCAAACCACCACACCTCAGCCCACTTTCCCTTTTTTTAATCCGCCTCTTGTGAATCCACCTCCACCTCCTACCATGGCTGCATGGTATGCTCCCTTAGTCCTTTATGTACCATTAGTCAACCTTCCACAGGACTATCAGTCCAAAATCCCATTGTATGACGCTAGCAATGCTACAACTGCATCACAACATGTGGATAAGATGAATGACTACTTTGACAGAAACGAAATTGATGATGATTCTGTCAAGCTCAGATTATTTTCTCAAAGCTTAGGGGGAGAAGTAAGAAAATGGTTTAAAGGCTTAGCCCCCCATAGTATAAATGATCTCCAAGGCTTCCATCAAACATTCTTAAACAAGTGGGAAGTAAGGAAGAACCCTCTCCAAGTTCTTGATGATTACAACAATCTCCATAGGAACCCAGGGGAAAGTGTGCAAGCCTACTGCACCAGATTCAACAGTGTATACAACACACTTTCCCCAGAACTAAAACCTCCACAAGGTTCAGCTTTAAACAAATTTCCCGAAGGTTTTGACGCTGACATGACCTATTCACTGAGAGAGAGATTTTGCAACTCTTGAAGACATGCAAAGGGGTGCTCTTTCTGTGGAAGTGAACTTAATGGAGAAAAGAGCAAGAATGAAGAGCGAGAAGAGAGTATCTTTTAGAGAGGAGTCCACACCTTCTACTTCCAACTCAAAGATGGAAAGGATGATGGAAGAGATGATGAAAGAGATGAGCATAATTAAAAGAGCACAAGCAAGTCAAAATCAAACTGCTCCTCAAAACAGAAACCAAAACCAGAATCAGAATGTTAGAAGGAACCAACCTCCAAACAGACCTAGGGAATATGATCAACAGATCACTCCTCCCTTTCATCAAAACTATGTAAGTGAGGTTGAGGAAACAGATCAAATAACAGAGGAAGATGATATTAATCTATTTGGGGTAGATGATGATGACTTTGAGGATCATCATGATAGAAAACAAGGTCTTTATACACCTCATGATGACAAAAGGGATGATGATGAAAATCATTATCAAGACATGTAAAATGCCATCAACGAACTTCAAAGAGAGTATGACCTCAGAAGTAGATCTAGTCAACAAACCCCCAACCACAAAACCTCTGACAAATCTTCTCAAAGCAACACTGCAACCAAGCCTAAAACAGTCAAACAAAAGGACAAAATAGTGGCTGATAATTCTGGTAAAGGTAAAGAGAAAGACACTCAAAATCTTGAAAAACAGAGTGCAAACATCAGTAGTACTAACACTTCAGCTAGTACTCCTTCTTCAACCGTTGTGGCAACTGTAGATAAAACAAATCAGCAAGCTGTTGTTTCTGATAAAGTGGTAGTAAACAAGGCTGAAATCAGCGCCTTAAAGAATCAAATTCCTTTTAGTCTGGAACAGGAAATCTTAAAAATCAAAATTTCTGTCCCTTTGACTGAGTTAGTTGCCCAACAGGTATATAGGTCCAAAATTTTGAAGGCTTTGAACATAGAATAAAATGAGGATACACTCAATCTTAATGACGACCAGCCAGAGCTTATTTTTGGTCCAAAGATTGAAGCTAAGTTTTGAGAGGGGCCTGTCCCTCCCTTTTACATAAGTTTAAACGTTCATGACAAAATTTTTCACAACACTATGCATGATTCCGGGGCTTCTCATAATTTAGTGCCTAAAGCTGTGATGGAGAGCCTTGGGCTAGAAATCACCAGAACTTACAAAGACCTTTACTCCTTTGACTCAAGTAGAGTAAAATGTCTAGAATTGATCAAATACCTTTGTGTTAACTTAGCCCAGATTCCAACCAAATGCTTAGTTATGGATGTTGTTGTGGCTGATGTACCCCCAAACGAATGCAGAGAAGCAATCACAAGGTTGACTAAACAGATAGAAACTAGAAACTCCCACGGGAGGCTCAACACACTATAACACCTAGATGCCCTAGGGCTAGAATGTAAAACCGATAGAAATAGGCAAACAACCAAAGGATAAAGGTCACAGTCAGTCAAACAAGGCTCCAAAACACTCAAGTAGTCGTAAAAATGAACCCAAACACACAGATCAAGCTCAGAAAGCTCAAAACAGAGCAAAACCTAGCACCTTTTAGGATTGGCGTGACTGTTAGGTGGAATCTAACGCCAGAACAGGATTGGCGCACATAGTAAACTGGCAACAAGTGCCTATTGGCCCGACTGACAGGCTAATAAGCGTGCCAGTCAAGTTTACTATGTTAAAAAAAAAAAAAAGCAATCCAAGGAATAGACTAGTGATGGTAAAGCTAAACAAAAGCCAAACACCCAGAAAGAGCCAGCCAAAAGAGTTGATCAAGCAAGAAAAGTCAAGAATCGACTGAAAAGAGAGGACAATACTCCAAATCAATGATCCCCAGCTGAGTCGCCAATTTTTTGTAGAGGTAAATCCCCTCTACGGACAGAGGCAATCCCTACTAGCCCAGATCGGGTCTAGAAACAATCGTATCACGGTAAAGTGCAAGTTTCTAATTGCGATAGACCAATTGTGATGAAAGCCTACATCAAGTCCAATGTTGTTGTTTGTAGAGAAGATGGCGCTCCCATTTCCTTGCTCCAGAAGATCACAAT
Organism: Pinus albicaulis; assembly: GCA_034641835.2. NCBI lineage: Eukaryota > Viridiplantae > Streptophyta > Pinopsida > Pinales > Pinaceae > Pinus > Pinus albicaulis. The sequence goes on from CM076581.1 coordinate 393,537,857, forward strand.
CCTCTCGCTTGCCGTGATCAAACACCTACACACACAAGAAATACGACAAACACAAGCGTAAAACCCAATATATGCAATTATGTATCAGTCAGAGAAGACACAACTCATTATCATAATGAACAATACGAGTGGAACCATAACCAATAGTCACTTATCATTAATTCATACAAAGGAAAATACAACCTGGCTCTGACGTTGAATCTTCCTTCGGTGGGTCGTCAGCAGAATACATCGCGGTAAAGCTCGTCGAGAATGGGGACAAGCCTCTCTCTTTGATCGTCAATCTCCTTGCTACAGATTTGGCTCTATGAGGACTATCAAGGCTCTTGCAGCATTCTTTAGGCTATGAAGGCTCTTGCAGACTAGCTTGCAAAGGGAAATGGCAAGCTTATATAGATGGTGGAAGGGGAGTTGGGATCCCTACAATCATGGGATTGGCCCTATCCTTAAGGAAGCTTCCATGAGAGGTGGAAAACTACTTCTTCTACATGGAGATCCGGAGCCAAACGTCCCAACTCAATTTAGAGACTAGTTCAGGAGTTAGTTGGAGTCAATATTCCGCCATTTATTTTTAAAAAACACTCCTTATTAAGCCTGGCGTGGGTACGACTCTAGGACAGAGTGCCAGTTTGCACGCCCTCTTTGGAGGATTTCCCCCATTGGCACGGGTATAACATTGACGAGTCGCGCCAAGGATAAAAAGTCTATTTTTAGGGTTTTTCACAAGGATTTTTCTTCAGGGGAATGAAATTCCATGTCTAGGGGGATTCCATACAAGTGTTTTTAGGTCATGTCACTGCTCACAGGTCACGGAATAAGCCCTCCAATGTGCGGGATGGGGAATTTCAGGGACGGTGACAAATTTCTGTGTAACAACCCCTCATACCCTTTCCCTCCACAATCCCTCATACATTCTCATCTTGGGTAGCAGAAAACTAAAAACACCATAAATCTCTTCATACTCATCAAGAAAACTCACACATTAGCAAACATGGAGTCTAATCCCTCCTATGACTGAGATGAAGAGACACATAGTGATTCTCCTACAGAAATGCATGCAGCAAGGAGACCTCACAAGGGTGGTAAAAATATACGAGGGGAGCCTAATTCAATTTCTGAGTTGCAGGCTTGCCCTCTTGCTGTCACATGCTTTCAACACCAATCCTGTTAGCAGTTTTGTGAGATGGTAGAGAGAGTTCAATACCATCATGAGTTGCTGGCAGTTGATCTTGACCATCTTCAAAATGACAAGTTATACTAGCGGTGTGACATTTAACTTGACTTAGGAGTCCATTTCTCTAGCAACTGGCATTCCAATTGTTGGTGAGTAGTGGAAGAAAAGGGAGCAGTTTGACAGAGAATAGTATGAGCCTTACATCAAGGCTGGTTATCATAGACATTTCAGCAGAATTTTTCCTTTCCGGTATCTGAAATACTCATATGCTCCCTTGATGAAACTCATAATTAAGTATTTCAGCTGTGAGGGCCAGTTTTCTCGCCTATATGCTTATCACATCAGATTGTTGATGCACTTTACTAGGGTGAGAATGATTAATCTCCCCTACTTTATTAGTTGGAACATTGAGAAGATGACCACCTTAGTGCACAAGAAGACTCCCTAGCAGCGGTATAACAACATATATCATTTTGCACTAATCAAGATTGTGGTCATGCATCAGCTTGGTTTACAGAACATCTCATGGGAGGATTTCATTTCACATAAGGTCTTCACCGCTCCTCAAGTACAGGTGGGCCTTCACATCAGCAGGAGCTTCATGAGACACAAACTGCTAGTGTGCCAATATTTGTCACCTACCAAAAGGGCGCTAGAAGGTTGTTTGCAGCATCAAAGAAAGTATTATTTCCACCTGGGGTGGAAGGGGTCTCATTTACTCCATCAGCAGAGCAGGTACAGGATAAGGGCAAGTGACCATTACATGATGAGGATCCTTCAGGAGGGCAGGAGACAGATTTCATTCTTATTCAGGATGATGACACCGATTTGGGCTCACAAAGCTCAAAGCTTAAAGAGATCATTCAGGAGCAACAAGAGGACATCCATGGTTTTTATCTCAACCTAGAAAGAGCTAAATGGATAATTAACTATCTGGAGCAAAGAAAAAAGCATCTAGAAGATTAGCAAACCATTATGGAGCTACAAAACATACGAGAAAACTGGCAAGCTACAAAGAGGAGGAAAACCAAGTTGACACCACTTGAACAAGAAATTGAAGCTGATCATGAATCTTGGCTCGAAAGGATAAACATACATTTGGAAAATATGCTAGAGAATGCCAATAAAGAGAAAAACATGTTGAGGCACATGGCCTACCACTACTTGACGAGAAACAAGGTGTGCAAAATAAGAATCAGAAACTTGAAGGCCAAGTTGAAGAAGGTATCAAAGAGATGAAAAGAGCATGATAGACTTCAGATCTTGGCTGAGGCTTTCTTGGCCCAACATAGATCTTAAGGGAGGACACTCAGCCCAAATTTCAAAAAAATTGGGACACGTTTTGTAATTTTTGAATTTTTGGCTCAAAAACAGACTTTTCTGCCCAATGCGCTGCACCACCCGGTGCTCGCTTTTGATGGAGGCATACTTTTGAGGAAAACTTAGCATTTTGGATTTGTCATGAAAAAATATGCATGATCACAAATGGCCAAGAAATTTTGATAGGTTTTTAGCTTCTAAAATGGTAAAAAATACCCCAAAATGACCTTTCTGCCCCTTTTTTGACACACAGGAAGTAGTCTTGGGAGAACTCCGTTTTGGAGGGGAAAATGGAGGAAAAATTCAAACATTCCACTTGTTATGGAAAGTAGATAGGCATAAATTTCCAAAAATCCCACTTGGAGAAAATTTGGATGCCGGGAAGGCCTTCAAAACCAACTACAAAAGGGCGCTACGCATAGGGAAATCAGCGCGGCACATTGGAGGAAATTTGCTCAGTTTGACCAAAAATACTCTGTTTTTTGCCTAGTTTCTTAACAATTTGACTTTTATCCTTGTAATTGTCAAAATTATGATATAATTTAATGTGAATTGATGGATTTTGATGTAATTATGCTGAATTTTCACTCATAGAGGTAGATTCATCCATGAAAAGGTAGTTTACAACTGAATGAATCAGTTTGGTAGTTTTTAGAGGCAAGATGTTCCACTGCCTACTTTTTAGTTCTCAGTTTAGAATTTGTTGGAACAACTCCTAAACTCATGAAACTCCGTTCAATCGAACTTTCCCAGAGAACAAAATAGCTCTGCTCAACCATCCAAAACAAAACAAAACCTTTGGCCTTCATAACTAGCCTAATATCATTACCTTAAGCTTTCAAAGACAATATCCATCTTTGTACATATTGGAGAGATCCCTCTCCGGATTCAGGAGGGCTAGATCCTAGAATCCCAAAGTTGGTTGAAACGATGTTGTTTCTGTAATTGGACTCTGACAATCTTGCTAATAAATTATAGAACCCCGACATTTCTGGTGACTCCACTGGGGAATTACAAACCTAGAAGTTTTTAAGGATAATTATACAATATTCAGAGATTTGGTTCATAGAGCATTTGCTTTGTTAACCAGCTGGAGCCACCAGCAACATTTCTGGTGACTCCGCTGGGGAGCTGAGTGTTTGTATAAGACTTTAGAGACCTCAGAAAACCCTTGATTCAAGAAAAAAATGTGAGTAAGAAGCAGCCTTTTCAAGCACTACCACAGAAATGGTAATCATGATGAAACTTGTTTGAATCAGTGACAAACTAGGTCAACCCTAGGATTCTGATAAGGCTTCATATAACCTTGAAAAAACAGCTAGCTTAGCCATACGAGTAGACTGTCTTTGTCTCATAACCTTAGCTAAGTTTTGAAACAGAGTTAGGATATTCTTAAAAACCACACTACTAAAAACAACTCAGAAAAACCTAAAAAAATTTCAGATTGGTATTCAATAAACATGGTGGTGGACCATAAAACCTTTTACCTCTAAAGGAGCTAAAAACTTCCACTTGGCGACTCCACAATCCTTAACAAACCTTAAGACTCCACTGGGAAGAACCCCTATCATCATAATATCATTTACAACTCAGTTAGAGGACTGTAGGATTAAATTTGCGTAAACAGATTAGTTAACCTCTTAAAGATTGTCATATCTGGTTGAACTTGTCTTGTTTATTCGGGTCTCAAAACACGACATAGTGGCTTCTAGAAAGATTCACACTAGAGCCCATCCTGACCCTAATCCACCTGAGATAGTTTATGACCTAGAAAGTATCCTTTGCAAGCCTCCTAAGGTTAAATTATCAACTGTTTTCAGATCACCCTTGAGAGCTAATTCAGTCCCTGAAAATCTTTCGGCTCTACAACAATCACAAGTTGACTTAGTAAATCCATTCAGAACTAGGTCATTTGATGATATAATACAGCTAGACTCTAAGTCTTCACTTTCATCCCCGGAAACAAGTGAACATCTTGGTAGCAGGGAAACAACACCTCCTGATTTACATTTTCTTCTTAACTTAGGTGTCTCTCATCCAAGGTCAGCTCAGCAATCTACTACTGTTTCACCCACTTCTGTTCATCCTTCATCCACTGTTCAAACCACTTCATTTCAGCCCACCCCACCTCTTGTAAATCCACCCCCACCACATATCATGGCAGCATGGTATGCTCCCTTAGTCCTTCCTGTACCATTAGTCAATCTTCCACAGGACTATCAGTCCAAAATTCCATTATATGATGCTAACAATACTACAACAGCATCACAACATGTGGACAAGATGAATGACTACTTTGACAGAAATGAAATTGATGATGATTCTGTCAAACTCAGATTATTTGCTCAAAGCTTAGGGGGAGAAGTAAGAAAATGGTTTAAAGGCTTAGCCCCCCATAGTATAAATGATCTCCAAGGATTCCATCAAACATTCTTAAACAGGTGGGAAGTAAGGAAGAACCCTCTCCAAGTTCTTGCTGATTACAACAATCTCCATAGGAACCCAGGGGAAAGTGTGCAAGCCTACTGCACCAGATTCAACAGTGTATACAACGCACTTTCCCCAGAACTAAAACCTCCACAAGGTTTATATTTAAACAAATTTCCCGAAGGTTTTGATGCTGACATGACCTATTCACTGAGAGAGAGAGATTTTGCAACTCTTGAAGACATGTAAAGGGGTGCTCTTTCTGTGGAAGTGAACTTGATGGAGAAAAGAGAAAGAATGAAGAGCGAGAAGAGAGTATCTTTTAGAGAGGAGTCCACACCTTCTACTTCGAACTCAAAGATGGAAAGGATGATGGAAGAGATGATGAAAGAGATGAGCATAATTAAAAGAGCACAAGCAAGTCAAAATCAAACTGCTCCTCAAAACAGAAACCAAAACCAGAATCAGAATGTTAGAAGGAACCAACCTCCAAACAGACCTAGGGAATATGATCAACAGATCACTCCTCCCTTTCATCAAAACTATGTAAGTGAGGTTGAGGAAACAAATCAAATAACAGAGGAAGATGATATTAATCTATTTGGGGTAGATGATGATGACTTTGAGGATCATCATGATAGAAAACAAGGTCTTTATACACCTCATGATGAAAAAAGGGATGATGATGAAAATCATTATCAAGACATGTAAAATGCCATCAACGAACTTCAAAGAGAGTATGACCTCAGAAGTAAATCTAGTCAACAAACCCCCAACCACAAAACCTCTGACAAATCTTCTCAAAGCAACACTGCAACCAAGCCTAAAACAGTCAAACAAAAGGACAAAATAGTGGTTGATAATTCTGGTAAAGGTAAAGAGAAAGACACTCAAAATCTTGAAAAACAGAGTGCAAACATCAGTAGTACTAGCACTTCAGCTAGTACTCCTTCTTCAACCGTTGTGGCAACTGTAGATAAAACAAATCAGCAAGCTATTGTTGCTGATAAAGTGGCAGTAAACAAGGCTGAAACCAGCACCTTAAAGAATCAAATTCCTTTTAGTATGGAACAGGAAATCTTAAAAATCAAAATTTCTGTCCCTTTGACTGAGTTAGTTGCCCAACAGGTATATAGGTCCAAATTTTGAAGGCTTTGAACATAGAAGAAAATAAGAATACACTCAATCTTAATGACGACCATCCAAAGCTTATTTTTGGTCCAAAGATTGAAGGTAAGTTTTGAGAGGGGCCTGTCCCTCCCTTTTACGTGAGTTTAAATGTTCATGAAAAAAAATTTCACAACGCTATGCATGATTCCGGGGCTTCTCATAATTTAATTCCTAAAGCTATGATGGAGAGCCTCGGGCTAGAAATCACCAGACCTTACAAATACCTTTACTCCTTTGACTCAAGTAGAGTAAACTGTCTAGGATTGATCAAAGACCTCTGTGTTAACTTAGCCCAGATTCCAACCAAATGCTTAGTTATGGATGTTGTTGTGGCTGATGTACCCCCAAAGTATGGAATGCTTTTATCAAGATCTTGGGGGGCTAAGTTACAGGGGACTATGCAAATGGACATGACTTATGTGACTATCCTTGTTTTCAATCAGACTAGAAGACTTTACAGGGAGTCTCATATGCAATACATGGATACAAGTCAAGAAAGACCTCAAAAATCCCCTCTGTATTCCATGAGTACAGGCCTTGATTATTTTATCATGTTTAATGATGAAACACTCCCTGAAAAAATCACTTTAATGGGATCAATGGCTGAAACGGAGGAAGAGGAACACAACATTGAAGTGTCAAAACAGTTTGCTACATTTGAAAACATTGGCAAACAAAACACTAGTCTTGAGTTACAAGTCATAAATCCATTGCTGTCAAACCTTGACAGTCAAGAGAGCAATCCTCAACCCAATGAGGAAATTGAGGAATCAAATCATACAGAGGACATTCACCAAACTGATAAAACTAAGAATGATCCTCTCTGGACTATGTATTTTGATGGGTCATGCACTAGAACAAATGCTGGTGCAGGTGTCTGGATTACTAACACTGAAAGCAAGCACACAGAATGTATTTCATGTAAATTAAACTTTCAGTGTTCCAACAACATAGCGGAATACGAATCCCTTCTATTAGGTTTACATTTTTTGAAAAAGTTAGGAGCCAAGAGAATTAAAATTCACGGGGATTCAGAATTAATCATTAGGGAAGTCAATGGGAAATATAACGCTCATCACCCCAGACTTAGGGCCTATCAAAATGATGTCGTGGACCTTTTAGAAACTTTCGATGAGTCTGAATTAATTTTTGTCCCAAGAAAAGAAAATATTACAGCCCACAATTTAGCCTTTGTATCTAGAACATATCTGATGCCATATGAAACCGGAGATAGCACAACTCCGATAAAATTTAGACCAGCCGTGCCTGATGACAAAAAATATTGGCAAGTGTTTGACAATGATAAACAAATAGAAGACTTCATGCAATTCAGAAATGAATTCGAACTGCATAGTTCGGACTCAGATTATGATACAGACTGCAGCGAAGAAAACTTTCTTAGTAAAGAAGAGCCGTCTCCAGAGCCTGCCAATATTAACCTTCAAACTAGCAAACTCAGAAACAAAACAGAATCGAGTGCAGGATCAGGAACAGAAGAAATAGAAACTCTGCATTCTAAAGATGAAGGTTTTCCAAGTGGTATAACACCTTTGGAAGAGTTTTTTGATCTCGATGATGTGGCCAAAAAGCCTAAATTGGAACCTGTAGAGACTGAAGTGGAAGAATGCAACATAGGCAGTGAGGAAAAACTGGAAATAATCAAACTATCCAAAACTTTGCCAGCTCACATTAAACTCAAATACATAGAGTTGTTCAAAGAATTTTTTGATGTTTTCACATGGAGTTATGAAGATCTTAAGTCCTATGACACTGAAATAATACAGCACAAAATCCCTCTTAAAGAAAACCAAAAACCATTCAAATAGAAACTGCGCAGAATAAACCTTGTACAATTGCCTTTGGTTAAAAAGGAAATCATGAAGATGTATGAAGCTTGTATTATTGTCCCTATTAGATATTTTGAATGGGTATCTAATATGGTGTCTGTTAGGAAGAAAACTGGAGAAATTAGGCTTTCTATAGACTTTAGAGATTTAAACAAAGCTTCATTAAAAGACAACTACCCTTTACCAAAAATGGATCATATTTTACAAAGGGTGGTAGGGTCTAGAAGAATTTCTTTGCTGGATGGCTATTCAGGGTATAATCAGATCTTAGTCCACCCTGCTGATCAATTAAAGATGACTTTTACTACACCATGGGGCACCTTCATGTATGTGAAAATGCCCTTTGGTCTAATGAATGCTGGAGCAACCTTTCAAAGAGCCATCGACATAGCATTCTCGAAGGAATTGGGCTTCTTCATCATTATCTATCTTGATGATGTTACTGTGTTTTAAAAAATAGATGAAGAACACTTAGAACATTTGAGGAAAGTTTTCGAGAATTGCAGAAAGTTTGGGATATCTTTAAACCCTAAGAAGACTTTATTTGGTCTCCAAGAAGGTAAAATTATTGGGCACATTATTTCTGAGGAGGGCATTAAGATTGATCCCAAGAGGATTGAGGCCATATTGCAAATCTCCCATCCTCAAAACATCAAAGAGTTGCAATCTTTCATTGGGAAGATTAACTTTTTGAGAAGGTTCATCCCCAACTTGGCTGAGCTCCTTAGGAATATCACAAACATGTTAAAAAAGGAGCAAGGAGTAAAATGGACCTTGGAAGCAAAGACATCCTTCGAACTGGTGAAACAAGCATTAACCAAAACACCGGTTCTGATAAGTCCTGATTTTTCAAAATATTTTTATATCTTCTCATTTGCATCAGAACATACCATAGCGGCTGTCCTTTTACAGAAAAATCCACAGGGAAAAGAACAGCCTATTGCATTTTTTAGTAAGGCATTGAGGGATGCCCCTCTGAAGTATAATATTATGGAAAAACAAGATTTTGCTCTGGTAAAAGCTTTGAAATACTTCAGGGTATATGTCCTTCATTCACACATCATTGCCTTGTCCCAAATTCAGTTGTTAAAGACATTCTAACACAGGACCCAGATGGTAAGAGAGGTAAGTGGATTGCTGTTATTCTTGAATATTATTTAGAGATAAAACCCACTAAGCTCATCAAAGGCCAAGGTCTAGCTAGATTAATGGCTGAATCAAATTGTGAAGTTCTTGATATTAGCATGATTAATGCTTTGGATAACCAAGAAGAATTCTCAACTCCCATTATTGAAAACCATTTTATGAATTCTCCTTGGTATGCTGATACTGTTTATGTTTTGCTTAATCTGAATACCCCTCCTGGTTTGACAAAAAAAAAGGCAAGGTTCCTAAAATTGAAAGCTGTAAATTATTGCATTATTCATAAATGTATTTATTGGAAAAATGCAAGTGGTATATTGCTTAAATTTTTGCCTGAGTTTGATGCAGAAAAGGTTAAGCAGGAATTCCATGAAGGAGAGTGTGGGGGTCATTTATACTGGAAGTCAACAGCCAACAAAATTCTGAGGGCTGGTTTCTATTGGCCTACTCTTTTCACTGATGTACACAAGATGACCACTACTTGCCATAAATGCCAATTATTTGAGGGAAAAAGAAAAATGCTACCCCTGCCTTTGCATCCAATCACTGATGAAGCTCCTTTTCAACAGTGGGGGCTTGACTTCATAGGAGAAATCCATCCCTCATCTTCTGCCCAGCATAAATGGATTCTCACAGCCACAGACTACTTCACTAAGTGGATAGAAGTCATTCCTTGTAGGCAAGCCAATGACTCAGTTATCATAAAATTCATGGAGAATAATATTCTTTCAAGATTTGGTTGTCCTACCAGGATAATCACCGATAATGCAGCAGCATTTGCATCAAAGAAAATGGTGGAATTCTATCATAAATACCAGATAACATTGGGGCATTCCACGGCCTATTACCCTCAAGGTAATGGACTTGTAGAATATTCAAACAAAAGCTTAGTGAACATAATCAAGAAACTGTTGGAAGACAACAAAAAGTCTTGGCATACAAAATTGGTTCATGCACTTTGGGCTGACAGATTGACTTTGAAAAAATCGATTGGTATGTCACCTTTTCAGCTAGTGTATGGTACAGATGCAATTTTTCCCAATAGTCTTGGTGTACTAGTTATGAGGTTAATTCAAGAGTTGCAGACTAAAAAAATGACATGACCAGAAGAATAAATCAGACCATTCATCTTCAGCAGACCAGGGAGGAAGTGTATAACAAAGCATTGCACAAACAAGACAACATTAAAAATATTTTTGATAGAAGAACAAAGGCCAGAAATTTCAAGATTGGGGACAAAGTTTTGAAGTGGGACTCAAGAAGGGAAGAAAGGGGAAAGCATGGAAAATTTGACAACATATGGCTTGGCCCTTACTCTATTAATTCAATTGTGGGTAATAACGCATTTTCCTTACAACAATTGGATGGATCAGAATTGTTTGGGGGTCCCGTCAATGGCAGGATGCTCAAGCATTACTTCTCTTGATTCATGATATGTTTTAAAGCCTTCCTTTTTCTTTTTCCATTATAAATATTTCATCCACCATTGCATTCAAGTTGTAAAAAATAAAAAATACAAAAACAAAGAAAATGAAAAGAGGGCAGAAGGAAAACAAGAAAGGCACAGCCCCATGCCAAAAAGAGAAATAAATCTGAAAGTGTGCAAGCTCAAATGCCACTCCTCAAAACACACTTCTAGTTAGTCAAACTTCCTATCTTGACTAATTAGCTTTAAATTTTCTGCTGATAGGATAGTGAATTCAATTTGCCAAACTGTTCAATCTTCGCTTATTAGTAGATAGATTAGGATATAAATGAAGGTTCAAACAAACTCAAAATCTGAACCAAAGTTTCCAAAGAGAGATGACTCAAAACTATTTTATTTTCTAAGTCATAAAAGAGAAAAACTAGTTCTAATTTTCCCAAAATCTGAATCAGATATCAAGGAAGAGACAGCTCAAACAAAAGCAAAAACAGAGCTGTGAAGAAAAGAGAAGGCCATGATGAGAAACTTTCAGATCTTAAGCCTTCCATTTTTATTTTTATTTTCTGCAAATAATAATCTATGTGCAACTTGTTCTTATGCCATAGATCACAGCAAGTCAAACAGCTCAATCTTGACTTGACTGTTTTTAAATTTCTGTTGTAGAATTTAGAGAATGAAAGTTTGTTGGACAGTTTAATCCCAACAGACAGTATATTAGGTAGAGAAACATCTGGGCTCAACTGTTTAATCTGAGTTCAGGGAGAGATAAGAAGTAGAATTAGATTAGTTTTTATGCTTTTAAAAAGAATAAAATGTTAGGAAAAGAGTTTGCCAATCCAAGTGCACTCTGATGAAGAAAAAATTCTAGATCAGTAGGATTGGGTAGGTAGAAAGTTTGTATTGATGAAGGAACATTGTTTTCATGGCTGATAAATACGTTTTCAAACAAGATCATCCAGAAAAGGAAGGGCAGCCCAATGGATCAGTCACAAGTCAGTGTCCCAGAGAAATCAAGTCTGAATTCTTGATGCCTTCAAGAAGGCACCATCCCCAAGTGGAGCCACTGTTAGCCACCTATAATATTTTGTTATACCAAAAGGTGGCTAAGACTTTTTGAGCCTCCAAGAAACAAATTTTATCACTAAAAATTGTTGGCTCTTGAAGACTCCTTGAAGGCCTCATGCCTCTGTCTGAAATCTTCATTTACTATTTCCATTTCATGCTCTGAGATTCTGCTAATTCCATAAGAAGAGACTGCTAAAGAACCATCATTTTCGCCCTTCTCCCACTCAAAACTAACCTTCATCTGCTCCCCTTTTTCTCCATAAAATCCCCTTTGTTTTCATGATTCATTTTCTCCCCTTCATGAAAATCACTCTTATAAAGTTAAAGACTCACTCTTTAACCTTACCGAAACCCTCCATTTCCTTTGAAAATAATTTAAAAACGCATTTTTCATAAGTATTGGACTTAATCCCGTAGGCTAAGTCTTTAATCCCCTTTTTCTTCGATATGCCCACACCCTAAGACCCAGCACTAACTCTAGAGGTGCTTATCACATCACAGATCACAAATTATGGTTTTATTTAAAAATTCTCATCGCAAGAATCTGCGATGCGATCAATCGCAATATCGCATTATCGCATTTTCTATGGTGCGTTTCATTGACTCTTCGCAAAAACTTGCGATGCGATCGTTCCACCCGATCGCATATCACAAATCGCATGTTTCATTTTTTACATCCGTTTGATCCATCATAAATATTTGCGATGCAATTCGATCGCGTCGCAAATATTTGCGATGCGACCGCTCGATCGCAGTTTCTCTCCATCGCACTATCCACGATCGCGATCGGTCCCTCCAGGCCCACCGTACGATACCCCCGCCATTCATATAAAATACGCCTTTCTCCTTTGTAAAGCTGAAAAATGTCATATTTCATTGTTTATAAAGGTTTTTCCCTCCATCACGCAAATCGCAAAATCACATTTTTATGTGAAACCCCTGATCACTCATCGCAAATATTTGCGATGCGATTTTGTGATCTCTTTAACCGCCGCTGAATAAAATCTCTACTGTTGGATGCAGCCATCCAACGACCACGATCTTTCCCACCTTCTGAAGTAGTCTAAACCTAAAAACATAGGATTTGTTAATTTTTTTTGTGTTTTTCAGGTGTTTTAATGGTTTTCCAATGTATAAAGAAGGAAAGCCAAGGATTAGGAAAGACGTTTCCTGTGCCTTCGAGCTATTTAAAAGAACCATTCATAGGTTTGAAGTCAATGATTTATCAATGTTTCATGAGCATTGATAGCATAAAAATCCCTGTGCGGCCCTACACATCGACAAGACACTGTTTTATTCAAGAGAACAGTTAAAGAGTATCAGTTTTGAAGATAAAGAACAACAGATGAAGATTGAAGATAGTATTACGGGGATTACGGCTAAGATGGTCATCAAAATCCTAATCCCCGACCCAAAACACATTTTAAAGAAAACCTAAAGTTTTTTATCAGACAGAAAGCCTCCACCGCCACATCTTGAGGCAAATTGATTCCTCAGCTACCACAGAGCCACCTGTTGCCTCAAACCTTTCAAAGCAGAGGCCGAAGTTATTGAAGAAAATCAGATATTCACCTCCAGCACAGCCAGGGAGTTACTTCTGTAAGGAAATCAATGCAGAAATATCTGCAGAGTTACTCCACACATTACACAGAGCCTCAAAGTCAAATAAGACTCCCATCGAGTTTTAAATTCATAAATTGTAAACATTAATACAGTGGTCCACCTGTTCACTTCTCCATCGAGCCCCTCAAAGGGCCGAGAAGTCTTGAATCCGTATTTATTATCTTTAGAGATCTTTTTGTTAAATTTCACCTCCTCATTCTTCTATAAATACCTCAGTAGAAGGTGAGAAATTGTTGGTTGAGTTGCTTACAGATCTTTGAAATACATTCGAGCCCAAACTTTTGATTGTAAATAGTGTTCATTGGCCCTTGGAACTCTGATTGTGATAGATTAGTTAGGCTGAATAGTGAAGATGATTGCTGAACTGAAACATTGGACTTAAAGACTGTAACCAGTTTGACGTCAATATAAAAGTTGTTTCTTGGGATCCTGGTCTATGTGATTGGTGAAGTGCATCTCTCTTTGTTATTGTTTTCCTTCTATGTATGCCATATTGTTCATATTCCTCTATGAAGGACAGTTTAAACAGGGTTAGGATCTACTATATACCAGTAACCTTCTCTGGCTGAGAAATCTTTATCTTAATGTTTTCTTCAAATTTGTTTATTTAAGAATGATTTAATACAGTTTAAACAGTTAGGAATGTTGGTGTTCCCTCGTCCTTATTCTTGCTTAAACACTGTTCTTGAATGTGATTTCCATTATTTGCTATTAAAGTTAGACTAGAGAAGATATGGTTTGCCCTGATTCCTAGATCCTTTTCTCCAAAGGCAAATTCTAAAAATTTCCCTTGGTGCTGACTAAAAGCAGACTAGGTTTAAAAGTATTTTATCTGATCTTAAGTCACACTTTGTTTCTCTTATGTGTTTTCATACTTTCTGAAGGTAATTATGTGGATTACTGGATTGTTTGCAATTAAGCTGCTTTAATATAACTTTCCCAAGAAGTTTATGGTTAGCCTTGTCCTTGGTTGGTTTTAAACAGTTACTTAAGAGGCTTTTCTTGTTTGGACTGACTATAAATCCTCTGAGAAATTATTATCAGTTTCCACCCCTCCAACACTTTATTGTTTCCATCCCATCACTCTAATCTCAATAATATTGTGGTATAGATGACTTGCCCCTTGGATCATTCTTGACGTTGTTGTTCAATTAAAGCTTTGTTATGACTCCATAGCCCAATGGACTAAAAACCAATGTTATATCTATCTTTTAGCCATAGCTGTTCTTCCCTCTTGCAACTTCTCACCTTCGAAACTCTTTGCATTCAGGACTTTCACCTCGAATAGTAATCATGCTCAACCATCCAAAACAAAACAAAACCCTTGGCCTTCATAACTAGCCTAATATCATTACCTTAAGCTTTCAAAGACAATATCCATCTTTGTACATATTAGAGAGATCCCTCTCCGGATTCAGGAGGGCTAGATCTTAGAATCCCAAAGTTGGTTGAAACGATGTTGTTTCTATAATTGGACTCTGCCAATCTTGCTAATAAATTACAGAACCCCAACATTTCTGACGACTCCGCTGGGGAATTACATACCCAGAGGTTTTTAAGGATAATTATACGATATTCAGAGATTTGGCTCATAGAGAATTTGCTTTATTAACCAGCTAGAGCCACCAGCAACATTTCTGGCGACTCCGTTTGGGACCTGAGTGTTTGTATAAGACTTTAGAGACCTCAGAAAACCTTTGATTCAAGAAAACTTTGTGAGTAAGAAGCAGCCATTTCAAGCACTACCACAAAAACGGTAATCATGATGAAACTTGTTTGAATCAGTGACAAGCTAGGTCAACCCTAGGATTCTGATATGGCTTCATATAACCTTGAAAAAACAGCTAGCTTAGCCATAAGAGTATAGTGTCTTTGTCTCATAACCTTAGCTAAGTTTTGAAACAGAGTTAGGATATTCTTAAAAACCACACTACTAAAAACAACTCAAAAAAACCTAAAAAAATTTCAGATTGGTATTCAATAAACATGGTGGTGGACCATAAAACCTTTTACCTCCAAAGGAGCTAAAAAATTCCACTTGGCGACTCCACAATCCAAAACAGACCTTAAGACTCCACTAGGAAGAACCCTTATCATCATAGCATCATTTAAAACTCAGTTAGAAGACTGTAGGATTAAATTTGCATAAACAGATTAGTTAACCTCTTAAAGATTGTCATATCTGGTTAAACTTGTCTTGTTTATTCGTGTCTAAAAACACAACATAGTGGCTTCTAGAAAGATTCACACTAGATCCCATCCTGACCCCAACCCACCTGAGATAGTTGATGACCCAGAAAGTATCCTTTGGAAGTCTCCTAAGATAGAATCTTCAACTGTTTTCAGATCATCCCTAAGAGCTAATTCGGTCCCTGAAAATATTTCAGCTCTGCAACAATCACAAGCTGACTTAGTTAACCCATTCAGGACTAGGTCATTTGGTGATTTAGACCAACTAGATTCTGAGTCTTCACTACCATCTCCTGAAACAAGTGAACATCTTGGTAGCAGGGAAACAACACCTCCTGATTTACATTTTCTTCTTAACTTAGGTGTCTCTCATCCAAGATCAGCTCAGCAATCTACTGCTTTTCCATCCATTTCTGTTCATCCTTCATCTACTGCTCAAACCACTTCATTTCAGCCCACCACACCTCTTGTCAATCCACCTCCACCACCTATCATGGTAGCATGGTATGCTCTCTTAGTCCTTCCTGTACCATTAGTCAATATTCCACAGGACTATCAGTCCAAAATTCTGTTATATGATGCTAGCAATGCTACAACAACATCACAACATGTGGACAAGATGAATGACTACTTTGACAGAAATGAAATTGATGATGATTCTGTCAAGCTCAGATTATTTTCTCAAAGCTTAGGGGGAGAAGTAAGAAAATGGTTTAAAGGCTTAGCCCCCCATAGTATAAATGATCTCCAAGGCTTCCATCAAACATTCTTAAACAATTGGGAAGTAAGGAAGAACCCTCTCCAAGTTCTTGATGATTACAACAATCTCCATAGGAACCCAGGGGAAAGTGTGCAAGCCTACTGCACCAGATTCAACAGTGTATACAACACACTTTCCCCAGAACTAAAACCTCCACAAGGTTCAGATTTAAACAAATTTCCCGAAGGTTTTGACGCTGACATGACCTATTCACTGAGAGAGAGAGAGAGATTTTGCAACTCTTGAAGACATGCAAAGAGGTGATCTTTCTTTAGAAGTCAACCTAATGGAGAAGAGAGCAAGGATGAAAACTGAAAAGATAATATCTTTTAGAGAGGAGTCCACACCTTCTACTTCCAACTCAAAGATGGAAAGAATGATGGAAGAAATGATGAAGAAAATGAGCCTTCTTGAGAGAGCACAAGCAAGTCAAAATCAAACTGCTCCTCAAAACAGAAACCAAAACCAGAATCAGAATGTTAGAAGGAACCAACCTCCAAACAGACCTAGGGAATATGATCAACAGATCACTCCTCCCTTTCATCAAAACTATGTAAGTGAGGTTGAGGAAACAGATCAAATAACAGAGGAAGATGATATTAATCTATTTGGGGTAGATGATGATGACTTTGAGGATCATCATGATAGAAAACAAGGTCTTTATACACCTCATGATGACAAAAGGGATGATGATGAAAATCATTATCAAGACATGGAAAATTCCATCAACGAAGCTCAAAGAGAGTATGACCTCAGAAGTAAATCTAGTCAACAAACCCCCAACCACAAAACCTCTGACAAATCTTCTCAAAGCAACACTGCAACCAAGCCTAAAACAATCAAACAAAAGGACAAAACAGTGGCTGATAATTATAGTAAAGGTAAAGAAAAAGACACTCAAAATCTTGAAAAACAGAGTGCAAACATCAGTAGTACTAACACTTCAGCTAGTACTCCTTCTTCAACCGTTGTGGCAACTGTAGATAAAACAAATCAGCAAGCTGTTGTTTCTGATAAAGTGGTAGTAAACAAGGTTGAAATCAGCGCCTTAAAGAATCAAATTCCTTTTAGTCTGGAATAGGAAATCTTAAAAATCAAAATTTCTGTCCCTTTGACTGAGTTAGTTGCCCAACAGGTATATAGGTCCAAAATTTTGAAGGCTTTGAACGTAGAAGAAAATGAGGATACACTCAATCTTAATGACGACCAGCCAGAGCTTATTTTTGGTCCAAAGATTGAAGCTAAGTTTTGAGAGGGGCCTGTCCCTCCCTTTTACATAAGTTTAAACGTTCATGACAAAATTTTTCACAACACTATGCATGATTCCGGGGCTTCTCATAATTTAGTGCCTAAAGCTGTGATGGAGAGCCTTGGGCTAGAAATCACCAGAACTTACAAAGACCTTTACTCCTTTGACTCAAGTAGAGTAAAATGTCTAGAATTGATCAAATACCTTTGTGTTAACTTAGCCCAGATTCCAACCAAATGCTTAGTTATGGATGTTGTTGTGGCTGATGTACCCCCAAACGAATGCAGAGAAGCAATCACAAGGTTGACTAAACAGATAGAAACTAGAAACTCCCACGGGAGGCTCAACACACTATAACACCTAGATGCCCTAGGGCTAGAATGTAAAACCGATAGAAATAGGCAAACAACCAAAGGATAAAGGTCACAGTCAGTCAAACAAGGCTCCAAAACACTCAAGTAGTCGTAAAAATGAACCCAAACACACAGATCAAGCTCAGAAAGCTCAAAACAGAGCAAAACCTAGCACCTTTTAGGATTGGCGTGACTGTTAGGTGGAATCTAACGCCAGAACAGGATTGGCGCACATAGTAAACTGGCAACAAGTGCCTATTGGCCCGACTGACAGGCTAATAAGCGTGCCAGTCAAGTTTACTATGTTAAAAAAAAAAAAAAGCAATCCAAGGAATAGACTAGTGATGGTAAAGCTAAACAAAAGCCAAACACCCAGAAAGAGCCAGCCAAAAGAGTTGATCAAGCAAGAAAAGTCAAGAATCGACTGAAAAGAGAGGACAATACTCCAAATCAATGATCCCCAGCTGAGTCGCCAATTTTTTGTAGAGGTAAATCCCCTCTACGGACAGAGGCAATCCCTACTAGCCCAGATCGGGTCTAGAAACAATCGTATCACGGTAAAGTGCAAGTTTCTAATTGCGATAGACCAATTGTGATGAAAGCCTACATCAAGTCCAATGTTGTTGTTTGTAGAGAAGATGGCGCTCCCATTTCCTTGCTCCAGAAGATCACAATCCTCTCGCTTGCCGTGATCAAACACCTACACACACAAGAAATACGACAAACACAAGCGTAAAACCCAATATATGCAATTATGTATCAGTCAGAGAAGACACAACTCATTATCATAATGAACAATACGAGTGGAACCATAACCAATAGTCACTTATCATTAATTCATACAAAGGAAAATACAACCTGGCTCTGACGTTGAATCTTCCTTCGGTGGGTCGTCAGCAGAATACATCGCGGTAAAGCTCGTCGAGAATGGGGACAAGCCTCTCTCTTTGATCGTCAATCTCCTTGCTACAGATTTGGCTCTATGAGGACTATCAAGGCTCTTGCAGCATTCTTTAGGCTATGAAGGCTCTTGCAGACTAGCTTGCAAAGGGAAATGGCAAGCTTATATAGATGGTGGAAGGGGAGTTGGGATCCCTACAATCATGGGATTGGCCCTATCCTTAAGGAAGCTTCCATGAGAGGTGGAAAACTACTTCTTCTACATGGAGATCCGGAGCCAAACGTCCCAACTCAATTTAGAGACTAGTTCAGGAGTTAGTTGGAGTCAATATTCCGCCATTTATTTTTAAAAAACACTCCTTATTAAGCCTGGCGTGGGTACGACTCTAGGACAGAGTGCCAGTTTGCACGCCCTCTTTGGAGGATTTCCCCCATTGGCACGGGTATAACATTGACGAGTCGCGCCAAGGATAAAAAGGCTATTTTTAGGGTTTTTCACAAGGATTTTTCTTCAGGGGAATGAAATTCCATGTATAGGGGGATTCCATACAAGTGTTTTTAGGTCATGTCACTGCTCACAGGTCACAGAATAAGCCCTCCAATGTGCGGGATGGGGAATTGCAGGGACTGTGACAAATTTATGTGTAACAACCCCTCATACCCTTTCCCTCCACAATCCCTCATACATTCTCATCTTGGGTAGCAGAAAACTAAAAACACCATAAATCTCTTCATACTCATCAAGAAAACTCACACATTAGCAAACATGGAGTCTAATCCCTCCTATGACTGAGATGAAGAGACACATAGTGATTCTCCTACAGAAATGCATGCAGCAAGGAGACCTCACAAGGGTGGTAAAAATATACGAGGGGAGCCTAATTCAATTTCTGAGTTGCAGGCTTGCCCTCTTGCTGTCACATGCTTTCAACACCAATCCTGTTAGCAGTTTTGTGAGATGGTAGAGAGAGTTCAATACCATCATGAGTTGGCCAGGTTGTTTGTGCTCCATCTTCAAAATGACCAAGTTATACTAGCAGGTGTGACATTTAACTTGACACCGGAGTCCATTTCTCTAGCAACTGGCATTCCAATTGTTGGTGAGTAGTGGAAGAAAAGGGAGCAGTTTGACAGAGAATAGTATGAGCCTTACATCAAGGCTGGTTATCATAGACATTTCAGCAGAATTTTTCCTTTCCGGTATCTGAAAGACTCATATGCTCCCTTGATGAAACTCATAATTAAGTATTTCAGCTGTGAGGGCCAGTTTTCTCGCCTATATGCTTATCACATCAGATTGTTGATGCACTTTACTAGGGTGAGAATGATTAATCTCCCCTACTTTATTTGTTGGAACATTGAGAAGATGACCACCTTAGTGCACAAGAAGAATCCCTAGCAGCGGTATAACAACATATATCATTTTGCACTAATCAAGATTGTGGTCATGCATCAGCTTGGTTTACAGAACATCTCATGGGAGGATTTCATTTCACATAAGGTCTTCACCGCTCCTCAAGTACAGGTGGGCCTTCACATCAGCAGGAGCTTCATGAGACACAAACTGCTAGTGTGCCAATATTTGTCACCTACCAAAAGGGCGCTAGAAGGTTGTTTGCAGCATCAAAGAAAGTATTATTTCCACCTGGGGTGGAAGGGGTCTCATTTACTCCATCAGCAGAGCAGGTACAGGATAAGGGCAAGTGACCATTACATGATGAGGATCCTTCAGGAGGGCAGGAGACAGATTTCATTCTTATTCAGGATGATGACACCGATTTGGGCTCACAAAGCTCAAAGCTTAAAGAGATCATTCAGGAGCAACAAGAGGACATCCATGGTTTTTATCTCAACCTAGAAAGAGCTAAATGGATAATTAACTATCTGGAGCAAAGAAAAAAGCATCTAGAAGATTAGCAAACCATTATGGAGCTACAAAACATACGAGAAAACTGGCAAGCTACAAAGAGGAGGAAAACCAAGTTGACACCACTTGAACAAGAAATTGAAGCTGATCATGAATCTTGGCTCGAAAGGATAAACATACATTTGGAAAATATGCTAGAGAATGCCAATAAAGAGAAAAACATGTTGAGGCACATGGCCTACCACTACTTGACGAGAAACAAGGTGTGCAAAATAAGAATCAGAAACTTGAAGGCCAAGTTGAAGAAGGTATCAAAGAGATGAAAAGAGCATGATAGACTTCAGATCTTGGCTGAGGCTTTCTTGGCCCAACATAGATCTTAAGGGAGGACACTCAGCCCAAATTTCAAAAAAATTGGGACACGTTTTGTAATTTTTGAATTTTTGGCTCAAAAACAGACTTTTCTGCCCAATGCGCTGCACCACCCGGTGCTCGCTTTTGATGGAGACATACTTTTGAGGAAAACTTAGCATTTTGGATTTGTCATGAAAAAATATGCATGATCACAAATGGCCAAGAAATTTTGATAGGTTTTTAGCTTCTAAAATGGTAAAAAATACCCCAAAATGACCTTTCTGCCCCTTTTTTGACACACAGGAAGTAGTCTTGGGAGAACTCCGTTTTGGAGGGGAAAATGGAGGAAAAATTCAAACATTACACTTGTTATGGAAAGTAGATAGGCATAAATTTCCAAAAATCCCACTTGGAGAAAATTTGGATGCCGGGAAGGCCTTCAAAAGCAACTGCAAAAGGGCGCTACGCATAGGGAAATCAGCGCGGCACATTGGAGGAAATTTGCTCAGTTTGACCAAAAATACTCTGTTTTTTGCCTAGTTTCTTAACAATTTGACTTTTATCCTTATAATTGTCAAAATTATGATATAATTTAATGTGAATTGATGGATTTTGATGTAATTATGCTGAATTTTCACTCATAGAGGTAGATTCATCCATGAAAAGGTAGTTTACAACTGAATGAATCAGTTTGGTAGTTTTTAGAGGCAAGATGTTCCACTGCCTACTTTTTAGTTTCTCAGTTTAGAATTTGTTGGAACAACTCCTAAACTCATGAGATCGACCCCTAGAGGCTAGGATGAGTTGTTTTTTTCCTATATCTTATGTTTCTTCAATCATTAGCATGGTTGGATTTTTGGGAAAGCTTGGAGCTTATTGTATACTCATTTCAGCAGTTTGGCTAAGGAATAGACCAGTGGTTTGCAACACTTTATGGGATTCATGTGGAATCTTGCTTTGGTATTGTCTTTTCTTCTGTAATTTTAAGTCTACATATGTTTTATGTATGCCATATCTCTCTTTATTTCATCTTAACTAAATCAAACAAAGATAAAGGTAGAATACATTAAAAGTGCAGTGCTCTACCTAGGGTTTTCTTAT
Source organism: Pinus albicaulis (assembly GCA_034641835.2). Classification (NCBI taxonomy): domain Eukaryota; kingdom Viridiplantae; phylum Streptophyta; class Pinopsida; order Pinales; family Pinaceae; genus Pinus; species Pinus albicaulis. Next base: position 393,559,826 of record CM076581.1, read on the forward strand.
TTATCTGTGTTTTCAGCTGATTGAAAGGGATCCTTGAGTTCTTCATGCCTTTTTCAACACCTCGTCTATCTAAAACCTCTCCATCTCACTCAATTTGAAGTACCAAATCACTTGCCTACCTCTCCCCATAGATATTTCTGCGAAACTGAGCCTCATTCCCCAGGCCCAATCTGCCTTTCACATTTGAGCCAAAAAAACATCATAAAATTCAATCAAACAGCTTTATACACATACCTAGACTAAAATAAATCATCACACCAGTCATCTAAAGCTTTTATTGGTCATCGTTTCTTAGATTGACAAGGAGATAACCCTCTCCCGACCTGGTAGGGCTAGCTACCAGGTTAAGTGTGGTATGATGTTATCCTAGATCCTACCTTTCTTAGCCTGAGGTAGATTTAGGTTATAACAAGGATATAGTGAAGGTTAAGGCTAACTTAAGGGTCAATTCAAGGTTAAGGTTAGGTTAAGGTCACAGTTAAGGGTAAAGTCAAGGTTAAGGCTATGTTAAGGGTAAAGTCAAGGTTAAGGTTAGGTTAAGGTTAAAGGTAAAGTCAAGGTTAAGGTAAAGTTAAGGTTAAGGTTAAGTTAAGGTTACAGTTAGGTTATCTTAACCTTAACCTTAACCTTAACCTGACTAAACCTGTAACCTTAACCTTAAATTAACCTAAATTTAACCGTAACCTTCCCCTAACCTTAACCTTAACCTTAACCTTAACCTAACCTTAACCTTAACCTTATCCTAACCTTACCCTAACCTTAACTTTAACTTTACCCATAACCTTACCATTAACCTAACCTTAATCTTAACCTTGAAGAAACCCTTAACCTAACCTTAACCTTAACCTAACCCTATCCAAGGTTAAGGTTAAGGTTAAGGTTAGGTTAAGGGTAAAGTAGGTTAAGGTTAAGGTTTGGTCAAGCTTAGGGCTAGGTTATAGTTAAGGTTAAGATAAGGTTAAGGTTAAGGTTAAGGGTTAGGTTAGGTTAAGGGTAAAGTTAAGGTTAAGGGTAAGGGTAAGGTTAAGGTTAACATTAAGGTCAAGGTGAAGGTGAAGGTCAAGCTCAAGGTTAGGTAAAGGGTAAAGTTAAGGTTAAGTTGAAGGTTAAGGATAAGGTTAAGGTTAAGATTACGTGTTTACTGAGGTTAAGGTTAAGGCTAAGGGTTTGGTAACGATTAGGGTTAGGTTATAGTGAAGGTTAAGGTAAAGTTAAGGGTAAAGTCAAGGTTAAGGTTAGGGTAAGGTCAAGGTTAAGGTTAAATTCAAGGTTAAGTTTATGTTAAGGGTAAAGTCAAGATTAAGGTTAGGTTAAAGTTAAGGGTAAAGTCAAGGTTAAGGTAGAGTTAAAGTTAAGGTTAGGTTAAATTTATAGTTAGGTTAAGGTTAAGATTAGGTTAAGGTTAAGGTTAAGGTTAATGTTAAGGGTTTGTTCAAGGTTAGGGTTAGGTTAAGGTTAATGTTAAGGGTTTGGTAAAGGTCAGGGCTAGGTTATAGTTAAGGTCAAGGCTAAGGTTAAGGGTAAGGTTATAATTAGGTGAAGGTTAAGGTTAAGGTTAGGTTAAGGTTAAGATAATGTTAAGGTTAAGGGTTTGGTCAAGGTTAGAGTTAAGACATAATTAAGGTCAAGGTTAAGGTTAAGGTTAGGCTACGTTAAGGTTAAGGTCAAGGGTAAGGGTAAGGTTAAGGTTAGCTTAAGGTTAATATTAGGTTGAGGGTAAGGTTAAGGTTAAGGTTAAGTTCATGGTAAATTTAAGGTTAAAGTTAGGGTTAAGGTTAGGGGAAGGTTAAGTTATAGTTAAGTTTAAGAGTTAACCTCCACCCTTAACCTTACCTTCACCCTTAACCTTAAAATTAGCCTTCACCCTTAACCTTACCTTAACCTTAACCTAATCGTAACCTTTACCTAACCTTAACCTTAACCTAACCTCGAACTTAACTATAACCTAACCCAAACCTTGGTAAGGTCAAGGTTAAGGTGAAGGTTATGGTTATGGGAAGATTAAGGTTAAGGTTATGGTTAAGGATTTGGTTAAGGTCAGGCTTAGGTTATAGTTAAGGTCAAGGTTAAGGTAAAGGTTATGGTTAAGGTTAAGGGTAAATTCAAGGTTGATGTTAGGATAAGATTAAGGTTAGGGTTAAGGTTTAGGTTAAGGTTAAGGTTAGGGTTAGGGGAAGGTTAAGGTTAAGGTTAAGGTTAAGGTTAGGTTAAGGTTAAGGGTGAAGGTTATGATTACGGGTCTTAATCTTAACCTTAACCTTCACCCTTAACCTTAACCTTAACCTTAACCTTAACCTTAACCTTCACTATAACATAAACTTAACCTTGACCTTAACTATAACCTAACCTTCACCTTAACATTAACCTTACCTTTACCATAACCTTAACTTTAACCTTAACCTTACCCTTAACCTTAAAGAAACCCTTAATCTTAAACTTAACCTAAAATTAACCTTGACCTTAACTTAACCTAACATTAAGCTTAAACTTAACTATAACCTAACCCTAACCTTGACCAAACCCTTAACATTAACCTTATCTTAACCTTAACCTAACCTTAACCTTAACCTAACTATAACCTTACCCTTAACCTTAACCTTGACCTTAACTATAACCTAACCCTAACCTTGACCAAACCCTTAACATTAACCTTAACCTAACCCTTACCTTGAACAAACCCTTAACATTAACCTTAACCTTAACCATAAAATAATCTTAACCATAACCTAACCGTAACCTTAACCTTAACCTAACCCTAACCTTAAATTTACCCTTAACCTAACCTTAACCTTAACTTAACCTAACCCTATCTTGAGCTTTACCCTTAATATTAACCTTAACATTAACCTTAACTTAATCTTAACCTTAACCTTAACCTTATCTTAAGCTTAACCTAACCTTAACCTTGACTTTACCCTTAACGTAACCTTAACCTTGACCTTAACCTTACCTTGACCTTAACTATAACCTAACCCTAACCTTGACCAAACCCTTAACCTTAACCTTAACCTAAACCTTTACCCTAACCTTACCCGAACCTTATCTTAACCTTAACCTAACCTTAAACTTACCTTAACCTAACTTTAACGTTAACCTTAACCTTAACCTTAACTTTACCGTTAACATTACCTTAAGCGTTTAGTCAGGTTAAGGTTAGGTTAAGGTCAAGGTTAATGTTAAGGGTTTGGTAAAGGTTAGGTTAAGGTTAGGGTTAAGTTTTGGTCAAGGTTAAGGTTAAGGGTTTGGTCAACATTAGGGTTAGGTTATAGTTAAGGTTAAAGTCAAGGTTAAGGTTAACCTTAACCTAACCTTCCCCTAACCTTAACCCTAACCTTAGGTAAATTTAAGGTTAGGTTAAGGTAAAGTCAAGGTTAAGGTTAGTTTAACGGTAAGGTTAAGGTTAAGGTTAAGGTTTGGTCAGGTTAAGGTCAATTTTGACCTTACCCTTACCTTAAATTTACCCTTAACCTTAACCCTAACCTTAAAATTAACCTTAACCTAACACTAACCTTAACTTTACCCTTAACCTAATCTTAACCTTGACTTTACCCTTACGTATCCTTAACATTAACCAAACCCTTAACCTTAACCTTAACTTAACCTTATGCTAAACATCGACCTTAACCTTAACTTAACCTAAACATTAACCTTAACCTTACCCTTAACCTTAACCTTAAACTTCCAAAACACTTAAGGTTAGGTTAAGGTGAAGCTTAGGGTTAAGGTTAAAGTTAGGTTAAGTTTAGGTTAAGGTTTGGTTAAGGTTAGGGTTAGGCTAAGGTCAAGTTTAAGGTTAGGTTATGGTTATGGTTAAGGTTAAAGTTAGGTTATAGTTAACGTTAAGGGAAATGTCAAGGTTAAGGTTAAGGGTAACGCTAAACTTAGGTTAAGGTTAAGGTTATGGTTAAGGCTAGGCTAAGGGTAAAGTTAAGGTTAAGGTTAGGTTAAGGTTATGGTTATGGTTAAGGTTAGGTTAAGGGTAAAGTTAAGGGTAAGGTTAGGTTAAGGTTAACGTTAAGGTTAAGTTAAGGTTAAGGTTAAGGTTTGCTTAAAGTTAGGGTTAGGTTATAGTTAACGTCAAGGTTAGTTTAAGGTTAAGGTTAGGTAAAGGTTAAGGTTAAGTTTAATGTTAAGGGTTTGGTTAAGGTTAGGGTTAGGTTATAGTTAATGTCAAGGTTAGGTTAGGTTATGGTTAAAGTTAAGGTTAAGGTCAAGGTTAAGGTTAAGTTAAGGTTAAGGTTAAGGTCAAGGTCAAGGTCAAGGTTAACGTTAGGTTAAGGGTAAGGTTAAGGATAGGGTTAAGGTTAAGGTTAAGGTTGCGGATTTAGTCAGGTTAAGGGTAAAGTCAAGGTTAAGGTTACGTTAAGGGTAAAGTCAAGCTTAAGGTTACATTAAAGGTAAATTCAAGGTTAAGGTTAGGTTATGGTTAAGGGTAAAGTCAAGGTTAAGGTAAAGTTAAGGTTAACGTTAGGTTAAGGTTACAGTTAGGTTAAGGTTAAGGTTAAGGTTAAGGGTTTGGTCAAGGTTAGGGTTAGGTTATATTTAAGGTCAAGGTTAAGGTTAAGGGTAAGGTTATAGTTAGGTTAAGGTTAAGTTTAACGTTAGGTTAAGGTTAAGATAAGGTTAAGGTTAAGGGTTTGGTCAAGGTCAGGGTTAGGATATAGTTAAGGTTAAGGTTAAGGTTAGGTTAAATTAAGGTTAAGTTCAAGGTTAAGGGTAAGCTTAAGTTTAGGTTAAGGTTAAGATTAGGTTAAGCGTAAAGTTAAGGTTAAGGCTAGGCTAAGGGTAAAGTTAAGGTTAAGGTTAGGGTTAAGGTTAGCGGAAGGTTAAGGTTAAAGTTAAGGTTAAGGTTAAGGGTTTGGTCAAGGTTAGGGTTAGATTATAGTTAAGGTTAAGGTGAAGGTTAAGGGTATGGTTAAGGTTAAGGTTATAGGTTTAGTCAGGTTAAGGTTAAGGTTAAGGGTTTGTTCAAGGTTTGGGTTAGGTTAAGGTTATGGGTAAAGTTAAGGTTAAGGTTAGGTTAAGGTTAAGGTTAAGGTTAGGGTAAGGTTAGGGTAAAGTTAGGGGTTAAGGTTCACTTAACCCTAACCTTAACCTTAACCTTAACCTGACTAAACCTGTAACCTTTACCTAACTTTAACCTTAACGTAAAATTAACCTTAACCTTAACCTTGAACTTACCCTTAACCTTAACCTTAACCCATTAACCTTAAACTTAACCTTAACCCATTAAAATTAACCTTAACCTTAACCTTAAACTTAATCTTAACCTTAGACTTAGCCTTTACCTTAACCTTAACCTTGACCTAAGGTTTAGGTGAAGGTTAAGGGTAAGGTTAAGGTTAAGGGTTACACCTTGACTTTACACTTAACTTAACCTTAACCTTCACTGTAACCTAACCCTCTTCTTGACCAAACCCTTAACCTAACCTTAACCTTAACCATCCCATAACCATAAACTTAACCTTAACCTAATCTTAAGCTTGACCTTAAGGGTAAGATTTGGTCAAGGAAAGGGTTAGGTTATAGTTAAGGTGAAGGTTAAGGTTAGGTTAAGGCTAAGGTTAAGGTTAAGGTTAACTTAAGGTTAATGTTAAGGGTTTGGTTAATGTTAAGGTTAAGGGGTTAAGGTTAGGTTAAGGTAAAGTCAAGTTTAAGGTTAAGGTTAAGGAAGTAAGGTTAAGGTGAAGGTTAAATTTAAGGTTAAGGTTAAGGTTAAGTTAAGGTTAAGGTTAGGTTAAGGTTAAGTTAAGGGTAAATTCAAGGTTAAGGTTAAGGTTAAGGTTAAGGTGAAGGTTAATTTTATAGTTAAGTTAAGGTTAAGGTTAAGGTTATGGTTAAGGTTAAGTAAGGTTAAGGGTAAAGATAAGGTTATGGTTAAACTGACGTTAAGGGTAAAGTCAAGGTTAAGCTTACGTTAAGGGTAAAGTTAAGGTTAAGGTTAAGGGTATTTTTAAGGTAAGGTTAAGGTAAGGTTAAGGGAAAGGTTAAGGTTAAGGTTAGGTTAAGGTTATGGTTAAGGTAATGTCAAGTGTAATGTTAAGGTTAAGGTTAGGTTAAGGTTAAGATAAGTTTAAGGGTAAGGTTAAGGGTAAGGTCAAGGGTAAGGTCAAGGTTAAGGTTAAGGTTATAGTTATGGGAACATTAAGGTTAATGTTATGGTTAGGGGAAGGTTAAGATTAAGGTTAAGGTTAAGGTTAGGGTTAAGGTTAGGGGAAGGTTAAGGTTAAGGTTAAGTTTAAGTTAAGGTTAAGGTTAAGGTTTAGTGAAGGTTAGGGTTAGGTGATGGTTCATTTTAAGGTTAGGTTAAGAGAAAATTCAAGGTTAAGGTTATTGTTATGGGAATGTTAAGGTTAAGGTTAGGTTAAGGGTAAAGTCAAGGTAAAGGTTCAGGTGATGGTTAAGGTTGAGGTTAAGGTTATGGTTATGGGAAGGTTAAGCTTAAGCTTAAGGTTAACGTTAGGTTAAGGTTAATGTTAAGGTTAAGGTTAAGGGTTTGGTCAAGTTTAGGGTTAGGTAATAGTTAAGGTCAAGGTTAGGTTAGGTTATACTTAAAGTTAATTTTAAGGTTAAGGTTAAGGTTAAGGTCAAGGTCAAGGTCAAGGTCAAGGTTAATGTTAGGTTAAGGGTAAGCTTAAGGTTAGGATTAGGTTATAGTTAAGGTTATGGTTAGGGTAAGGTTAGCATTAGGTTATAGTTAAGGTTAGGGTTAGGTTAAGGTTAAGGGTAAGGTTAAGGTTAGGTTAAGGCTAAGGTTATGGTTATGGCAAGGTTAAGGTTAAGGTTAAGGTTAGGTTAAGTTTAAGGTTAAGGTTAAGGTTAAAGTTAAGGTTAAGGTTAGGGGTTTGGTTGAGGTTAAGGATTTGGTTAAGGTTAAGGTTAAAGTTGGGTAAAGGCTCAAACCCTTAAATTTAACCTTAACCTTTCCCTTACCCTTAACCTTACTAAACCCGTAACCTTAACCTGAACCTTAAACTTAACAATAACCTACCCCTAACCTTGACCAAACCCTTAACCTTAACCTTGACCAAACCCTTAACCTTAACCTTAACCTCACTAAACCTATAAAATTAACCTTAACCTTAGCCTTAACTATAGCCTAACCCTAACCTTGACCAAAAAGTTAACCTTAACCTTAACCTTAAACTTAACCTTTCCCTAACCTTAACCCTAAACTTAACCTTAACCTTAACCTTACCCCCTTAACCTTAACCTTAACCTTAACCTTAACCATAACCTAACCTTGACCAAATTCTTAACCTTAAGCTTAACCCGAACCTTTACCCTAACCTTGACCAAATTCTTAACCTTAACCTTAATCGTAACCTTAACCCTAACCTTAACATTAACCTTAACCTAACCCTAACCTTGACTCTTAACCTTAACCTTAAATTTAACCTTAACCTAACCTTATCCTTAACTATAACCTAACCCTAACCTTGACCAAACCCTTAACTCATCATGTATTGCAGTGTAGTTTTCTTTCCAAGCTCATGTGTTCTGACTAAGTGGACTGGAAACCATGTGAAGGTCATCAAGTTGATGAGCAAGGATACACTTTGAAAGTAAATTATCTTGAAAGGACAGTGTGACAACTCTCATGTGTTTATCAACCTCTATTTCTTCATCTGCAATTTGTAACTCAATGGAACTTGGTGGCTGCAAATCTAGAGTTAAGGAAGATTCCATGCTCAAAATGATTTCTTAAACCATTTCAAGAAAATGATTCTCATTTACAACATTCTCGGGAATTTCATCATCCTCCTCAACCTCATCATCAAAGCTGAAAAACTATTGATTTCCAATTATGTGAATGTTATCTCTAATGGACTGAAGTGAAGTAGAGCAAAGAGTCTGAGACTCTTCACTTACTTATAAACTCTCAAGGCTCTCCTCATCAGTGTCATAGATGACCTGTAATGTCTACTCACTTTTCTGAAGTTTATGAAGCTGAGCTTCCTCCCAAAAATCAAAAACTGAGTTTTCTGCAAAGTTAGATTCTGTTTGGAAATCATCATCATTATCAAAATATTGATCAAACCTTGGAAAATCATCATTATAATTAATGTCATCAACCATGCATATTGGACTATCAAATTTATTTTCTTCAAATTGATTTACAAATCTATTTTTTGACTTATGATATGCAAGATTAACAGGAGAAAGATTAGAAAAGTTGTGGTTATGTGAAGTTTCAGAGGCTATCTGCATGTTTATAAGTTGATCTATTTCCTCTTTAGTTAAAAAGGGAGGCATTTTCATTTCTCTACAATAATCCTCTTTCTCTTGGGAAATCTGATTTGAAAGATGAATGTATTTTTGGGCTTCACCTATGAGAGACGATGAATCATCACTCATGTCCTTAGAGAGACCCTGTGGGTTCTCTTTCATTTCTTGCTTGTTTTCATCTTCAATCAATTCTTTTTGATGTTGAGGATAGTAAACATGGGATTCAGGAGTTTCCTCTGATAGATTCTTAGGGGGCCAATTTGCTTTTATGAACTCAAATGACTCCCAACATAAAGGTAGAGACCCTATAGGTTTTGATTTATCTCCTATCTCAGATTTGAATTCCTCTTCAATCAACTCTTCTTGATTTAGGTGAGAGTTAACTTGAGCAAGGTTTTCTTGAATAATTGCTGAGAGATCTTTAGGAAGCAAATTTTCTTTCAAAGTCTGGAATGATTTAAAGCACAAGGGTATAGAACCTAAAGGTTTTTATTCTTCTTCCATTTTAGGATCTGTGATTTCAAAATGGGTGATAGTTTCTTTAGAGCATTCCTCTATGTTTTTATTTGCAACTTTCCCATTAGGCATGTTGTTCAATCCTTAACATTGATCATGGGTGTATTAGAAGGTCAACAAAGCCACGAATTAAACTTTATATCAAAGGGAGGAATAGGTCAAAAGTGGCTTAAAAAGGGGGAAAAGGTAATGGAAGCCAGATGTATTAAAACCAATGGGGAAATAACGCAAAGGATGGAGTGTAAAGTCATAAAGCAAATAGCAGATATGAAAGGAAAGGGAGTGCAACGCTAAACGCAAGACCGATGAAATAAAAGAAGTTGCTGCCATGTGAGAACTCACGTGGGGAAATTCTGAGGGGGTCGAGCAGTGGAGGAAGGACGAGAGCCATACCCCCGCGGAAGGGTGACATGTAGCGCGACAGACTCAACGTTGGAAGTAGGCGACACGAGGTTGCCACGTGGTGGCGACACGGTGGATCAGAAGGCGGACCCTTACGGTGGGTAAGTCATATATTTATTTGCCGCAAGAACTCATATATTGCAGGAGTTGGACAACGCATGCAGCTAAAAGGTAAGGTAAAAGTCCATTAGGTCAGCCGGTACTGAGACCCGTACCAGCATTAAACCCGACACGAGGAGCCCACCTACACCCTGCCACCCCCAATCCCCGTGCGCCATGTGTCTCATTGTCAGTGTCCTTATGACACTCGCCTTCAGTCATCCTACTCACCCGCCTTTTTAGCCTGAACAGTCTGCTTCAGTAAATAACAACTCTCGTATTTCACTCCGGTAAAAGACACAGGTTACTATCTACGACAAATATCAAGTAGGAAAGAGCGCCTGGTCTACCCTAATCATTGTCAGGGTTCCCCGCGTCGCTTTCCCAAGCAGTGTCACCCTTTTTTCAGGTATTCCATTATCTATTTTCCCTCTGTTTACTTTCTCTTTTTCGAATTCTTAAAATGTCAGCCATGGGGAGGGGAACGCCCAAGAAGAACGAACCAGAAACTCCCCAGGCCCGTGACTCTAGGAACCCCCCTGGTTTCGAACCCCTCTATGACTTGCAGTCTAGTATCTGTGACCCAAAATACCCTTTTGACATACGCAGTATCAAACCGCTGCTTTTTGGCCACCATTGCAAGAACTCAGACCGTTTCTGAGTTGTCGTGTCAGGCTTATACCACCAAATCACCCCTTAGGTCCATTCTTGTATTGATTTCATCACCTGGATCAGAGATATCTTTGATGTACATCAGGACGCTTTCATTTCCCCTCAAGGGAATAGAGTCTTTTCCCTTTCTCCCGATGTTATCAGACAGGCCCTCCGTTTCCCTGCCAGCGACACATATATCAGCTTCAAAGATGAAACCTTGGTAACCCAGTTCAACAAACAACCGAGGGAAGCCCGTCGTGCCTTTATATCTTCCATAACCGTTGACCATGCAACTTCCCTGCCTACATTAGAGGGACCAATATACAGCATGCTTGAAAATGGAAAAATATCAGACGGACCTCCAGATGGGAAAAGCAACTCAACTCAAAGATGGCACAATTGTTACGGTCCTCCAAAAGGAGTTTAATCTCCTTTACATGATCAGACACCAGCTCCCTACCGAGGCAGGTTTTCACGCTCTCGTTGAAGCCTTCATCGAGGTGGAGGGGCTCTCAGCGATGCCCGAGCCAACGGTGGAGAGTCAGCAGAGACTGACACAATTTATGAGTCAGCATACTAGTTCGTCCGCTAACATGCCTCCGCCTGAATCAGCAACTGCTTCCACTCAGCCTCGCCTGTGATTTTTTTGTCAACTCATGATATGGTCTTAACAGCCTATTTCACTTTTACTTACTTTATTTCTTTTAGAGTTCCGAGTGGGTAATTTTCCCCCACTCTTGCATTTTACTTTTTACACCAAGCAGTTGTTTAAATTTCTGTTTTTTGAAAATGGCCGAGGGCCTATTTACACATGATGGGAGGCTTGATTCCCCATCATGAAATTTTGTTGCTATGAAAGTGACATCTAAAAAAATTTTCTCATGCGAAGAAGATATTTTCCCAAAATATCTTCTCGTTGAAATGGAAGAAAGCATATATAAGGTAAATCAAAGGAGAAAGAAAGGTTCCAAAATTTTGAGAAAAAGTAACTGTGTAAGACCTTCTTGATTGGTTATTTTGTGAACGTCCCAATATGAATGCAAAGAGCCCATAGGGCCTCAATGAAAAGGATTTTTGTTTCAGATAAGGATTATGGCTTCAATTATTCGCAGTGTGTTATTCTCTCTGGTGTGTTGTAGTGTTGTTATTCATTTCGCTTATATCCATATATCTGGTATTGCATTCTGGAATGCGAGTTGCTGGCTGCTTTATGTTATGAATTTATCCCTGTGGATACTTATTTCATTAGCTTCTCGGAACTTTAAATATGGCTCAGGTGTAATATGTTGTTCCATTCTCACCCCATTCACATTTCTGCTATATTAAATGTTATGAAGTATTATTTACGAATGTGGTTATCATGTATGGATTCTTAATGTTTAAGCCCACCACATGTTAAAGTATGTTTCTGAATACTGTCTTTATAGAAATTAATATCTCCTTTCTTCTACATTCTCAGTAGATACCTTTATATCATCCTTCTCTGTGAACTATTCAAGAATCCAGCCCTTGCTACAACAGACGGTCTTGGAATTGTCTTGTGCATTTATGTTGGGGCTTAACATCTAGCTTATTCAGAATTGTCTCTTCAACTTTAAGCTTTTGAAATATTGGATACCACTGAAATTCTAGTTTTCTCATTTGAAAAGAAATAGTCCGAGAGCTTGGTCTTGCTGAAATCCTTCTCATTACACAATCGTGTCTCTCTGCTATATAAGATGTCCTAGGCACTGGTCTATGGAAACTCTGGGCTGTCTCTAGGAGTTACAACAAGGCACATTTTGTTTATAACTCTTGTCTTGTAATAGTCGAGTGTGTTCATCCTGAGGAAGAAGTGTAGGTTGGTTTGAATAAGTAGTGTTAACCTTAACTTTGTGTTTTTCTCTTTTCCTGTCAAGTAGATGCTCTATTTTTCCAAACATACATACCAATTTTTTCAACTTTTCCTCTGAAGACATTAGTCTCTCTTGATTTGATTTGTATTTCTCTATTATTCTTAGCTGTGCCTCCCTATTTAGTATGTTGAATTATACATCAACTGCTATCCTTTTCATTTCTTCTAGGGTCAAAGGATCTTTGTTTCTTATCTAGAAAACCATCTCTGGGTCAAAAGAATCTGGGTAGTGCAAGAGAGCACATCCGAGGGGTGGATTTATATTAGCAAGCATTGCATGGTATAATTTATTGAACCTGGCTGAAAAGTTTTGTATTGTCTCCCCTGGTTGTCTTTTTAACTGATTGTACTCCTTTATTATGAGAACTTTATTACGCATGACCACCCACCTATCTAGGAAGATTTGAGTGAACTGATGAAAATTGGTAATGCTTGCAGCGGGAAGGTCTTTAAACCAACTCTTAATTTTTCCTTGTAATGATAAGGAAAACATTATAATACGTACATCATCTTCTTCTATGTCATAAAGGTCAAGTAAATCTTCAAGTTTTTGGGCGTGCTCTTCAGCGGTGACTTTGGAGCTTTCTCCATCAAATCTGGGTAATTTATTTTGAAGATTTGCAGGAAGGGCTTGAAAGATGGGAGGTAAAACTAAAGGCTTGTATCTTTCTGGGACCTTTGTGGATATAGGTAGTGTAAAAATAGGTTCGTGACTATTTGAGGTTTCATCCAGAGTGGGAAAGGTAGCATGAGGCTCATGTTTTTCTAGGTTTTCCATACGTGAATCTAGGGTAAGCACAGGTGTACAAGCCTGCTCATGGTCTGAAATTTGAGGCTTAGCTTTTTGAGGTTTGAGATCTTTCCAATGATCAATGTAGATTTCAGCGGTGTATTCCCGATCAGGCTCAAAGTAGGATAGAAAATACTTATAGATAAAGACAATAATTTCTTGAATCCAACTAAGGCCTGAGTGCTTTTTATTTCTAGGATGACTGGTCATGTTTTAGGTTCTTCCTCCAGTGGAGTATTTAAGTCTATTGGGAGTTGTGGAGTTGCCAGGTGGAACTTGGTTGTTTTTGTAAAGATGTAGCTATGGTCCACCACCAATAACTAGGGAAAAGCCAATATGGGAATGTTTTGGGGTTTTCTGAGTTTTTGTATAGCCTATAAGGTTTTCTAAAGTATTCTAAACTTGTTTCATCACTTTTCTAGGGTGGCAATAACAAAAAGAGTTTACTCTAAATGATCTTATGGACTGCTTGCTTGTTTAAGTATCTAAAGGACTAAAGAGTCTATAAGAGTTTTCTAGACTGTCATGTACTCAGTGTCCCACCATCCCCTGCTATGTTAGTGAGCGATGGGATAGGTTGATTGGATAGTAACCTAGAGTTTGGTAAAGTAGTAAGGCCTAATGGAGGCTAGTGGAGTCACCGGGTGGAACTTGGTTGTTTTTGTAAATACGTAGCTATGGTCCACCACCAGTAACTAGGGTAAAGCCAACCTGGGAATATTTTGGGGTTTTCTAATTTTTATGTAGTCCTAAGGTTTGGAAGAGTTTCCTATAACTGACTCATCATTTTGCTAAGATGGTGAAGGAGCTATTTTCTACTCTTCAGACAACACTTAAGTTCTCTAAGTTTGAATGAGACTTCGAGAGTTACTAAGGAGTACTTAGATTGTCACTAACTCAGAAGGTCCCACCGTGATCGCCATTATGTTAGTGAGCGGTGGGATAAGTTAGTCAGATAGTATTCTTAAAGGTATCTTAAATGTTTAGGGAATCTAATTTTTTTTATTACTCAATGTCCCACCATGATCGCCATTATGTTGGGGAGCAGTGGGATAAGTCAGTCAGATAGTATTCTTAGAGGTCTCTTAAATGTTTAGGGAATCTAGGTTTTTTTATTACTCAGTTTCCCACCGTGATCGCCATTATGTTAGGGTCCAGTGGGATAAGTCAGTCAGATAGTATTCTTAAAGGTCTCTTAAGGTCTAGGGAATCTAAGTTTGTTTAATACTCAGAGTCCCACCGTGATCGCCATTATGTTAGTGTCCCGTGATTTGGATGATTGGCAAGCCAAATGACAGTGTAACATCAAACCAAGCTTTGGAGCCCAAGGACCTAGCCTTCCTGGACTCAGAGAGGGCTCTCTCTATATGTGTAAGGGATATCTGTGTGTTTGCTTATTGCGTTCTGATTTTAGGCTAGTTATGAAGTAAGTTTTTTTGGTTTTGGTTTTTAATTTGTGAGGGATGAAACTGATCAAAGATATAAGATAGGTAAAAATATGTCAGATCAACTGGGCTATGGGGTCAAAAAGGTCAAGAAAGCTATCAGATGGTGATACAAGGCTGTTGAAGGGCTGATTTGATTCAAGGTAAAAAGGATCTTTGGGCAAAATGGAGTAAATGGACATCAATTTTGTGAACAACAAAGAGTTTCAAGCATAACTAGTTCAATAGATAGCATAAACATGGTAGGGCAAACCATTAATGATGCAAAATGTAACTATAAGCTAATCAATACATAGAAATAAACATTCAAGCCACACATAGAAGTATATGACCCTCTAACTTTTGGAAATGGCTGTCAGACTTTGGGGAAAACACTTAAGAAAGGCAAAAAACTTAACTTACTATGGCGGAATGCCTAAAAATAGTACTTCAAGTTATTGGGCACTTTGAAAAACAAGATTTGCATTGTTTTAGGCAAAGGGCTAGATCGAAACTAGGCCTCCTTGGTTCAAACAAAATGATAATCTAATCAGTCAAAGAGAAATTTCATGGATGGAACTATAGCTAGCCATAGGTAAGCAGGGCGTATCGTATGTCATACTTAGCATGTATAAAACCATGAATGAAACAAGCAACAATATCCTAAATATTAAAGAGCAGTCAATAATTCCTTAATGTTACTTAGGAAGAAGAAAACAAAGAAGCTATGAAGAAAAAGGAAATTTGAGGTGCCTCCATGGGCATGTCTCAAATTTGTTCTTTACTGATCTATAGCAAGAAAGAAACATGTATTCATGAATGTAAACTAGAAGACAACAACAAAGCAAGAGGCACTATACCATTCTACCAAGTCATGGAATCCAACAACAATCCTTCTTCATTCATCCAAGAGCATCCAAGAGGTAATCCAAAAGCATAAGACAATTATTTCTTCCAAAGCTTATATGACCATATATTGCTTCTCTTCTCAAGTTCAACCTCGTTTTACAATGAAAGCCTTTGGAATATATAGGCCAAAGTGAGGAAAACCTCATGGTTCAACTTGCCATCCTATTGGCCTAATCAAAATATTTGATCTTGTCCTTGAGGCTTTGCAAAGCCCAAGGCACAAAATATCTCATAAAATATCTAAAAAATGCTAAAAAAGGAAAAAAAATTGACTTTGCATCATTTTTCATGCGCAAAAATAGCTAAACGCACATTTGGAAAAAGTAGATTTTAGAGGTTCAAAAATTACAAAAATATTTCAAATTTACATCAGCAAAAGGTCCCCTGACTTGCCGGCAACATTTGGCAGCCTTCCCGATGTCGAAATGAGGATTATGATATCTTATTGGAAATCTATGAGTGTCTACTTTCTGGAACAACTAAAATTTTCTCAATCTGATGCCAAAAAGTCCTCCAAAACTACACCTGTGTGTAAAAAACCAAAAATTACAGTCTGCTGATAGACCGGCCAGAGTGTGAAAAAAGCGAGCCCTTTTCACCATTTTGGGGGAGCAAATGATTTCCAAATGTTTTAAAATTTTTTGAGGGTGTGATTCTGAAATTATGGCATCCAATGATACCATCCTCCTCCTTTGACGAATCCCCAAAATGAAATGGTGAATTTCATGGGTTTTGACAAAAAACTCAAAAATGCCAAAAAACCAAAACATGTCAAAATGAGCCCAAAATCGGTGTGTATGACCCTCAAGGGTCCTTAGCAACATGTTCTGAAGAAGGAACCAAAATATGAAGTCCTGATGTGTCTTTTCTCACTTTCCGTGCTGGGCGCTTCCTTTTGGCTTACCTTGAGCCTTTCTTGGTTTTCTCCCTTGTTGTCTTGGCATTCTTAGCTTTGGTGAAGAAGTCACGGCCCTTTGCCTAGGAGAGGTAGCTAGCACATGCTTTGGAGAATTCCCTTCATGATCTTTATGCTGTTGTTCTGTCTCATAAGTCTGCCCCTTTTCCTATCCTTGTCCATCATTGTTATGATGCTGCCATTGTCTTTCCTGGGAGGCATCTTGTTCTAGATGCTCTCTGCAAAACTCAAACTGCCTCAAAGTTTTTGAAATGTGTTTTTAAAAAAAACTCTGTCTTAGCTTATCAACTTACTTATTTTATCAAGAAAAAATGGTTTCAAATGTAGTGTGAACTGCCCTCCTTTGATATAAGACCCTTGTTCCTTCAGAATGCTGCCTTTCCCCTTGGCATGCAGCTCAATAAGTAAAATTTAAGAAAAAAACACAGTCAATCAGGATACACAGTCAATAGTGATTTTTTTCTGTGTTTTGTGGTAAGGTCGCCTTGCCTTTTGGTGTTTTGAGGACAACAATATAACCTTGTATTTTAGACAAAGGTAAAACCACAATCTTCTTAATTTCAAAACCCTGCTTCCTTCTTTGTAAGCCACTCCACTAGTGGATTCAACAACATGAAGACAGTCAATCACAAAGTGTATCTACACAGTCAAAGGTTATTGTGTGTATAAGATAAAGTGGCAGAGCTTGTAAATTTTGGTGTGAGCTCAAAAATCTGCAGGAGTTTAAAAAGTCAAGACTTTTAAACCAAAACACTGCTCCCTTTTGGAATGCCTTCCGAACAGTATGTTCAACACTATTTCACAGTCAACCAAGGTGTATATACAGTCAAAGGTGACTGTTTAAAATATAGGGTAACAAAGCTTATCGTGTTTTTTATGATGTGGTAACAAAGGCTTGTAGCATTCGACCAATAAACTCCCTTTCAAACAAAACATTGTTTTCTTTATACCCCACTGTTCTTCATACTAGTTTTGCCCCACCTCTGAATGCAAATGATGACTTTACTCACTGGATATGCTTTATGGAATGGAAAGTTAAAAAACTGTTTTGTCCCTTTGAAATTAGAGGAAACTGTTTTCAAAGATAAAAAATGCTCATATGATGGCTGTGTTGAAAACTGACCTACTGCTTTCACCCTTAAAATACCTTATCTCTCCTTTCTTTTATCACAGTTTTTTTTGGGGGCAGTTTCATGGTTTTTTTTATTTTTTATAAAAAACACTCCCAAGCTTTTAATGCTTCATCTCTAGCCACCAGAACTACAACAAAACTTATTTGTTCAAATAACACAAACTCAAACTTGTGGTTTCCTACCGTGATTTTTAACCCTATCACTCTGTCTTGGCAGTCTTGAAAAAGAAAATAGGCATATAGAAATACCTTTGAAATTGATGACAATGCTTCTTGAGGAGTTGAAGAAGCTTTTGAAAGTGATTTGGAGGCGTTAGAACCATTGCAAGGATGCATGACATGTTTGTGTGAAAGAGCGTCGCGTGAATGGAGAGGTGTCGGGTCAACGCGACCAAAGTGTACAGGCGCGCCGCGCGCACCTACAGGCGCGCCGTGCCACAGTCATACACCTCTGTATTTTTGCCTCTGAGCACCTCGCGCACTTTTCCAGGCACACTGCGTGGGTTAAAAAGCCCTAAAACCTGTGATTTATGCTCAAAAACTTCTTTTTGGTCTTGAGGATAATGAGAGGAGTTCTGTTCACGCTTGGGGAACTTGCAAAAGGGATCAACAACAATCCTTAACCTCTGTTAAAGCAGAAAAATCCTAGCCTTTTCTCATTCACTTGGGGGAAGATTTAAAAACCTTTTGACAAGTTTTAAATGACCCTTTCCACCAATTTTTAATAAAAAGGTGAAGTTTGATTTTTTGAAAAGATAGCATAGTGAGAAATGTGTTTTTGGTGAAAAGGCCTTGCTTGGGAGTTTCGAATCTCCTATACTGCATTTTCACTGTGATTTATTTAAAGGAGAAACTCTGCCACTATTGACTTTTTTAATGCCCTTTTCACAATGTAACATTTTCCCAATAATACACCAATGAGTTATGAAGCACATTGCCATTTTGCAGGGAAGTAGATTTATCTTTTGAACTTTAAACTAATATCTATCTACTATGGATGCTTCAAAGGTG
Organism: Pinus albicaulis; assembly: GCA_034641835.2. Classification (NCBI taxonomy): domain Eukaryota; kingdom Viridiplantae; phylum Streptophyta; class Pinopsida; order Pinales; family Pinaceae; genus Pinus; species Pinus albicaulis. The sequence continues at coordinate 393,577,802 of CM076581.1, forward strand.
ATAAAGCCTTATGGTGAAGATGAATTGACTACTAGGTGTCTATTGAACTCATTTTCTGACTGTGGGTGAAAAATGCAGTTGTATTTGCTCAAGCCCTTCCACCTCTGTCCATTTCAAAAGGGAATTTTCTTTAACATTTCTCTCTTCACTCAGATTGTACTGATATGGTACCTTTGACCTTTTACAAGGAACATGCCTGTATTTGTTTTGAGATTTTCTCCAAAATTTAAAAATATGCCGAAGTCCTTCTTGCCTCATATGAACAACTATGTCTAACTACAATAATTCTTGAGGAACTGAGCAGGCTGCCTGATGAACATATTGACAAGGGTTTTTCTTACACATGATGGCAGGCAAACAACATTGAAAACATTATTGCTTTTACCTCTGCTTTCAATCATCACTTTCCTTCAGAAAACTCTAGTCACTGTCTCACTGTTTATTAAAAACAAATATGTCTTACAGTCAGTTGCAACTTTTCAAGTCAAACTTTAGCCATCGCCCTCTGCTTATAGATGAAAGAGGCGCTTTAACCCTCTGCTTATAGATTAATGAGGTTCTTAGCCATTTAATATTGTCAGCCCCTTGACAGTGTTTTTTTTCCTTTAACTGTCCCTTCAGGCCTTGAATGTGGGCACATGAGCTTGATGAAAAAATCTTTGCTCTGTAGCTGCATCTCAGGCTCAATATTACTTTGAGAAGCAGCTGTCTTCTCATGTGGAGCTCAAAATTGTCTTTTGAGATGCTGGTATGTTTCTATCCTTGAAAGGTCCATCAAACACTGTAAAACACCTAAAATCAGCTTGAGATTATGGTCTATTTATTGCTGAGACTTAAGGGTGTATTAGTGGCGCAACCTAGGGCTATAATCAACTTTATTAGCAGAGTGGGAGGTCTGTTATGACTGGTTTGTAGTAGATGGAGGTTTTTGGCTCTTGGGTAGTTTTCTAAGGGAGAAATGCCTTAAAGCGCCACTTCCTAACTTAGGGGAGACTGCTTGAAGAGATTTAGATTGTCCTTTTAGAGTTGATGGGCAGACTAATATGGCTGAGGCAAGGTAGGATTTGATAATGAGGTTTCATCTCGTCATGGGCGTACTGAAGGTAGGAGGGAAAAAAAGTTTTATGGGTGTTTTCCCAGCTGGAAAATTTGACAAATTTTGGATCAGCTGCTAGAAAACTCAGCTAGGAATTTAATCATCAACAACAGGTGAAAAATATTGATGACTAACAGCTAACAGTAACCTTAACCTAACCTTAACCTTAACCTTAACCTTAGCCTAACCATAACCTTAACCTAACCCTAACCTTAACTTTACCGTCAACCTAACCTTAAACTTAACCCTAACCTTAACTTTACCCTTAACCTAACCTTAACCTTAACCTTATCTTAACCTTAACCTTACCCCAACCTTAACCTTAACCTTAACCTGACTAAACCTGTAACCTTAACCTTACATTAACCTAACTTTAACCATAACCTTCCCCTAACCTTAACCTTAACCTTAACCTTAACCTTAACCTTAACCTGAACTGTTGTGTAACCAGCTCTAGAAATAGAAGAAAAGAGATATCAACGCCTTAGAAATAAGCTGCTTCGAGGGGGAAACCTCGAATGCATTACATAAATGAAAATTTTTTGGACAATACAATTTACAAAAACTCCTTTCTATATATAGGAGTCCATGTGGCCATAATGTAATCCTAGTGGGCCACAATCTAATCTTAGCCGACCTAACAATAATAATTTAAGGGCATAATAATAACAAAATGGGGGTTACAAGGGTACAATAATAACAATAAGGGGGTTACATTAATAACAATAACAGACTATACTAGTAATATAAAAGGACCCAATATGCCCCTCTTCAAAAGTGTTGTCCTCAATGCATCGCAGCTCTAGGTGCTTCTCAGAGTAAAATTCTCATCCTCCCATGTAGAATCTTCAGTGGGTAACTTCCTCCACTTGATTAGATACTCTGAAATTGATCGATTTCATAGCTATTGAGTTCTTGTTTCTGTGAATGTTTCAGGTTCCAATATGATTTTTCCTTCCTCATCAACTTCTGGAAATATTTCTTGAACTGGAAGTTTGTCACCTATAACCTTATTTAAGCATGGAACATGGGAAACTGGATGCACTCGTGAAGAAGAAGGCAGCTCCAATTTGTATGCCATAGTACCAATCTTTTGCAAAACCTTGTAAGGACCATATTACTTTGGTGATAATTTATTATCATTCTTAGATTTCTTGAGGGACATTTGTTTGTATGGTTGTTTCCGTAAAAATACCCAGTCTCCCACATCAAAACTTCTCTCACTGCGATGTTGATCTGCCTGTTGTTTCATTCGATTTTGTGCGAAATTTAGGTTATCCTTTAAGAGTTGGAGAACTTCTTGTTGATGCTCGATGTGATCCTCCACATCTTGAACCTTCGAATTTTCTCTTAAATATGATGTGATGGATGGTGGATGATATCCATAAATTGCCATAAATGGGTTCATTTTTTCTGTAGTATGGAAGGAAGTGTTATACCACTATTCAGAGAGAGGTAACCACTTGACCCGTTGTGTTTGTTTATCAGATACAAAACAACGAAGATATCCTTCCAAACGTTTATTTACTATCTTAGTTTGACCATCAGATTGAGGATGATAAGATGAGCTATGAGCTAATTGAGTACCCAAACAAGAAAATAACTCCGTCCAAAAATTTCCAGTAAAAATGGGATCTCTGTCACTCATAATAACCCTTGGACTTCCATGTAGCTTTTGAATTCTATCCATAAATGTAGTAGTGACTGTACTTGATTTAAATGGATGAGCTAATGCATAAAAGTGTGCATACATGGTAAGTCTATCAACTACCACCATGATGACACTCTTTCCTTCGGACTTAGGTAAACCTGTGGTAAAATCCATTGAAATCTCCTCTCAATGTTAACTTGGAATGGAAAAAGCTTGTAGAAGACCCGGGGTCTTAATTGTCTCAACTTTATTCTGCTGGAAAACCAAAAATTTCGCCACAAAATTTTCAATATCAGATTTAAGTCCATCCCCAAAAATTCTTCTTCACCTGGTGGTAAGTTTTTAAAAATCCTGAGTGTCCTCGTAAAGGATAAGTGTGCAATTCCAAAAGACTCTTTTTTTTTAGTTGGGAATTCTTACAAAGATATAAGTGATCCTTGTACCATAAGGAATCATTTTTCCAACTAAATGTATCAGATGTAATAGGATCTTGCTGTAACTTTTGAATGAGTGCCTAATACCTTAGCCCATTCATCCCTTGCTTTGGTTATCCAATCTGGTTGGATAATAGATATGGCACAAAGCAATGTTTCCACCTCTTCATTCTTTCTTGAGAGTGCATCTGCAACAACATTTAGCTTCCATTTTTTGTAGATTATTTCAAAGTCATAACCCAACATATTCGTGACCCATTTTTGCTACTCTTATGAAGATATTCGTTGTTCCAAAAAGTGTTTAAGACTATCATGATCAATTTTTACCTTGAAGTGTCTTCCCATTAGGTAAGTTCGCCATTTCTTTAGTGCATGCAATATTGCTAACATTTACTTCTTGTAAATAGCTTTCTATAAATACTTTCCTTTGATTGGATGACTTTAAAAAGCAATGGGTCTTCCTTCCTACATTAAAACAAAACCAATTCCATTTCCTGAGGCATCATATTCCACAATAAAGGTTTTGTGAAGTCTGGCATAGGTAAGACCAGTTCTAGGCACATTTCCTCTTTAAGATGTCCAAAGGCCATAGTTGCTTTAGGAGTCGATGAAAATGCATCTTTCTTCAATAATGTTGTTAGAGATGTTTTCATTCTCCCATAATTCTTAACAAACTTGCGATAATACCCTGTTAACCTGAGAAATCCTTGCAACTTCTTAATGGTTGTGGGGACTTTCCATTCCTTAATGGCTTTAATTTTGTTAGGGTCTACTTTAACACCATCGTGAGATACAATATGACCCATATATTCCACCTCTTGTACTCCAAATAAACATTTGGATGTTTTTTCATATAATTGTTTCTCCTGCAATAGTTTGAGCACCCTGTAAACATGTTCAACATGATCCTTCCAAGACCTGCTATAGATTAGTATATCATCAAAAAATACTAGCACAAATTTTCTAAGGAAGGGTTTGAAAATGGAATTATCAACCCTTGGAAATGTAGAAGGTGCATTGGTAAGGCCAAAAGGCATGACCAAAAATCATAATGACCCTCATGAGCTTGGAAATGTTGTTTTGGAATATCTTTAGTCTTCATTCTAATTTGATGATATCCTCAATGAAGATCCAACTTGGTAAAATAAATTGCTCCATGTAATTCATCCAATAATTCATCAATCACAGGAATGGGAAATTTATCTTTAATGGTGAGCTTATTGAGCTCCCTATAATCCTCACACATGCGCCATGATCCATTCTTCTTATGTACCAATACTACAGGAGCAGAGAAAGAACTTTGACGAGGTTGAATTATACCCGCCTCTAACATTTCTGCAAAACCATATCGTCTGGCTCGCCATTTGGACAAATGATATCTATAAGGCCTGATTTTTGGAGGAACACTTCCTGGAATCAAATGAATAGCATGATCATGATCATGAATAGGTAGGAGTCCTGTGGGAGTTTCAAACACCTTGGAATGATTGTCCAAGACTTGTTGGAGATCTGCAAAAATAGATGATTTTGATGTTGGAACTTCTAGTGAGCATAAATGTGAAATTACACCTCGTTTCTCTTTCTTTAGAAGCTTTTTCATGACATTAGAGCTTATTATCCTTCCCGGCTTCCCTTCAATACCCCGTAATTCGACTTCCTTTCCTTCTGAAAAACATTTCAAGAAAAGTTCTTGAAAATTAAAAGCTACCGTCCTCAAAGATTGTAACCATTGTACTCCTAGTACAACATCAGCACCTCCCATAGGAATGGAAAGAATTAGACTAGTAAATACATATTCCCCCATGGTTAGCTTGATATTATGGAATTTTCCATAGCAATTTATAGTTCCTCCATTTGCAACCATCACTTGACATTCTCAAAAGGGTATAGGAAACAATTTAATTCCTTTGGCTACCTTACAATGAATAAAATTATGGGTGCTACCTGAATCAATCAACACTATTACCTTTTTATTCTTGATATGTCCTTCTATCTTGAGATTTTGAGGAGTGGTAATTCCTGCCAATGCATTACATGATATGGTTAGATTCATTTCTTCCTCTTCTAGGGCTGCTTCCTGGTGTATATCCTCTTCTTGTTCATTTTCTTCTTCCTCTTCACAATCTATCTAAAATAATTTCTTCTCAGCACACTTATGACCTCTAGTGTATTTTCTATCACAACTGTAGCAAATCCATTTTGCTATTTTTTCTTCCAATTTTTGTGGTGTCAACCTTGTAGGTTGTGGAAATCTAGGCGTAGCAACACTTCCTTATTTATAGAATTGAGTGGTATGCTTCCTTGTCACGATTATTTTACATTCAAATTTTCTTGCCAACCTGAATTCCTTCTCCAATGAATCCGGTTCCAAAACACAAAATTCATGTTGGATGTTATCCTTTAAAGTGCCTATGAAGAGATCGATCCTGTGTTCCTCTGGAATATCAATTACCCTTATATTCAATTTTTAGAAGTCCTCAATGTGCTTCTCCACTACACCCTTTTGTTTGAGATTTATCAATTGGCTAAAGAAGGTGTTGCTATTTGTATCCTCATAATGTGCTATCATTTCCTCCTTAAAAATTGACCAAGTGACACTTTTTTTACGAGAGAAAATCCATCGATACCATACAAATGTATTTTTATCTAAGTGTAAAGTTGTAATGCGTACCTTTTGTGTGTTTTGCACGTTATGGAGATCAAACTATTGCTCCATCTGTAGTATCCATGTTACAGGATATTTTCCATCAAACTTCCTCATATCCATTTTTGAAATATGGTAGTTCTTCCCGCCAACATTAGACTTTATGAAATCACGATTAAAATTTATTTTGTTCTCATCATGAGGTTCTTCTACTATCTTTTCACCATTAGGAAACATTTCTTGTATCAACTTTGTCAAACCTTCGATGTCTGCTTTTAGATCATTCTTCATGTTTCCCATGTTGTCTTTCATGTCATCCATATTAGCTTCCATGCCAGCTTCCATGCCATCCATATTAGCTTCCACGCCTTTCTTCAAAACTTCCATTTCATTTTTTGTTTCTCTTTGCGAGAGTGAAATTTGTTGCACTTGCTCTTGTAATTTTGATAGATCATGTTGCAAATCTTCATCTTCATGAGTCATAGTAGAGCTTTTTGAAGGCTTAATGGGTGTTGAATTATTTTTATGGGGCATATTTTAGAACCCAATACTGATATCTATTCTACAATATGCTCTTGGAATCAGTTCAAATTGATTATTCAAACAAGACTTATGCAATTCGGAAAAAAAAATACACACCTTTTTCTTTCTTTTGAGGAGATCGATATTGAAATTGGATTATCTCTGTGATTGAAAAACTTCAATATTTTAGTTTCAGCACCAAAGTAGCCCTCTGAATTATCTTTTGAATGCCATAGGTTTGACCTGGTTTGGATTCTCCAAGACAAAGCTGTGTCTAATCTCCCACAATGACCTAATTATGGACTAGTTCAGTACAACGAACTTGTACGACTTGCCACGTGTCACTGTTTCATCTTTTGGCTCTAAAATTGACATCGAAGAAATTAAAGTCTGTGCACTTGCAACAAATTTTTATGACACTCAAATACGATGCTCAGAGAGAGAGAGTTATGAAGATTTTCCCACGATCATCTATTTGAGATGAAATTCAGGAGCCTGAAAAAGAACTACCTTCCACAGATCATATCTCCGAAAATATTGCGAACCAAGATCTAAAATTTTTTAACACTTTTCCTTAGGATTTCAGCTTCGCACCCTAAAAATTTCAGCTTCTGAGACTTTGTATAAAAAACATTATAGCACAAATGCCACACTGACCTGTTTAGGAGCCCGAAAAAAAACCTAACTTCCACAGATCATATCTCGAAAAATATTGTGAACCAAACTCTGAAATTTTTTGACGATGTTCCTCAGGATTTTGGCTTCGCACCCTAACAATTTGAGCTTCTGAAACTTCATATAACAAAATTTATAGCGAAAATTCCATGATGACCTGTTTGGAGCAGCGAAACCCTAGAATCCAAAGCTCTGATACCAAATGTTGTGTAACCAACTCAAAGAAACCTCCAATACATTACATAAATGAACAATTCTTGGATGATACAATTTAAAAAACCTCCTTTCTATATATAGGAGTCCATGTGGCCATAATGTAATCCTAGTGGGCCATAATGTAATCCTAGCCGACCTAACAATACTAATCTACGGACACAATAATAACAAAATGGGGGTTACAAGGGTACAATAATAACAATAATGGGGTTACACTAATAACAATAAGGGACTATACTAGTAATATAGGGACCTAACATAACCTTAACCTTAACTTTATCCTAACCTTACCCTAACCTTAACCTTAACTTTACCCATAACCTTACCCTTAACCTAACCTTAACCTTGACCTTGATGAAGCCCTTAACGTAACCTTAACCTTAGCCTTAACCTTAACCTATCCCTATCCAAGGTTAAGATTAAGGTTAGGTTAAGGGTAAAGTGAAGGTTAAGGTTAAGTTTTGGTCAAGCTTAGGGTTAGGTTATAGTTAAGGTTAAGATAAGATTAAGGTTAAGGTTAAGGGTAAGGTTAGGTTAAGGGTAAAGTTAAGGTTAAGAGTAAGGGTAAGGTTAAGGTTAAGGTCAAGGATAAGGTCAAGTTCAAGGTCAAGGTTAAGGTTAGGTAAAGGGTAAAGTTAAGGTTAAGGTGAAGGTTAACTTTAAGGTTAAGGTTAAGGTTACGTGTTTAGTCAGGTTGAGGTTAAGGTTAAGGGTTTGGTGACGATTAGGGTTAGGTTATAGTGAAGGTTAAGGTAATGTTAAGGGTAAAGTAAAGGTTAAGGTTAGGGTAAGGTCAAGGTTAAGGGTAAAGTAAAGGTTAAGGTTACGTTAAGGGTAAATTCAAGGTTAAGATTAGGTTAAGGTTAAGGGTAAAGTCAAGGTTAAGGTAAAGTTAAGGTTAACGTTAGGTTAAAGTTATGGTTAGGTTAAGGTTAAGATTAAGTTAAGGTTAAGGTTAATGTTAAGGTTTTGGTCAAGGTTAGGGTTAGGATAAGGTTAATGTTAAGGGTTTGGTAAAGGTCAGGGTTAAGTTATAGTTAAGGTGACGTCTAAGGTTAAGCGTAAGGTTATAACTAGGTTAAGGTTAAGGTTAAGGTTAGGTTAAGGTTAAGATAAGGTTAAGGTTAAGGGTTTGGTCAAGGTTAGGGTTAGGGTATATTTAAGGTTAAGGTTAAGGGTAGGTTATTTCAAGGTTAAGGTCAAGGTTAAGGGTAAGGTTAAGGTTAGATTAAGGTTAATATTAGGTTAAGGGTAAGGTTAAGGTTAAGTTCATGGTAAAGTTAAGGTTAAGGTTAGGGGAAGGTTAAGTTATAGTTAAGTTTAAGGTGAAGGTTAAGGGTAAGGTTAAGGTTAAGGCTATGGGTTTAGTAGAGTTAAGGTTAACGGTTTGGTCAAGGTTAGGGTTAGGTTAAGGTTAAGGGTAAAGTTAAAGGTAAAGTTAAGGTTAAGGGTAAAGTTAAGGTTAAGGTTATGTTAAGGTTAAGGTTAGGGTAAGTGTGGTGTAATGTTAAGGGTTAAGGTTAACTTAATCTTAACCTTAACCTTAACCGTAACCATAACCTTAACCTTAACCTTAATCTTAACCTCACTAAACTTGTAACCTTTACCTAACCTCAACCCTAACCTAACCTTAACCTTACCATAACCATAACCTTAACCTTGATCTTACCCTAAACCTTAACCTTAACCTTAACCTTACCCCATTAACCTTAACCTTAACCTTAACCTTAACCTTCCCATAACATTAACCTTAACCTTACCATAACCTTAACCTTAACCTTGACCTTAAACTTAACCTTCACCCTTAACCTTACATTAACCTTAACCTAATCTTAACTTTTACCTAACCTTAACCTTAACCTAACCTTGACCTTAACTATAACCTAACCCTAACCTTGCTAAGGTCAATGTTAAGGTTAGGGTTATGGTTATGGGAAGATTTAGGTTAATGTTATGGTTAAGGTTAATGTTAATGATTTAGTTAAGGTTAGGTTTAGGTTATAGTTAAGGTCAAGGTTAAGGTAAAGGTTACGGGTTTAGTCAGGTTAAGGTTAATGTTAAGGGTAAATTCAAGGTTGATGTTAGGTTAAGGTTAAGGTTAGGGTTAAGGTTTAGGTTAAGTTTAAGGTTAGGGGAAGGTTAAGGTTAAGATTAAGGTTAAGGTTAGGTTAAGGTTAAGGGTGAAGTTTATGATTACGGGTCTTAACCTTAACCTTAACCTTCACTACAACATAACCTTAACCTTGTCCTTAACCTTGAACTTAACTATAACCTAACCTTCACCTTAACCTTAACGTTACCTTAACCATAACCTCAACCTTACCCTCAACTTTAACCAAACAATTAATCTTAAACTTAAACTAACCTTAACCTTAGCCTTAACCTTGAACTTATCCTTAACTTAACCTACCCTTAACCTTGACCAAACCCTTAACCTTAACCTTATTTTAACCTTAACCTAACCTTAACCTTAACATAACTATAACCTTAACCTTAACCTTGACCTTAACTATAACCTAACCCTAACCTTGACCAAACCCTTAACATTAACCTTAACCTAACCCTTACTTTGACCAAACCCTTAACATTAACCTTAACCTTAACCATAACCTAATCTTAACCTTAACCTAACTGCAACCTTAACCTTAACAATAGCCTCACCATAACTTTAACCTTAACCTTGACCTAACCCTAACCTTAACTTTATCCTTAACCTAACCTTAACCTTAACCTTAACCTAACACTAACCTTGACTTTACCCTTAATATAAACCTTAACATTAACCTTAACCTAATATTAACCTTAAGATTAACCTTAACCTTATCTTAACCTTACCTTAACCTTGGATTTACCCTTAACATAACCTTAACCTTAACCTTGACCTTACTTTGACCTTAACTATAACCTAACCCTAACCTTGACCAAACCCTTAACCTTAACCTTAACCTGAACCTTTACCCTAACCTTACCGTAACCTTATCTTAACCTTAACCTAACCTTAACCTTACCATAACCTAACTTCAACCTTAACCTTAACCTTAACCTTAACTTTACCCTTAGCCTTACTTTAAGAATTTAGTCAGGTTAAGGTTAGGTTAAGGTTAATGTAAAGGGTTTGGTAAAGGTTAGGTTAAGGTTAGGTTAAGGTTAGGGTTAAGTTTTGGTCAAGGTTAAGGTTAAGGGTTTGGTCAAGGTTAGGGTTAGGTTATAGTTAAGGTTAAGGTCAAGGTTAAACTTAACCTAACGTTCCCCTAACCTTAGGTAAAGTTAATGTTAGGTTAAGGTAAATTCAAGGTTAAGGTTAGGTTAAGGTTAAAGTTAAGGTTAAGGTTAAGGTTAAGGTTTACCTTACCCTTACCTTAAATTTACCCTTAACCTTAACCCTAACCTTAAAATTAACGTTAACCTAACACTAACTTTAAATTTACCCTTAACCTAACCCTATCCTTGACTTTACCCTTAACGTATCATTAAAATTAACCAAACCCTTAACCTTAACCTTAACCTTAACCTTATCCTAAACCTTGACCTTAACCTTAAATTAACCTGAAAATTAACCTTAACCTTACCCTTAACCTTAACCTTCCCAAACTCTTAAGGTTAGGTTAAGGTCAAGGTTAGGATTAAGGTTAAGGTTAGGTTAAGTTTAGGTTAAGGTTTGGTTAAGGTTAGGGTTATTTTAAGGTTAAGGTTAAGGTTAGGTTATGGTTATGGTTAAGGTTAAAGTTAGATTATAGTTAACGTTAAGGGCAAAGGTCAAGGTTAAGGTTAAGGGTAAGGTTAAGGGTAACGTTAAGGTTAGGTTAAGGTTAAGGTTATGGTTAAGGTTAGGTTAAAGGTAAAGTTAAGGTTAAGGTTAGGTTAAGGTTAAGGTTAAGGTTAATTTAAGCTTAAGGTTAAGGTTTGGTTAAAGTTAGGGTTAGGTTATAGTTAATGTAAAAGTTAGGTTAAGGTGAAGGTTAGGTAAAGGTTAAGGTTAAGTTTAATGTTAAGGGTTTGGTCAAGGTTAGGGTTAGGTTAAGGGTAAAGTTAAGGTTAAGGTTAAGGTCAAGGTTAAGGGTAAAGTTAAGGTGAATGTTAAGGTTAAGGTTAAGGTTAGGTTAGGATAAGGTCAAGGTTAAGGTATGGTTAAGGTTAAGGTTACCGGTTTAATTAGGTTAAGGTTAAGGTTAAAGTCAAGGTTACAGGTTTGGTTAAGGTTAAGGTTAAGGTTAGGTTAAGTTAAGGTTAAAGTTAAGGTTAAGGTTAGGTTAACAGTAAATTTAAGGTTAGGGTTAAGGTGAGGGGAAGGTTAAGGTTAGGTTAAGGTTAAGGTTAAGGTTATAGTTAAGGTAAGGTTATAATTAAGGTTAAGGTTAGCTTAAGGGTAAGATAAGGTTAAGGTTAAGGTTAAGGTTAAGTTTAGGTTAAGGTCAAGGTCAAGGTCAAGGTCAAGGTTAAGGGTAAAGTTAAGGTCAAGGTTAGGGTTACGTTATAGTTAAGGATAAGGTTAGGTTAAGGGTAAAGTCAAGGTTAAGGTTAAGGTGAAGGTTAAGGGTAAGGTTAAGGTTAAGGGTTATGAGTTTAGTTAGGTTAAGGTTAAGGTTAAGGGTAAGGTTAAGGGTAAGGTCAAGGTCAAGGTCAAGGTCAAGGTTAAGTTTAAGGTAGGTTAAGGGTAAAGTTATATTTGGGTTAAGTTTAAGGTTAGGTTAAGGTTAAGATAAGGTTAAAGGTAAGGTAAAGTTTAAGGGTAAATTTAAGGTTAAGTTTAAAGTTACTGGTTTAGTATGGTTAAGTTTAATGTTAAGGTTAAGGGTAAAGTTAACATTAATGTTTGCTTAAGGTAAATTCAAGGTTAAGGTTAGGTTAAGGGTAAAGTTAAGGTTAAGGTTTAGGTTTGGTCATGTTAAGCTTAAGGTTAACCTTACCATTATCTTAACCTTAACCCTAACCTTAACCTTAACCTTAAATTAACCTTACGCTTAACATTAACCTTACCATAACCTTAACCTTAACCTTAACATAACCTTAATCTTAACCTTAACCCTAACTTTAACCTTACCCTCATCCTTCACCTTAACCTTAACCCTAACATTAGCCTTAACCTTAGCCTTAGCGTTAACCTTAGCCTAACCATAACCTTAACATTAACCTTAACCAAACCCTAACCTTAAATTTACCCTTAACCTAACCTTAGCCTTAACCTTAACCTTAACGTAACCTTAATCTTGAATTTACCCTTATACTAACCTTTACCTTAACTATAACCTAACCCTAACCTTGACCTTAACCTTAACCTCAAGGGTAAATTTTAGTTCAAGGTTAGGGTTAGGTTATAGTTAAGCTTAATGTTAGGTTAAGGGTAAAGTCAAGTTTAAGGTTAAGGTGAAGGTTAAGAGTAAGGTTAAGGTTAAGGGTTACGTTGTGACTTTACCCTTAACTTAACCTTAACCTTCACTATAACCTAACCCTAAGCTTGACTAAACCCTTAACCTAACCTTAACCTTAACCTTAACCTTCTCATAACCATAACCTTAACCTTAACCTTAAACTAAACTTAACCTTAACGTTAACCTTAACCTTAACCCTTAACCTTGACTTTACCTTAACCTTACCTTAACCCCTTAACCTTAACCTTAAATTTACCCTTAACCTTAACCTTATCCTTAACCTTAACCAAACCCTTAACCTTAACCTTAAACTAAACTTAACCTTAACGTTAACCTTAACCTTAACCCTTACCTTAAGTGTAAGGTTTGGTCAAGGTTAGGGTTAGGTTATAGTTAAGGTGAAGGTTAGGTTAGGTTAAGGTTAATGTTAAGGGTTTGGTTAAGGTTAAGGATAAGGTTAAGGTTAAGGGTAAATTTAAGGTTAAGGTTAAGGGGTTAAGGTAAGGTTAAGGTAAAGTCAAGGTCAAGGTTAAGGTTAAGGGGGTAAGGTTAAGGTGAAGGTGAAGGTTAAGGTTAAGGTTAGGTTAAGGTTAAGTTAAGGGTAAAGTCAACGTGAAGGTTAAGGTGAAGGTTAAGGTTAAGGTTAAGGTTAAGGTTAAGGGTAAAGATAAGGTTATGGTTAAGATAAGGTTATGGTAAAGATAAGGTTATGGTTAAGATAAGATTAAGATAAGGTTAAGATAACGTTATGGTAAAGATAATGTTATGGTTAAGATAAGGTTAAGGTTAAGGTTAGGTTAAGGTTATGGTTAAGGTAAGGTTAACTATAAAGTTAAGGTTAAGGTTAGGTTAAGGTTAAGATAAGTTTAAGGGTAAGGTTAAGGTCAAGGTCAATGTTAAGGTTAAGGTTAAGGTTAAGGGTAAGTTCAAGGTTAAGGTTATGGTTATGGGAAGGTTAAGTTACATTAATGTTAAGATTAAGCTTAAGATTAATGTTAAGGTTAAGGTTAGGTTAAGGTTAAGGTTAAGGTTTTGTCAAGGTTACGGTTAGGTTATGGTTAATGTTAAGGTTGCGTTAAGGGTAAATTCAAGATTAAGGTTATGGTTATGGGAAGGTTAAGGTTAAGGTTAAGGGGCTAAGGTTAGGTTAAGGGTAAAGTCAAGGTAAAGGTTAAGGTGAAGGTTAAGGTTAAGGTTAAGGTTATGTTTATTGGAAGGCTAAGGTTAACGTTAAGGTTAAGGTTAAGGTTAAGTTCAAGGTCAAGGTTAAGGTTAGGATTAGGTTAAGGGTAAGGTTAAGGTTAGGGTTAGGTAATAGTTAAGGTTATGGTTAGGGTAAGGTTAGGGTTAGGTTATAGTTAAGGTTAAGGTTAGGTTAAGGTTAAGGTTAAGGTTAGGTTAAGGTTAAGGTTAAGGTTATGGTAATGGTTATGGGAAGGTTAAGGTTAAGGTGAAGTTAATGTCAAGCTTAAGGTTAAAGTTAAGGTTAAGTTTAAGGGTAAGGTCAAGGTTAGGGTTAGGTTATAGTTAAGGTTAAGGTTAGGTTGTGTTATATTTAAACTTAAGGTTAATTTTAAGGTTAAATTAACCTTAACTTTAACCCTAACCTTGACTTTACCCTTAACTTAACCTTAACCTTCACTATAACCTAACCCTATCCTTTACCAAAACCTTAACCTTAACCTTAACTGGACCCTTAACCTTAACCTTAACCTTACTATATTTTTAACCTTAACCTTAACTCTAACCTAACCCTAACCTTGACGAAACCCTTAACCTTAACCTTTACCAAACCCTTAACCTTAATGTTAACTTGACTAAACCCGTAACCTTAACCTTAACCTTAACCTTTCCCTAACCTTAACCCTAACCGTAACCTTAACCTTAACTCTTAACCTTAACCTTACCCCCTTAAGATTAACCTTAACCTTAACTTGAACCTTAACCTTAACATAACCTTAACCTAACCTAACCCTAACCTTGACCAAACCCTTAACCTTAACTTTACCCTTAACATAACCTTAACCTTAACTATAACCTAACCCTCAGCTTAACCTAACCTTAACCGTAACCTTAACCTAACCTTACCCTTCCCCTAAAATTAACCCTAACCTTAACCCTAACCTTAACCTTAACCTTAACCTTCACCTAACCATAACTTTAACCTTAACCGAACCCTAACCTTAACTTTACCCTTAACCTAACCTTAACCTTATCCTTAACCTTAACCTTATATTCACCTTAACATTACCCTAACCTTAACCTTACATTAACCTTAACCTTAACCTTACCCTAACCTTAATCTTAACCTCACATTAACCTAACTTTTACCTTAACCTTCCCCTAACCTTAACCTTATCCTTAACATTAGCCTAACCTTAACCTTAACCTTACCCTAACCTTAACCTTAACTTCACCCATAACCTTACCCTTAACCTAACCTTAACCTTGACCTTGACGAAACCCTTAACCTAACCTTAACCTTAACCTTAAGGTTAAGTTCAAGGTTAAGGTTAAGGTTATGTTTCAGGTTAAGGTGACGGTTAAGGTTAATGTTACGGGTTTAGTCATATTAAGGTTAAGGTTAAGGGTTTGGTAACGGTTAGGGTTAGGTTATAGTGAAGGTTAAGGTTAAGTTAAGGGTAAATTCAAGGTTAAGGTTAGGTTAAGGTTACGGTTAGGTTAATGTTAAGGATTTGGCCAAGGTTAGGGTTAGGTTATATTTAAGGTCAAGGTTAAGGTTAAGGGTAAGGTTATAGTTAGGTTAAGGTTAAGGTTAGGTTAGGGTTAAGATAAGGTTAAGGTTAAGTGTTAGGGTTAGGATATAGTTAAGGTTAAGGTTAAGGCTAAGTTAAGTTAAGGTTAAGTTCAAGGTTAAGGGAAGGTTAAGGTTAGGATTAGGTTAAAGTTAAGATTAAGGTTAAGGGTCTGGTCAAGGTTAGGTTTAGGTTATATTTAAGGTTAATGTTAAATTTAAGGTGAAGGTTAAGGGTAAGGTTAAGGTTACGGGTTTATTTAGGTTAAGGTTAAGGTTAAGGTTCTGGTCAAGGTTCAGGTTAGGTTAAGGTTATGGGTAAAGTTAAGGTTAAGGTTAGGTTAATGTTAGGTCCCTATATTACCAGTATAGTCCCTTATTCTTGTTATTTAACCCCCTTATTGTTATTATTGTACCCTTGTAACCCCCATTTTGTTATTATTTTTCCCTTAAATTATTATTGTTAGGTTGGCTAGGATTACATTGTGGCCCACTAGGATTACATTATGGCCCCATGGACTCCTATATATAGAAAGGAGGTTTTGTAAATTGTATCATCCAAGAATTTTTAATTTATGTAATGTATTGGAGGTTTCCCCCTCGAAGGGGCTTATTTCTAAGGCGTTGATATCTCTTTTATTCTATTTTTGGAGCGGGTTACACAACATTTGGTATCAGAGGTTTGGATTCTAGTGTTTCGCTTCTCCAAATAGGTTATTGTCGAATTTTCTCTATAACGTTTTTTATACGAGGCTTCAGAAGCTGAAATTTTTAAGGTGTGAAGACAAAATCCTAAGGAACATTTTCAAAAAATTTCAGAGTTTGGTTCGGAATATTTTCGGAGATATGATTTGTGGAAGTTAAGTCTTTTTTCAGGCTCCAAAATAGTTCATTGTGAAATTTACGCTATAAAGTATTTTCTACAAAGGTTCAGAATCTGAAATTTTTAGGGTGTGAAGCTGAAATCCTGAGGAAGCTCGTCAAAAAATTTCAGATCTTGGTTCTCAATATTTTCGGAGATATGATCTGTGGAAGTTAGTGCTTTTTTAGGCTCCAAACTTTCATCTCAAAGAGGTGATCCTGGGAAAATCTTCATAACTCTCTCTATGAGGATCGGATTGGAGTTCCATAAAAAGTGGTCGCAAGTAAATAGATTTTAGTTTCTTGGCTATGAATTTCAGAGTTGAAGGATGAAAACGTGACACATGGCAAGTCGTACAAGTTTACTCTACTGAACCAGTCCATAATTAGGTCATTGTGGGAGATTGGACACAAATTTGTCTTGGTGAATCCAAATCAGGTCAGACCTATGGCATTTGAAAGATAATTCAATGGGCTACGTTGGTACCAAAATTAAAATATTGAAGTGCTGCAATGACATAGATAATCCAATTTCAATATCGAGCTCCTAAAAAACAAGAAAAAGGTGTGTATTTTTTTTTTTCCGAATTGCATAAGTCTTGTTTGAAGAATCAATTTGAATTGATTCCAAGGGCATATTGTAGAATAGATATCAGTATTGGGTTCTAAAATATGCCCCGTAAAAATAATTCAACACCCATTAAGCCTTCAGAAGGCTCTACTATGACTCATGAAGATGAAGAATTGCAGCATGATCTATCAAAATTACAAGAGCAAGTGCAACAAATTTCACTCTCGCAAAGAGAAACAAAAAATGAAATGGAAGTTTTGAAGAAAGGCATGGAAGAGAAGATGGATGGTTTGAAGAAAGGCATGGAAGCTAAGATGGATGGCATGGAAGCTGGCATGGAAGCTAAGATGGATGACATGAAAGACAACATGGAAAACAACATGGAAAACATGAAGAATGATCTAAAAGTAGACATCAAAGGTTTGACAAAGTTGATACAAGAAATTTTTCCAAATGGTGAAAGGATAGTAGAAGAACCTCATGATGAGAACAAAATAAATGTTAATCGTGATTTCATAAAATCTAATGTTGGCGGGAAGAACCACCATTTTCCAAAAATGGATATGAGTAATTTTGATGGAAAGGATCCTATAACATGGATACTACAGATGGAGCAATATTTTGATCTCCATAACGTGCAAAACACACAAAAGTTATGCATTGGAACTTTACATTTAGAACAAATTTCATTTGTATGGTATCGATGGCTTTTCTCCCGTAAAAAAATTGTCACTTTGTAAATTTTTACGGAGAAAATGTTAGCACATTATGAGGATACAAAGAGCAACACCTTCTTTAGCCAATTGATAAATCTCAAACAAAAGGGTTTAGTGGGGCAACACATTGAGGACTTCCAAAAATTGAACATAAGGGTAACTGATATTCCAGAGGAACACAGGATTGATCTCTTCATAGGCACTTTAAAGGATAACATCCAACATGAAGTTCGCGTTCTAGAACCTGATTCATTGGAGAATACATTCAGGTTGGTAAAAAAAATTGAATGTAAAATTATGGCAACAACGAAGCCTACCACTCAATTCTATAAAGAAGGAAGTGTTGCTATGCCTAGATTTCCACAACCTACAAGGTTGACACCACAAAAATTGGAATAAAAAAGAGCAAAAATGCTTTGCTACATTTGTGATAGAAAATACACTAAAGGTCATAAGTGTGCTGAGAAGAAATTATTTTACATAGATTGTGAAGAGGAAGAAGAAAATGAACAAGAAGAGGATATACACCTAGAACCAGCCCTAGAAGAGGAAGAAATGAATCCAACCATATCATGTAATGCACTGGAAGGAATTACCACTCCTCAAACTCTCAAGATAGAAGGACAAATAAAGAAGAAAAAGGTAATAGTGTTGATTGATTCAGGTAGCACCCATAATTTTATTCATTGTAAGGTAGCCAAGGAATTAAATTTTTTCCTAAACCCAGCACCAGAATGTCAAGTGATGGTTGCAGATGGAGGAACTATAAATTGCTCTAGAAAATGCCATAATATCAAGCTAACCATGGTGGAATATGTATTGACTATTCCAATGCTTTCCATTCCTATGGGAGGTGTTGATGTTGTACTAGGAGTACAATGGTTACAATCATTGGGGACGGTAGCTTTTAATTTTCAAGAAATTTTCTTGAAATTTTTTTCAGAAGGAAAGGAAGTCAAATTACAGGGTATTGAAGGGAAGCCGGGAAGGATAATAAGCTCTAATGTCATGAAAAAGCTTCTAAAGAAAGAAAAAAAAGGCATAATTGCACAATTATGCTCACTAGAAGTTTCGACATCAAAATCATATATTTCTGCAAATCTCCAACAAGTATTGGACAATCATTCCAAGGTGTTTGAAACTCCCAAAGGACTCCCACCTATTCATGATCATGATCATGCTATTCATTTGATTCTAGGAAGTATTCCTCCAAACCAAGCCTTATAGATATCCTTACTTCCAAAAGAGTGAAATTGAACGTATGATTGCAGATTTGTTAGACACGGGTATAATTCAACCTAGTCAAAGTTCTTGCTCTGCTCCTGTAGTATTGGTACACAAGAAGGATGGATCATGGCGAAAGTTTCCAGATTATAGGGAGCTCGATAAGCTCACCATTAAAGACAAATTTCCCATTCCTGTGATTGATGGATTATTGGATGAATTACATGGAGCAATTTATTTTACCAAGTTGGATCTTCGTTCAGGATATCATCAAATTAGAATGAAGACAGAAGATATTCCCAAAACAGCATTTGGAACTCATGAGGGTCATTATGAATTTTTGGTCATGCCTTTTGGCCTTAACAATGCACCTTCTAAATTTGAAGGGTTGATGAATTCCATTTTCAAACCCTTCCTTAGAAAATTTGTGCTAGTATTTTTTGATGATATACTAATCTACAACAGGTCTTGGAAGGATTATGTTGAACATGTTGACAGGGTGCTCAAACTATTGCAAGAGAAACAATTATATGAAAAAACATCCAAATGTTTCTTTGGAGTACAATAGGTGGAATATCTGGGTCATATTGTATCTCACGAGGGTGTTAAAGTAGACCCTAACAAAATTATAGCCATTAAGGAATGGAAAGTCCCCACAACCATAAAGCAATTGCGAGGACTTCTCAGGTTAATAGGGTATTATCAAAAGTTTTTTAAGAATTATGGGAGAATAGCAGCACCTCTAACAACATTTTTGAAGAAAGATGCATTTTCATGGACTCCTGAATCAACTAAGGCCTTTGAACATCTTAAAGAGGCAATGTGCCTAGCACCAGTCTTAGCTACGCCAGACTTCACAAAAACCTTTATTGTGGAATGTGATGCCTCAAGAAATGGAAATGGTGCAGTTTTAATGCAGGAAGGGAGACCAATTTCTTTTGAAATTCATCCAATCAAAGGAAAGTATTTACAGAAACCTATTTATGATAAGGAAATGTTAGCAATACTACATGCACTAAAGAAATGGCGAACTTACCTAATGGGAAGACACTTCAAGGTAAAAACTGATAATGATAGTCTTAAAAACTTTTTGGAGCAAAGACTATCTTTAGAAGAGCAGCAAAAATGGGTCACAAAGATGTTGGGTTATGACTTTGAAATAATCTAAAAAAAAGGAAAGCTTAATGTTGTTGCAGATGCACTCCCAAGAAAGAATGAAGAGGTGGAAGCATTGCTTTGTGCCATTTCTATTATCCAACCAGATTGGAGAACTGAAGCAAGAGATGAATGGAAGAAGGACAAAGATGTATGGACACTCATTCAAAAGTTACAGCAAGATCCTAGTACATCTGATACATTTAGTTGGAAAAATGATTCCTTATGGTACAAAGATCGCTTATATATTTGTAAGAATTCCAAACTAAAACAAAACATTCTTCTGGAATTGCACACTTATCCTTTAGGAGGACACTCAAGATTTTTAAAAAGTTACCACAGGGTGAAGAAAGATTTTTTTTGGGATGGCCTTAAATCTGATATTCAAAAGTTTGTGGCGGAATGTTTGTTTTGCCAGCAAAATAAAGTGGAAACAATTAAGACCGCGGGACTTCTACAACCTTTATCCATTCCAAGTCAACTTTGGGAGGAGATTTCAATGGATTTTATCACAGGTTTACCTAAGTCTGAAGGAAAGAGTGTCATCATGGTGGTAGTTGATAGAATTACCAAGCATGCACACTTTTGTGCATTATCTCATCCATTTAAAGCAAGTACAATTGCTACTACATTTATGGACAGAATTCAAAAGCTACATGGAAGCCCAAGGGTTATTGTGAGCGACAGAGATCCCATTTTTATCGAAATTTTTGGACGGATTTATTTTCTTGTTTGGGTACTCAATTAGCTCATAGCTCATCTTATCATCCTCAATCTGATGATCAAAATGAGATAGTAAATAAATGTTTGGAAGGATATCTTCGTTGTTTTATATCTGATAAACAAACACAATGGGTCAAGTGGTTACCTCTCGCTGAATGGTGGTATAACACTGCCTTCCATGCTACAGCAAAAATGACCCCATTTATGGCACTTTATGGATATCATCCACCATCCATCACATCATCTTTAAGGGAAACTTTGAAGGTTCAAGCAGTGGAAGATCACATCGAGCATCAGCAAGAAGTTCTCCAACTCTTATGTTAGAAAATTATATATTATGGAGCAATGCAACACATAAAATATGCGGAAAATACAAGCACGCAAAAAACACATAAAACTAGAGAGACATATATATACGTGGTTCACCCAGTTTGGGCTACGTCCATCCCGAACAGCCAGTCCTTCCTTTCTATTATCCAACAAAAATGAAGAGACAAAACCTACAGCAGATCCAATGTAATATCCTTTGTTCTCTCTCACAGTCTCCCTCTCTGTTTCTCGCTCCGAGAATACACACATAATGCACAACCACAATAAAATTCCCTCATAAAAGAGAGGGGTTGCCTTCTAGGGAAAAAACCCCAATCTAAACATAACTTCTACCGTCAGATCATTTTCCTAATGAACGGCCCAGATTGATTAGAAATTACTGCCGCCCCCCCTGGACCCCCCACGACAGCGATTAATTACGGGCGGTGTTGCCACCCCTTTTAAGGTACAGGGGTCCAATGTTGTGATAAAAAGTAAACAAGATAATCAGGCTCCACACCCAACATCTTAAAGGATAACCTAAATTTGGCACAAAATCGAATGAAACAACAAGAAGATCAACATCGCAGCAAGAGAAGTTTTGATGTAGGAGATTGGGTATTTTCACGGCTACAACCATACAAAAAATGTCCCTCAAGCAAGCTAAGAAGGATAATAAATTATCACCAAAGTACTATGGTCCTCACAAGGTGTTGCAAAATATTGGTACTATGGCATACAAATTGGAGCTTCCTAATTCTTCGTGAGTACATCAAGTTTTCCATGTTTCATGCTTAAAGAAGGTTATAGGTGAAAATCTTCCAGTTGAAACAATATTGCTAGAACTTGATGAGGAAGGAAAAATCATATTGGAACCTGAAGCAGTAACGGAAGCAAGAACTCGACAACTACAGAATCGATCAATTTCAAAGTATCTCATCAAGTGGAATTTAAGGTTAAGGTTAGGTTAAGGTTAAGGTTAAGGTTAGGGTAAGATTAGGGTAAGGTTAGGGTTTATGGTTAACTTAACCTTAACTTAACCTTAACCGTAACCTTAACCTTAACCCGACTAAATCCATAACCTTTACCTAACCTTAACCTTATTCTAACCTTAACCTTAACCTTCCCATGACCATAACCATAACCTTCACCTTAACTTTACCCTTAACCTAACCTTAACCTTAACCTTAACCTTATCTTAACATTAACCTAACCTTAACCTTGAATTTACCCTTAATGTAACCTCAACCTTAAGGGTAAAGTTAATTTAACCTTACCCTTAACCTTATCTTAACCTTAACCATACCTATTCTTAAACTTAACCCCTAACCTAACCTTACCTTAACCATAACCATAACCATATCCTAACCTTAACCTTAACCTTACCCTTAACCTTATATTAACATTACCTTAACCTTAACCTTCCCAACCCTTAAACTTAACCTTAACCTAACCTTAACCTAGCCTTAACCTTACCCTTAACCTAACCTTAACCTTGACTTTACCCTTAACGTAACCTTAAACTTAACTTTAACCTTAGTAAACCCGTACCCTTAACCTTGTCTTTACCTTAACCTTTATTTAATCTTAAGGATTAGGTTAAGGTTAAGGTTAACCTTGAATTTACCCTTAACCTAACCTTAACCTTAACTATAACCTAACCCTAACCTTGACCTTAACTTTACCCTAAACCTTGACCTTAACCTTGACCTTAACCTTGACCTCGACCTTAACCTAACCTTACCCATAATCTTAATCTTAACCTAACCTTAACCTAACCTTAACCATAACCGTAACCTTAACCTAACCTTAACCTTAACTTTACAATTAGCCTAACCCTAACCTTGACCAAACCCTTAACCTTAACCTAATTAAACCCCTCACCTTAACCTTACCCTAATCTTAACCTTAACCTAATGTGAACCTTGACTTTACCCTCAACCTAACCTTAACCTTAACCTAACGTAACCTTAACTTTGACCTTAACCTTAAACTTAACCTTAACTATAACCTAACCCTAAGCTTACCATAACCATAACCTTAACTATACCCTAACCCTAACCTTCACCTTACCCTTAACCTTATCTTAACCTTAACCTTTACTATAACTTAGCCTTAACCTTAATCTTAACCTTAACCTTACCCTAACCTTAACCTTAACCTTAACCTTAACCTGACTAAACCCGTAACATTTTCTTTACATTAACCTATTTTTGACCTTAACCTTAACCTTAACCATAACCTTAACCTTGACCAAACCCTTACCCTTAACCTTAACCTGACTAAGCTTGTAACCTTAACCTCAACCTTAACGTGACTAAAATCATAACCTTAACCTTAACCTTAACCTAACTATAACCTTACCCTTAAGCTAACTTAAACATAACCTTGACCTTGACCTTAACCTTAACCTTAACCTTACCCTTACCCTTAACCTTAACCTGACTAAACCCGTAACCCTAAACCTTAACCTTACCCTTAAACTTCACCTTAACCTTAACCATGACTTCAACCTTAACCTAACCTTAACCTTAACTATAACCTAACCCTAAACTTGACCTTAAATTTACCCTTAACCTTGACCTTAACCTTGACCTTGACCTTAACCTAACCTTAACCTTAAACTTATCTTACCCTTAACCTAACCTTAAGCTTAACCTTAACCCAACGTTAAGTTTAAACATAACCTTAAATTTACCCTTAATCTAACCGTAACCTTAACCTTAACCATAACCTTAACCTTAACCTTGAATTTTACCCTTAACCATAACCTTAACCTAACCCTTTACTTTTACCCTTACCCTTAACCTTACCCTTAACCATAACCTTAACCATAACCTTAACCTTAACATAACCTTAGCCTTAACTTTACCTTAAATTTGACTTTACCCTTAACCTGACTAAACCCTTAAGGGTAGGGTAAAGTTAAAGTTAAGGTTAAGGTCAAGGTCAAGGTTAAGATTAAATTAGGTTAAGGAAAGGTTATGGTTAGGTTAAGGATAAGGTTAAGGTTAGGTTAATGTTAAGGCTAAGGGATAAATTCAAGGTTAAGGTAAAGGTTAAGGTTAAGGGTAAGGTTAATGTTAACGTTACGTTAAGGTAAAGGTTATAGTTAAGGTTAGGGTTATGGGTAAAGTCAAGGTTAAGGTTAGGTTAAGGTTCAAGTTACGAGTTTATTTAGGTTAAGGTTATGTTAAGGTAAAGGTTAAGGTTAAGATTACGTTAAGGTAAAGGTTATCCAAAATGGGTATCCAAATATCCTCTCATATTTCAAAAACAAAAAGTTCAGCACAAAATATCCGCGTCCATTCGTTTTTCACGGATCGTTCGAAATGAGTCCTGAAATGAATTCGTCACTTTGTGCTTGTGTGGCCACGCTTGCATCTCCAAAATGCGTATCCAAAGATGCTCTCGGATTTCAAAAGCCAAAAGTTCAGGCCAAGATATCCACGTCCGTTCATTTTCTACGGATCGTCCGAAATGAAACCCGAAATTAATTCATCACTTTGTGCATACAAGGCCACACTTGCAGCTCCAAAATGGGTATCCAAATATGCTAATGGATTTCAAAACTAAAAATTTCAGCCCCTGATATCTGCATCCGTTCGTTTTTCACGGATCGTCCGAAATGATTCCCAAAATCAATTCGTCACTTTGTGCAGGCGGGGCAATGCTTGCATCTCCAAAATGGGTATCCAAATATGCTATCAGATTTCAAAAACCAAAAGTTCAGCCCCCAATAGCCGCGTCCATTCCTTTCTAACGAATCGTCGAGTCTCAATCTCAATTCGTCACTTTGTGCATCCGAGGCCACGCTTGCATCTCCAAAATGGGTATCCAAATATGCTCTTAAATTTCAAAACCAAAAATTTCAGTCTCTGATATCCCCATCTATTCATTTTTCACAGATCGTCCGAAATGAGACTCGAAATCAATTGGTCACTCTATGCATCCGAGGCCACACTACATCTCCAAAATGTGTATCCAAATCTTCTCTGGAATTTCAAAACCGAAATGTTCAACCCCCGATATCTGCATCTGTTCGTTTTTAACTGATCATCCAAAATGAATCCCGAAATCAATTTGTCACTTTGTCCATGTGGGGCAACGCTTGCATCTCCAAAATGGGTATCCAAATATGTTATCAGATTTCAAAAATAAAAAGTTCAGCCCCCGATATCAACGTCTATTTATTTTTCAGGGATAATTTGAAATGAGTCCCAAAATCAATTGGTCACTTTGTGCATGTGGGGCCGCACTTACATCTCCAAAATGGGTGTCCAAATATGTTCTCGGATTTGAAAAATACAAATTTTACCAACCGATATCCACGTCCATTCGTTTTTTATGGATCATCTGAAATGAGTCCCTAAATCGATTCATTAATTTGTACATGCAGGGCCACTCTAGCATCTCCAAAATCAGTATCCAAATATGCGCTCGGATTTAAAAAACGAAAGGTTCAGCCCCAGAAATCTGCATCTATTAGTTTTTCACGAATCCTCTGGAATGACTCCCAAAATCAATTCGTCACTTTTTTTATGCGGGGAAATGCTTGCATCTACATAATGGGTATCCAAATATGCTATTAAATTTGAAAACTGAAAATTTTAGCCCCCGATATCTACGTTCATTCGTTTTTCACGAATCGTCTGAAATGAGTCCCGAAAACAATTCGTCACTTTTTTCATGTGGGGCCATACTTGCATCTCCAAAATGGGTATCCAAATATGCTATCGGATTTCAAAACTGAAAATTTCTTCTCCCAATATCCACGTTTGTTTTTTTCACGGATCGTCCGAAATGTGTCTTGAAATCAATTCATCACTTTTTGCATGCGGGGCCATAGTTGAATCTCCAAAATGGGTATCCAAATATACTCTTGGATTTCAAAAACGAAAATTTCAATTGCCAATATCCATGTCCGTTCATTTTTTATGGATCGTCCAAAATGAGTGCCTAAATGAATTCGTCACTTTGTGCATGTGTGGCCACGCTAGGATCTCCAAAATGGGTTTCCAAATATGTTATTGTATTTCAAAATAGAAAAGTTCAACCCCCGATATCTGTGTCCATTTTTTTTTCACGAATCATCTGAAATGAGTCCCGAAATAAATTTGTCACTTTGTGCATGTGGGACCGTGCTTATATCTCCAAAATGGGTGTCCAAAGATGCTCTCAGATTTCAAAACCGAAAATTTTAGCCCCCGATATCCACGTTTGTTTTTTTTTCATGGATAGTCCAAAATGAGTCCCAAAATCAATTTGTCACTTTGTGCATCTAGGGCCATGATTGCATCTCCGAAATGTGTATCCAAATATGCTTTCGGATTTCAAAACCCAAAATTTTAGCCCCCCATATCTGCGTTAAAAACATTTTTCACGGATCATCTGAAATGACTCCCGAAATCAATTCGTCACTTTGTGCATGTGGGGCAACGCTTTCACCTCCATAATGGGTATCCAAATATGCTATCAGATTTCAAAACCGAAAATTTCATCCCCTGATATCCCTGCCTGCTCGTTTTTCACGGATTGTCCGATATGGGTCCCGAAAACAATTTGTCACTTTGTGCATGCAGAGCCACACTTGCATCTATAAAATGGGTATCCAAATATGCTCTCGGATTTAAAAAAAAAAATTAAAGCCCCAGATATCTATGTTTTTTCATTTTTCATGGATCATCCAAAATGATTCGAGAAATCAATTCGTCACTTTGTGCATGAGGGGCCATGCTTGCATCTCCAAAATGGGTATCGAAATATGCTCTTAGATTTCAAAACCAAAATGTTCAGCCCCTGATATCAGCGTCCGTTCGTTTTTCATGTATCATCCGAAATGAGTCCTCAAATCAATTTTTCACTTTTTGCATCCAGGGCCACGCTTGCATCTCCAAATTGGGTATCCAAATATTCTCTCGGATTTCAAAACCGAAAATTTTAGCCCCCGATATCCACGTCCATTTTTTTTTACGAATCGTTCGAAATGAATCCCGAAATCAATTTGTCGCTTTGTGCATGCAGGGCCATAGCTTTCTAAGCTTAACTTTTATTAAATATTATTTATAAACGTTTTTAAAACTTAAATAAATTATTTTAAATATTTTAAAAGAATTTGAAAAGTGTTTTGAAATGTTTTTAAAACATTGTAAAAGAATTCTAAAAACATTTTAAAACCATTTTAAAACACTTTTAAAACATTTTAAAATTCTTTACAAGTTTTTTAAAAGGATTTAAAAAATGTTTTAAAACATTTTAAAAGTTAAGAGTGCAAGCTTTTGTGATCCATAACATTTTAACTAAAAATATTCTGGGAAATCACATAAGAAATCATTTTAAAAGTGTTTCCAAACATTTTTAAAAAAATTTAAAAATTTTTAAAAGTGTTTCCAAACATTTTTAAAAAAATTTAAAATTTTTTAAAAGTGTTTTGGAACATTTTAAAATAAATTTTAAAAGCATTCCAAGATATTTTAAAAGTGTTTCAAATATTAAAAGTGTTTTACAATATCTTGAAAGCATTTTACAATATTTTGAAATATTTTGAAATGTTACAAAAATATTTTAAAATATTTTACAAAATTTTTGAAATATTTTAAAAGAGTTTTATAATGTCTTAAAAACATTTTAAACAATGTTTTATAATATTTTAAAAAACATCTTTTTTCATGATTTTATTAAAAACATTTACTAAAAATGATTAAACGCTTTAAATATTTGATTTAAACATATTAATAAGAATTTAGAATATTTTATAAAAGCTTTAAACCATTTATAAAACATTTATAAAAATTATTGAATGTGAGCTTTATAAGCATAACTTTATAAGCCTTTTACAATATTTTGAATATTTTAAAATATTTTAAAATATTTTAAAATGTTTTGAAATGTTAGAAAAGTCCTTTAAAATATTTAACAAAATTTTTGCAATATTTTAATATTTAGTATTTTAAAAGGTTTTAAAATGCTTTACAAGTTTTTTAAAAGTATTTAAAAACATTTTAAATTTTTTTAAAAGTGTTTCGAAACATTTTAAAATAAATTTAAAACATTTTAGAAGTGGTTTGAAACATTTTAAAATAAATTTTAAAAGTGTTTCAAAATATTTTAGAAGTGTTTTAAAATATCTTGAAAGCATTTTACAATATTTTGAAATATTTTAAATGTTATAAAAATCCTTTAAAACATTTTACAAAATTTTAAAATTTTTTAAAAGAGTTTTATAATGTCTTAAAAACATTATAAACTTGTTTAAAAGCACGTTATAACATTTTAAAAAGTGTTTTATAATGTTTTTAATAACATTATTTTTATGTTTTTATTAAAAAATTTACTAAAAATTATGGAATGCTTTAAATATTTGATTTAAACATATTAATAAGAATTTATAATATTTCATAAAAATTTTAAACCATTTATTATACCTTTATAAAAATTATTAAATGTTTATAATGTTAGCTTTATAACTTTTATTAAATGGTATTTATAAACATATTTAAAACTTAAATAAGTGCTTTTAAATATTTTAAAAGAATTTTAAAAGTGTTTTGAAATGTTTTTAAAACATTGTAAAAGCATTCTAAAAACATTTTTAAACTATTTTAAAACACTTTTAAAACATTTTAAAATGATATACGAGTTTTTAAAAAGGATTTAAAAACCTTTTAGAACATTTTAGAAGTGTTTTAAAACATTTTAAAAGTGTTTTGAAGCATTTTAAAATAAAATAAAAACATTTGAAAAGTGTTTTAAAATATTTTAAAATAAATTTAAAACAATTTAAAAGCGTTTGAAAACATTTAAAAGTGTTTTAAAATATCTTGAAAGCATTTTGCAATATTTTGAAATATTTTAAAATGTTATAGAAATCCTTTAAATCATTTTACAATTTTTAAAAAAATATTTTAAAATAGTTTTATGATGTCTTAAAAACATTTTAAACTTGTTTAAAAGCACATTATAACGTTTTTAAAAAGTGTTTTATAATGTTTTTAAAAACGTATTTTTTACGATTTTATTACAAATGTTTATTTTAAAACACTTTCAATATAAATTTAAAATATTTTAAAAGTATTTTGAAACATTTAAAAACAAATTTAAAACATTTTAAAAGCGTTTCAAAATATTTTAAAAGTGTTTTAAAATAACTTGAAAGCGATTTACAATATTTTGAAATGTTATAAAATCCTTTAAAACATTTTACAATTTTTTTAATATATTTTAAATGAGTTTTATAATGTCTTAAAAACATTTTAAACGTCTTTAAAAGCATGTTATAACATTTTAAAAAGTGCTTTATAATATTTTTAAAAACTTTTCTTTACGATTTTATTAAAAACATTTACTCAAAATGATTAAATGCTTTAAATATTTGATTTAAACATATTAATAAGAATTTAGAATATTTTGTAAAATCTTTAAACCATTTATAAAATATTTATCAAAATTATGAAATGTTTATAATGTCATCTTTGTAAGCTTAATTTTTATTAAAAGTTATTTATAAACATTTTTAAAACTTAAATAAATGCTTTTAAATATTTTAAAATAATTTTAAAAGTGTTTTGAAAGGTTTATAAAACATTTCAAAAGCATTCTAAAAACATTTTTAAACCATTTTAAAACACTTTTAAAACATTTTAAAATGTTTTACAAGTTTTTTAAAAGGAGTTAAAAGCATTTTAAAACATTTTAAAATAAATGTAAAACGTTCTAAAGTGTTTTGAAACATTTTGAAATAAAATTTAAAAGTGTTTCAAAATATTTTAAAAACTTTTCAAAATATTTTAAAAGTGTTTTAAAATATCTTGAAAGAGTTTTACAATATTTTGAAATGTTACAAAAATCCTTTAAATCATTTTACAAATTTTTAAAAATATTTGAATTTTTTTTTATAATGTCTTAAATACATTTTAAATGTGTTTAAAAGCACATTATAACATTTAAAAAGTGTTTTAGTTTTCCCAAAGGTGAGTTAAACTGCTCCTCTGCGTGCCTGCGGTTAGGTCAGCGAACGCTGCCTGGACTGTTCCGCCGCCATGGGAGCGCCAGGGGGTGCGGAGCCCTCTCCCACCCCTCCTTCTTCGTCAGCCGAGGCATTTCGAAGCCTGCTTTCACAGAAAGGCAAGAAACGTGCCCCCCCCCGAAGTGCCGAAGTTCATCAAAAAGCTTGATGAAATTCCAGAAATTTCACTGCCTGAAGACCAACCGATCAAGATCGCTCTAGCTTTAACTGACAGAGGTCTCGTGGGGCAATTCATGGGTCGATGGCCATCATCAAAAGCGACTGATGAATGGGTTCAGCGAAACTGGAGGCCCCTGCTGCCCAAAAACGTGATAAGTTATGCTGTAGGTAGAGGTTTTTTCATCTTTGAATTCACTACCAAGGAGGACCGAGATCTAGTTTTCAGAAATGGTCCTTATTTCATGGGAAATCAAGGTCTCTTCCTGAATAAATGGACCCCCGATTTCGACCCTTCAGTAGATGTCCCAAAGGAGGTTCCTGTCTGGGTCCGTCTCCCCAATCTTCCATTGCACTACTGGAGCTACCAATCCCTGCAAAAGATAGGAAACGTTCTGGGCAGATTCATCGACAAAGCTGATAACAAGAGCAAATACACCTGCGCAAGAATCTGCGTGGAAGTTGACTTGGAAGCTGGTCTGCCGGAGGCCATCAAACTTTAAGTTG
The DNA here is from genome assembly GCA_034641835.2 of Pinus albicaulis. NCBI lineage: Eukaryota > Viridiplantae > Streptophyta > Pinopsida > Pinales > Pinaceae > Pinus > Pinus albicaulis. Next base: position 393,608,411 of record CM076581.1, read on the forward strand.
GAGACTGGCACCACTTCCAGAAGCTTGACTACGAGCAACTGCCCTTTAAGTGCAGAATCTGTCACGAACATGGTCACTTTCAAAGGAACTGCCCCAAAGCCCCATCAGGAGACAAGGAGGAAGAAGAAGGATGGAAAGAAATAAAAAAGGGCAAGGTAATCTCAAAGCCCAACGAGCAGAAAAAATCAGGGCCAATGGGGAAACCCCAGACCAGTACCAAGACCATACCAGATTCAAATGAAGGCGAAAAGGAGGATGTCTCAGAGAACCATGAAGAAACTGAAGATCAGTCGAAGAAAGTGAAAGAAACCGAAGAAGGAACAAATGCTCCACTAACTGAGGCTGGTCAAGGGGGATTAGAAGGCAATGACCAGCACATTAGTCTTGCCTCTGACTCAGGGGGAGAATCAGAATAAAGAGACTCCGAATCAGACAGCTCACAAATCACTCCTATCAAATCAACAAGGGGCCGGAAATCCAAGAAGAAACAAAGAGAGGAGAAAACCTATCTGGATGTCCTCCAAGGCTCCCAGAAGACTCTCAAAGGAATGATGAACACCAGATCTGGGCGCAAGCAAAACAGGGCTCCAAAAGGAGCCGACCCTTCCCAATCCAGTAAATAATGAAGTACGTCTCCTGGAACTGCAGAGGATTAGGTAGCAGGCTGAAAGAAGATGCCCTGAAAGACATTGTGAAGTTGCATACACCTGAAATCCTTCTCATCCAGGAGACAAAGCTGGAGGACGCTCTTCTCCTCCATTCCAGCAAAAATTTTTGGCGCAAAGGCCCCGGTATAGCTGTCAGTGCTAGAGGAGCATCTGGAGGGATTGCCTCTTTCTGGGACAGCTCCAAATATGACCTTACTCGTGAAGAAAGCTGCCATTACTGGATCTTCACTCAGCTCCTCCACAAAGACTCTGGTCAACAAGTAAGTATGTTCAACCTATATGCTCCAGTATCTCCAACGGAGAAAAAAACTTGCTGGGACTCGCTCCATTCCTTTCTCTTGTTGCACAATCCGGAAAACATCATTATTGCAGGGGATCTAAACGTTACACTCGCCTATGAAGAGAAAAAAGGGGGTTCTCCGGTAAGGGACCCAGCTAGAGAATGGGTAGAAGACATTATGATCGGCTGGGATCTGGAGGATATCAAGCCCTCAGCTGGAAAATACACTTGGTCTAACAAAAGGTTGGGTCCCAACCACATCGCTGCTCGTTTGGACAGATTCCTAGTCCAAAACTCCTTCCTTACTAGTGGATTAATGGCCTATTCCAAGATCCTTCCTAACTGCACTTCCGATCATAAACCCATTAGTCTCGAGCTCTCCGTGGATGGGTCTCTTGGCCCCATTCCCTTTAGATTTAGCTCTTTGTGGCTGCAACAAGAGGGTTTTCTTGAGGTGGTAACTTCAGCCTGGAACCAGCAAGTATTGGGATCCCCGTTCTTTGTGTGGGAAGAAAAGCTATGGATTCTTAAGAGAAAGCTCAAGGAGTGGGCTAAATCTTTGAAAACTCCAGCTGCCAAGAGAAAAGAGTCCTTAGAAAATCTTGCTGCCCTTCAATCGAAAATGGAGGATTCTGCTGTTACCCAATGTCTACTTCAAAAAGAAGTTGAGTTACAAAAAGCCCTCCATAAAGCTAGCAGGGACGAAGAGGAGTATTGGAGACAAAAATCCAGAAACTTATGGTTACAGGCCGGAGACAAAAACACCAGTTTCTTCCATAAGCATGCCGAAGCTCGCAAGCAATTCAAAAATGTATCTGAAATCCGCGCCCAAGATACTGTGGTCAAAGATTTTGAAGGCATCAAGAGAGCAGCCTTCTCTTTTTTTAAAGAGCTTTACACAGCGCCTGCTGATACTCCTATTGATCCCCAGTCCTATCCAAGTGATCTTATCCCTCTCTGTGTCCAAGATTCTGTTAACAATATGCTGTCTGCTCCGATTAGCATGGAAGAGCTCAAGCAAGCTTTGGATAGTATGGAGCCAGATAAGGCGCCTGGGCCTGATGGCTTCACAGCAAGGTTTTATCAGTCTTGCTGGTCCATTATCAATAAAGACCTCCTGAGAATGATCAGGAAATCTCAATACTGCTCAAAGTTAGGAGGCAGTACCAACTCTGCCTTCCTTGCTTTGCTTCCAAAAGAGAAAGGAGCATCAGATTTCAGCAGATTTCGTCCCATTTCGCTGTGTAATACTAGCTATAAAATGATTACCAAAATCATTTCCATCCGACTCAAGAATATTCTGCCGGACATCATCCCGGAGAATCAAGGAGGATTCATCAAAGGGAGAAAGATTCTGGATAATATTGTATTGGTTCAAGAGGCAGTTCACTCAAGTTGCCATCGAAAAGAGAAAGGAATGGTGATAAAACTCGATCTGGCCAATGCTTTTGACAGAGTGAGACATGACTTCCTGTTCACTGTTATGAAGAAAATGGGCTTCTCAACATCCTTTATAAATTGGGTGAAAGCCTGCATTGCCTCTCCCTGGATTGCGCCATTGGTGAATGGACGTTCTACTGATTTTTTTCAAGCTTCTAGGGGTCTAAGACAAGGCTGCCCGTTGTCCCCTCTTCTCTATGCTATCCAAGCCTCAGTTCTCAGTTTCCAGCTAGACTTTTGTCAACAAGCCCACGCACTACCAGGCCTCAGAATGGTGCACAATGTCAAAGATATAAACCATGCCCAATTTTCCGATGATACTCTGCTGCTTGGAGGAGCGAGCATCAACTCGGCCAGATCTTTTAAGCAAGAGTTGGACACTTATAAGGAAGTCTCAGGCAGCAAGATAAACTACTTAAAAAGTATAATATACGGCTGGAACTGCTCTGTCAAAGATCTTGCTGACATAGCTAGGCTCCTTGAAATGAAAGTTTGCCAGACTTGGGAGTCCTTCAAATATCTTGGGATTCCTATCTTCAAATCCATTCCTAAAGTGGCCCACTGGTCGCCCCTCTTAGACAAGCTTAAACTCAGAATACAAGCCTGGGGAGCCTCCTGGCTGAACACTGCTGGGAAAATAATTCTAATGAAGTCTGTTCTTACAAGTATGCCTCTGTTTCAGCACTCCATTCTGCTTGCTCCCAAATCCTTCCTTAGTAAAATGGATAGTATTCTGAGGAGATTCCTATGGGAAGGGGGGAAAAATAATGAAAGAAGACTTCATTTAGTTAATTGGGCCACTATTAAAAAACCTTTCCTGGAAGGAGGTCTTCAATTGAGAGATTTAGCTGCACAAAATCTCGCTCTTGGCTCCAAAATTCTGTGGAACATGGTAGCTGGGAAAGCTAGCTGGAGTAAAAAAGTCCTGTGGAAGAAATATTTTCAAGGTCAGCGCTTGAGATGTTTGGATCAGCCACCAAAAACCACCAAAGGCTCCCCAGTTTTCAAGCTTTGCCTAGCTGCTCTGGAGCATTTCAGATCCGATCTCTACTGGATCCCTGGTAATGGGAAAAAAATCAGAATCTGGGAAGACCAGATACTTGGAAATCAGCCATTGAATCACAGTGAAGGCCTTGCAAATATCAAAACTTGGCTGCAGTCCAACAATCTAGAAACTCTATGGGACATATCCACCTGGACGGAGGATTCTGGTAGAATGTGGGTCAGCTGGAACCTGGGAGAAGTTCCTCATCGAATGCAAAATGAAGCTAAGTTACTGCTAGACAAGCTCCAAGGAAAATCTCCTACTTCAGCAAAAGCTAAGGACAAAAGAGGGTGGGGCTCTCATTCTGGCGCTTTCACGGTCTCTGAAGGTTACAAAAGATTGAGTGCTGTTCCTAATGTACCCCCTGACCCAACGCAATGGAAGTTTATTTGGGCCTTCCCATCGCTTCCAAAAATAGACTTCTTCTGCTGGACGATGGCTCACAACAGCATCCTTACTCAAGACAATCTGAGAAAGCGTGGAATGGAAGGGCCTTTCAGATGCCCTTTGTGTAAGTCAGAGGAAGAAACAGCTACCCACCTGATGTTGTTGTGCCCCTTTGCCAAAGATGTTTGGAAGGGGGTTCTGAATTCAAGAGTTGACAGAGTAGAGCTGCCAAAAAACATTCCCAATCTCCTTCACGAGTGGACCAAGTTATCCTCATTCAACCTCAAAAATAAAAACCTCCTCAAGACCGCTTGGATGTTGATCCCAAAATACATCTGCTGGAAGTTATGGTTGGAAAGAAATAACAGATTGTTCAGGGGTGAAAGCTGTACTACAAACAATATAATAGCCAAAATTAAAGCACTCTTGGGAGAGACTTTGGATGCTAAACCGGATCTAAGGAATGAAGCAATATTGGACAGTGAAGAGGAGCTTTGGCTGAAGGACATTGCCCCAAATTATCAATTCAATCCTACTTCCCTTGTTTCTCCTCACGCTGCTTGGGAAATAAGACTGGAAGAACATGAATTTATAAAGTGGCGTGCTGGTTTGGCGGATCATTGTCTCTTCTTCGACGGGGCCTCTAAAGGCAACCCTGGGGCTGCAGGTGGGGGAGGTATCCTTCTGAAGCCTGATGGCTCCAATCTGCTCAGGTATCATTGGGGTCTGGGCTCAGAATCAAACAACAGAGCTGAGGCTCTGGCACTATGGCAGGGGCTCTCTCTGGCTATCAATCGGAAAATTCATTCACTGACAGTCTTCGGTGATTCCAAACTTGTCATCCAAGCATTGAATTCCCACTCGGCTCCAACACAGATCCATCTAGTGCTCATTCTCAAGAAAATCAGGTACATGCTGACTAAATTCCGGAAAATTACCTTTTATCATATTCTGAGGCATCTAAATAGCCAAGCTGATCTGGAAGCCAATATTGGCTCAGCCTGCAGCCAAAGATCTCTTTCAATAAACTCTGAAGAATCGATCTGTATAATTCCATAATTTTCAGCACACTTGCAACTCTGCTCTCTTTGCTGCGCTGTTGGATTTCTCTCTGTCACAATCGCCCAGCATTCGCTTTCTCTGGTAGGCATCTCAAACAGAAAAGATTTTTGACCTTTCTATATAGTTGCAGAGCATGGGAAGCTCAGTCTAATATAGATGCAAATGGCAGAAAGTGAAAGGTTGAGGAATTGTTGATATCAAGTTCCAGGTTTAAGCATTTCGCATGAATGACTCATTTTATGTGCGCTCCAAAGAGACTTTCAAGGCTGGTAAGAGCTCCAATGGTTGGACAGCGGCCGGAAAGGTGGCTTCTAGCGTTGGGCTTTGGCCACCGTCGCTCCATCTCCAGTCCCCCCTGTTCTCGATGCCAGAGCTGGGTCGAAGCACATCTGGTGTTTGGGTACCTCTCTCCCTCCTATCAGTGAAGAAGGATCAGTCAAGGCTTCATGTCACTGGCGTCCATGGCCCATCCAGAAGTATGCTACACACTGTTCAGGGATTTAGCAGAAGGATGAGGAAGAATTGCTATGCAGCAAAAAAGTCAAAGAAACACCAATTTCGGCAAATAGGTTGAAAATCAGTTCCCAAAGGACTGATCTGACAAATCTGGCATTCCCCTGTATCTCGCCTCTCAGATCTAGCAAGACTGCACCCGAATCCATAGGCGACATCTGTTGATGTTCAAAGGAAGAAACCCTCGTTTGTGTAACAGAACTGTAAGGGACCTCTGAAAAACAGAACTGTAAGGGTCAAACAGAATGTATGGATCTTGCACGCGGCAGCAGTTTTGCTGCCCTAATCAAAATAACCGTTAAAGTCAAAAAAAAACATTTAAAAAGTGTTTTATAATGTTTTTAAAAAAGTTTTTTTTTTACGATTTTATTAAAAACATTTACTAAAAATGATTAATTGCTTTAAATATTTGATTTAAACATATTAATAAGAATTTAGAATATTTTATAAAATATTTAAACCATTTATGAAAGGTTTATAAAAATTATTAAATTTTTATAATGTGAGCTTTATAATCTTAACTTTTATTAAATGTTATTTATAAACGGTTTTAAAACTTAAATAAATGCTTTTAAATAGTTTTAAAATGCTTTAGAAGTTTTTTTAAGAGGATTTAGAAATTTTTGAAAACAATTTAAAAGTGTTTTGAAACATTTTAAAAGCGTTTTGAAACATTTTAAAATAAATTTAAAACATTTTAAAAGAGTTTTGAAACATTTTAAAATAAATTTAAATTATTTTAAAATCATTTCAAAATGATTTTAAAACATTTTGAAGGACTTTTAAAACATTTTAAAGTGCTTTTAGAATCATTTTGAAATGTTATAAAAATCATTTAAACCATTTTACAATTTTTTTAAAATGATTTTAAAATGTCTTTAGAAACTTAGAAACTTTTTAAAACACTTTTAAAACCTTTTAAAATAATTTTAAAAGTGTTTTTAAAGGTTTTTAAAGAATTTGTAATACACTTTAAAAGAATTATTAAAAAGTTTTAAACCAATTAAAAACAATTTAAAAACGCTTTAAAATATTTTAAAAGAGTTCAAAAATGTTTTGAAAGTATTTTAAAATATGTTTAAAATATTTTAAAGTCACTTTATAATCTTAGCGTTTATTAACAACATTAATCTTACACATCAACATTTTTAAAATTTAAATAAACAGTTTAAATATTATAAATAAATGTTAACATTAATCTTACTTTTAAAGTGCTTTAAATAATTTTAAAGCATTATTAAAGAATTTTAAAAGAATTTATTTAAACATTTTGAAAACACTTAAAACCACTATTAAAAATATTCTAAAGTTATTTAAAATATTTTAAAATGCCTTTAAAATGTTTTAAAAAATTTTAAATTCTTTAAAACATTTTAAAACAAATTTTAAATTCTTTAAAACATTTTAAAATGATTTTAAAACATTTTGAAGGACTTTTATAATTGTTTAATACACTTTTAAAACATTTTAAGGTTCTTTTAAAATCATTTTGAAATGTTATAAAAATTCTTTAAAATATTTAAAAACACTTTAAAATGTTTATTTATTTATTAAAACATTATAAAACTTCAATGCTTATAAACACTTTAATCATCATTTTTAACGGTTTTATAAAATGCGTAAAAGATTTAGTATGCTAATAAAAATAATTTTAATAAACGATTTAATATCCTAATAAATGCTTTAATAAATCTTTAAGCATTTATAAAAGTGTTCATTTAAGAGTTAATTCACATTTTAAAGTGCATTTATTAAGTGTTTTAAAGTGCTTTTAAAATAATTTTGAAATGTTATAAAAATCCTTTAAACCATTTTACGATTTTTTAAAAATATTTTAAAAGAGTTTTATAATGTCTTAAAAAGCATTTTAAACATTTTAATCATTTTAAAACTTTTTAAAAGAATTTTAAAAGTGTTTTGAAAGGTTTTTAAAACATTATAAAAGCATTCTAAAAACATTTTTAAACCATTTTGAAACATTTTTGAAACGTTTTAAAATGCTTTACAAGTTTTTTAAAAGGATCTGAAAATGTTCTAAAACATTTTGAAGTGTTTTGAAACATTTTAAAATAAATTAAAAACATTTTAAAAGCATTTCAAAATGATTTTAAAACATTTTGAAGGAATTTTAGAATTGTTTAATGCACTTTTAAAACACTTTAAAGTGCTTCTAAAATAATTTTGAAATGTTATAAAAATCCTTTAAACCACTTTACGATTTTTTTAAAATATTTTAAAAGAACTTTATAGTGTCTTAAAAACATTTTAAACATTTTAAACATTTTAAAATGTTTTAAAAGAATTTTAAAAGTGTTTTGAAAGGTTTTTAAAACATTGTAAAAGCATTCTAAAACAAATTTTAAACCATTTTAAAACACACTTAAAAATGTTTTAATAAACGGTTTAACATCCTAATAATATCTTCAATAAATCTTTAAGCATTTATTAAATTGTTCTTTTAAGAGTTAATTTACATGTTAAAGTGCATTTATTTGAAGTGATGATCTACATATTAAAACATTAACTAACATATTAAAGGGTTTAAAAGAAGAAGGCTTTTTAAAAACATTTTAAACGTGTTTAAAAGACGTTATAACATTTTTAAAAGTGTTCTATAATGTTTTTAAAAGCATATTTTTATGATTTTATTAAAAAAATTTACTAAAAGTGATTAAACGCTTTAAATATTTTATTTAAACATATTAATAAGAATTTAGAATTGTTTATAAAAGCTTTAAACCATTTATAAAACATTTGTAAAAAATATTAAATGTTTATAATGTAAACTATAAGATTAATTTTTATTAAATGTTATTTATAAACAATTTTAAAACTTAAATAAATGCTTTTAAATCTTTTAAAAGAATTTTAAAAGTGTTTTCAAAGGTTTTAAAAACATTGTAAAAGCATTCTAAAAACATTTTTAAACCATTTTTAAACACTTTTAAAATATTTTAAAATTCTTTACAAGTTCTTTGAAAGGGTTTTAAAACGTTTTAAGACATTTTAAAAGTGTTTTGAAAGATTTTAAAATAAATTTTAAAAGTGTTTCAAAATATTTTAAAAGTGTTTTAAAATATCTTGAAAGCGTTTTACAATATTTTGAGATGTTATGAAAATACTTTAAAACATTTTACAAAGTTTTTAAAATATTTTAAAAGAGTTTTATAATGTCTTAAAAACATTTTAAACTTTTTTAAAAGCACATTATAACATTTTAAAAAGGGTTTGATAATGTTTTTATAACCGTTTGTTTTACGATTTTATTAAAAACATTTACTAAAAATGATTAAACACTTTAAATATTTGATTTAAACATATTAATAAGAATTTATAATATTTTATAAAAGCTTTAAACCATTTATAAAACATTTATAAAAATTATTAAATTTTTATAATGTCAGCTTTATAAGCTTAACTTTTATTAAATGTTATTTATAAACGTTTTTAAAACTTAAATAAATACTTTTAAATATTTTAAAGAAATTTAAAAGTGTTTTTAAATGTTTTTAAAACATTGTAAAAGTATTCTAAAAACATTTTTAAACCATTTTAAAACACTTTTAAAATGTTTTAAAATGTTTTACAAGTTGTTTAAAGGGATTTAAAAATGTTTTAAAACAGCTTAAAAGTGTTTTGAAACATTATAAAGTAAATTTAAAACATTTTAGAAGTGTTTTGAAACATTTTAAATAAATTTTAAAAGCAGTTCAAAATATTTTAAAAGTGTTTTAAAATACCTTGAAAGCGTTTTACAATATTTTGAAATAATTAGAAATGTTATAAAAATTCTTTAAAACATTTTACAATTTTTTTAAAATATTTTAAAAGAGTTTTATAATGTCTTAAAAACATTTTTAAATGTTTTTAAAAGAACATTATAACATTTTAAAAAGTGTTTTATAATGTTTTTAAAAACATTTACCAAAAATGATTAGACACTTTAAATATTTGATTTAAACATATTAATAAGAATTTAGAATATTTTATAAAAGCTTTAAACCATTTATAAAACATTTATAAAAATTATTGAATGTCAAGTTTATAAGCTTAACTTTATAAGAGGTTTACAATATTTTCAAATATTTTGAAATATTTTTTAAACATTTTATAAAAGCTTTAAACCATTTATAAAAATTTATAAAAATTATTAAATGTTTATAATGTCATCTTTATAAGCTTAACTTTTATTAAATTTTATTTATAAACGTTTTTAAAACTTAAATAAATGCTTTTAAATATTTTGAAAGTGTTTTGATTTGTCTTTAAAACTTTGTAAAAGCTTTCTAAAAATATTTTGAAACCATTTTAAATCACTTTAAAATGTTTTAAAATTATTTACAAGTTTTTTAAAAAGATTTAAAAACGCTTTAAAACATTTTAGAAGTGTTTTAAGATATCTTGAAAGTGTTCTACAATATTTTGAAATGTTATAAAAATCTTTTAAAACATTTTACAATTTTTTAAATTTTTTTTAAAAGAGTTTTATAATGTCTTAAAAACATTTTAAACATGTTTAAAAGCACATTATAACTTTTTAAAAAGTGTTTTATAATTTTTTTAAAAACATTTTTTTTTACGATTTTATTAAAAGCATTTACTAAAAATGATTAAACGCTTTAAATATTTCATTTAAACATATTAATCGGAACTTAGAATATTTTATAAAAGATTTAAACCATTGATGAAACATTTATAAGAATTATTAAATGTTTATAATGTTAGCTTTATAAGCCTAACTTTTATTAAATGTTATTTATAAACGTTTTTAAAACTTAAATAAATGCTTTTAAATATTTTAAAAGAATTTTAAAAGTGTTTTGAAATGTTTTTAAAACATTCTAAAAGCATTCTAAAAACATTTTAAAACCATTTTAAAAAACTTTTAAAACATTTTAAAATGATTTACAATTTTTCTAAAAGTATTCAAAAACATTTTAAAACATTTTAAAAGTGTTTTGAAACATTTTAAAATAAATTTAAAACATTTTAGAAGTGTTTTGAAACTTTTTAAAATAAAGCTAAAAAGTGTTTCAAAATATTTTAGAAGCGTTTCAAAATATTTTAAAAGATTTTTAAAATATCTTGAGAGAATTTTATAATATTTTGAAATATTTTGAAATGTTATAAAAATGCTTTAAATAATTTTAGAAAATTTTTAAAATATTTTAAAAGAGTTTTATAATGTCCTAAAAAAAATTAAATGTGTTTAAAAGCACGTTTTAACATTTCAAACAGTGTTTTATAATGTTTTTACAAACATCCTTTTTACGATTTTATTAATTTTATTTTACTAAAAATGATTAAACGCTTTAAATATTTGATTTAAACATATTAATAAGAATTTAGAATATTTTATAAAATCTTTAAACCATTTATAAAACATTTATAAAAATGATTGAATGTCAACTTTATAAGCTTTACTTTATAAGCCTTTTACAATATTTTGAAATTTTTTGAAATATTTTAAAATATTTTAAGATGTTTTGAAATGTTAGAAAATTCATTTAAAATATTTTACAATTTTTTTAAAATATTTTAAAAGACTTTTATAATGTCTTAAAAATATTTTAAACGTGTTTAAAAGCACATTATAACATTGTAAAAAGTGTTTGATAATGTTTTTAAATATGTTTTTTTACGATTTTATTAAAAACATTTCAAAAAATGATTGAACTCTTTAAATATTTAATTTAAACATAATAATAAGAATTTAGAATATTTTATAAAAGCTTTAAACTATTTATAAAAAATTTATAAAAAAACATTAAATTAAAACCTTAACCTTAACCTCAACCTTAACCTTAACCTTAACTATAACCTAACCCTAACCTTGACAAAACCCTAACCCTAACCCTAACTGTTACACAACATTTTGTCATCGTCCCTGCAATCCCTAGTCCTGCACATTGGAGAACTATTCTTGTGACCTATGAATAGTAAAATGACCTAAAGCCACCTTCAACACATCCTCTTGCGTAAGGACAAACATTCCCCTGAAGAACATTTCCTCTGAAAAACCATAAAAATAGATGTTTTAGCCTTGGCCCGACTAGCCAGTTCAGCCCCCGCGCCAATGGGGGAAATTCACACTAAAGGGCGCACCAACTGGCACCCTGTCCCTGTGTTTCACTCACGCCAAGCTTAATAAGGGATGTTTTTTAAAAATAAATGGCAGAAGTTTGATTTCAACAAACTCCTGAATGAATCAACAAAAGGAGTTGAGTGGTTTTCCACCTATCATGGAAGCTTCCTTAGAGATAGGGCCTATTCCATGATTATAGGGATCCCAACTTCCTTTCCTCCATCTATAAAAGCTTGCATTTTCCATTAGCAAGCTAGCTTAACTTGTAGGAAGGAAACTATACCCGGGCAACCTTTGAGAGACAAGCCGAAGAGAGAGAGCTTCGTCCAGATTCTTGACAGGCTTTGTTGAGACATGCTACATTGTCAGCTCCACCGAAGGAAGATCATAGCATCAGAGCATTTGGTTGTAATCTCCCTTTTGTCATTTATAATATAAGCGACTCTGATTTTGGTTCCATTCATGTGTTCATTTATTTATGTAATGCAATGAATTATATCCTCTTTGACTGATATATGGTTACATGCTTTAGATTTTACATTGTATGTCGCTGTTTCTTCACACGTGTACAGGTGTTCAGACCTGTCGAACGAAATGATCATGATCTATCAAGCGAGGGACGAGAAACGTCATCTTTTCTTTGACGACAACTATGTGGGATTTGAGGTAGGCTACTTATCGCAATATTTGTATTTTTATAACTAGGAACCAACGTCATTGCATGACTTGATTGTTGCTAGACCCACTCTGGGCTAGTGGGATCGCCTTTATCCGTAGAGGGGATTTACCTCTTCAACAAATTGGCGACTCCACTAGGGAGGCAGTTGGAGTTAGTCTTTCTTATTTTGGTTTTTTTTGGCTTTTGAGTGATTTATTTTCTCTTCTGGTTCACCTCCTTTGGTGTCAAACCCCTGTTCAGCCACCAGAAGACCTAATCCAGTCTCTGTTTGTCCTTTTTCGTATTTTTCCATAGTAAAATCAATTGGCGCGGTTTAGCGCTTGACAGTCATGCCAACTGGCACTTGTTGTTAGTTAGGCCCCCGTTCCAATGTTGTTTTGGCGCAAATTATAGCCAAACAGGCGCGCCAACTCTGTCTGGTGTTAGGGTTTGCTTGCTTTTGGGCTCTCTGAGCGTGATTTTTGGTCTTGGTGTCTTTTTCTGATTGATTGAGTGCCTTGAAGTCTTTTTCAACTGTGTTTGGCCCTTTTCCTCTGGTTTTTTTCCATTTACTATCAGTTTTTCATTCTATCCCTAGGGCTTCTAGGTGTTATAGTGTGTTGAGCCTCTCGTGGGAGTTTCTTGGTTCTTTCTTTTTCGGTCAACTTCTTTTTTTCTTCATTACATTCATTTTGATGGATTCCATTGTATCATTGCGTCAGTTGAGTGATTGTTCTCTCTTTCATTCAATTTTTGCTTTGTCTCATTCCAAGCCTAGATTACACAGGTTGTGTGAGTCTTTTTAAGATTCTTCTTTGATTTGAGGGATTTCTCCATCAGTTTGGGTCTTGATTGTGTGCATTCGTATTGAGTGAACTTTTTTATTTCAGCTCTCTCACTGTCATTTCTTGAATTGATTTCTTCATTAGTTTTTTATTCATTTAGTGCATTTGCTCTAAAACATGGAAAAATGAAAAAAACAAATTTCTTTGCATTTGGATTAGTCTAGTGAAAATTGAAAGCTCTTTCGCACTATTAGTGTTATATAACTCTAAGAGAGAAGTTTTCTAGTTTCATTAGCTTGCATTAGAGACAGTAGTGGATTTTTTTGCGCTCATTTTGATGTTATTTGAAAAGCTCTCATCCATCCTGTAGATAGCTCTTCATTGAACAAAGTGATATTTTGTGGCATGTAGTGTGCATTAAGAAGATTTTTTGAGATCCAACATTTGATAGGGCCTGAAATTGAAACATAAATTAAAGATCAACTCTAAATTTTATTCAATTAACCTAAGGCAACATTGAAACATTAACGGAATATCTAGAGGTCTAGGCTAGTGACGTGTTCTGGCGTCATTAAACCTAGTAGCTATCGTTTGCCATCTAGCCTTAGACAACGCTAGTATGGACTTGTGCTCCCCGTACCATCGCGTATATAAAGGGAGACCCCATTAGGTTGATATCCTTTATCCGTAGGAAGACGAGTCTGCCGCCTTCCATCCGTGATACACCGAACACAGCATTCGGGGAGATTACCTGCACGTACGTCAATTCCTTGGTTGATTTCTCTTTCATTTTTAACCAAGGTGTATATGGCAGTTCACGAATATCTGGTACACCCATCTGCCTAGATTACCAGAGAAGTCATTTTTATCTTTACTGACTCATTAAATTTCAAAATATCATCAAGCACTTGCCCTTTCATGCTTATTTCCAAATTGAAAGAGATAGAGTCATCTTTTACTAGTTTCTAGACTCTTAAAACATGAAACGGTAAAATTTCCAGTTTCAATGTGGTAAAATTAATCACCTACAATCACACACCCATTTAGAGATTGATTTTTCGGCCTGTTGTTGTTTGCCTTGGTTTTGCTAGTGTGTCTTTGTTTTGATCTCTTGCTATTTTCATTACAGTCATAGTGGCGGAACCCCCAGTTTTGTCTACTGGTATTCCTTACACAGACAATTCATCAGAGGTCTCCCAGTCCTCTACTGAGTATCAGCAACCTATTGTATCTGAGTTTCCCGATGGGGGACCGGTTATATCTAAGCTTCCCTTTGGTGGACCAGTTGACTTCAATTGGCCCTTGTCCAATGCTTGGTTTGGATTTGGATTAGGGGAACACTTCCCTCCTCTTACATCAGGATCACCTTTCTTGGCTGCTATTATACCTCCTAGTCCTCGTCGTATTTTAAGATCTTGCAACAGGGTTAGATATGGACTCACCCAGTCATTCTCCTAGTGAGAAAATTCCTACATCTGGTAAAGATTACCAGCTTTTTCTTGAAAACATCCACGAACCTTCTGTTATTTCTTCACTTGGTCCTTCACTCCCAATCGGATATAGGTCTTTAAGTCAGGTCATGGCCATTGTTTCCTATATGGGAATATAGACTCCGTCCACGAGGCCGACTATTCCCTCGTTATGGATGTCGCCATCGACACCTCTCACGGCATCTCCTTTCGTTACATCAGCACCTGTTAGACCTATTGTCTACATGGCTGCGTCTACACCTGTTGTCACTACTCAGTCGGCTAGGTCCTCGTCAGTTCCTGAAGACATTTACATAGCTTCTGCTATTCTTGAGAATATTTCTTCTGAGGAGTATTGGTTGTCTTTACAACCGTCAAACTCCGAGGTTGGTCAGTCCTCTCAAGATCTCAATCGTCCTTAATTTTCCCATTATGGACTAGATGGTGCCCCGATTTACGTATTTCCATATCAATATGATGAGCAGGGAAACCCCCTTCATTTTCCTGCTCCTGAGGCTTATCAGTATATTAACTATTTTCTATCTGCCTAGGCTGGGAAACCTTGTAACCTACAAGGACAACCCTTCCAGGGACAACCTTCGGCCGAGCCTGGTTATCTATATGACCTGCAAGGACAACCCTTACAGGGACAACCTTCAGGCCAGCAGGGATTGTTGTACGGTCCGCAAGGGAAGTCTAACAACCCTCAAGGTCAACCTCTACAGCCTCACCCTGTGGTCTATCCGGGGCAACCTCAAGGACCCACAGGGCAACCGGGGTATCAACCTGGACCATTGTATGGTCCTGGGGGATAAACCCATCCTTCTCAACCATTGGTGCAACCTCAACAACCTTATTTTCCAATTGGTCAAAATGTTTCACATCCAGGGCCATCTTATGGTCCTGTCACAGGCCAACCTAGTTATTAGGCACAACCTGGTCCTCTCCCGCCATCAGGCCAACCTGCTCAACTGGGGAAGCCTAGTGTCCTTCATTAGCCAGGCCAACCTATTCAACCAGGACAACCTATTCAGCTAGGAAAACCTATTCAACCAGGGCAACCTGCACAGCCAGATCAACCTGTTCAACTAGGACAACTTGCAGAACCAGTTAACCCTACTCAGTAGAAAATCTATTCTATGCCACAGCCGAACCCGCCTATGCAACCAACTTATCAGGCTCACCAGGGTCCCACTTACCAGCAACCCATTCGACCCCAAGGAAACTATTACCTTCAAGGTTAATCTCGACCAGTTTTCAGCAACCGTATCAACCCAATTATACGGCTTATACCCCCTATGGTCAGAATCCTCCAAGATAGAACCAATGGGGGAAAAGTTATGCTCAACCAGGTTGGAGTACAGGTACAGGTCCTTATCAGGGACCTAGCATGCCTTTTAATCCTCAGTTAACTTTCCTCGCCATGTTGGTATTACCGGATGTGTCTAAGTTGACCAATGATCCGATTCTTCATAATACATATTGGCCTCCGGTTTCGACGAAGGTACCTGGTGACTGTCCCAAATTTGAAGGAAAATCTAGAGAAGACCCCCAAGCACATGTCATGACCTACCATTTATGGTGTTCTTCGAACTCTTAGGTTGATGAATCGATCTGTCTACATCTTTTCCAGCGCACTCTTACTGGTGTTGCTGCTAAATGGTACATAGAACTACCACGTGGTATTTTTCAAGACTTTAATACTCTATCTATGGCATTCATGACACATTTCTAGTTACCGGTTCATTATGAAGCCGGGACGCCTCCTGACATCTCTGAAACAGGACAAAGCCACTCATATTTCAGATCATATTCATGAGTGGAGACGTCATTGTCCTTTGGTCAAGTTTGACATTTCTGATCAGCGTCTAGCTCACTGGTTCACTACCTCCTTTGTCAACAAGATTGCACAGGGCATTGCTATGGGGGCATGTGTAACCGAGGAACAATCCATTGCTCGTGCCCAGTACCTCGATTTAGTGTACTCTCAGTCCAACACGTTATATGATATCTTGACTGATCCCCCACGGCCCAGGACCTCTAAAGCACCACCTACCCCATCGGTTGATGGTGTTATTGGTTCCGTTTCTCAGACTTCTTGTAAGTCTTCTAATGGGAAGCATAAATCGAATTCTTCCAACAATTATTCTCCTCCCGCTACTCCAGATTCTGGTAAGACCACGGAGGTCAATGCCATTCAGGCCAATCCTGCAAACAAGACTTCCAAAGGGAAGAATAATGGAAAAGGCAAGGCCAGATCCGATGCCCTGAAACTAGAATCCTCCAAACCACATGCTGATGATGGTTCGCAATGAAAACTGAAGTACCCTTACCTAATCTGTGATGAAGACCACTACACCAAAGATTTTCCCCAAAGATCCGAGGTTAGTCAACTCCTTAAAGGCTCTAAGGGAACTCCTACAGTTCTTAATGAACCTTTTCCTTCTCAGCAGACCCAGATGGTCGAGCAGCCTTCACTGTCTGCACCGTTTGGGTCTCAGGTTTTCATGATGAATGGTGTTGCACCTATTTCTATTGCAACTAGATCGAAGTATTATGCCGAATCACGCCAGGTAGCTGGGAAGGAAGTCGTTGATGGCCTGCCTCCGCCACCTGCCTCTGGTCCTTTAGAAATTGAGAAGCCCAATGTTGAACCCATTGTATGGCCACCTTCCAAATGTGCTCTTCGTAATTCTTCCTATAATCCAAATGCCCATGCTACTTAGCATTACAACATTTTTGAGGATTTGGCACAGGTACCCTCCACAATGTCTGCATTGGAAGTGCTTCAAAGTTTCCCATCTCAGCGGAAATCTCTGTTATCTGCAATTGGCAGAATTGATCCTGCCGATTCTATCCTTCTCACCTTCTATCTAGAGAATTTCGTCCCTTGACTTATGCACCATATTTCCCTTATTATACAATTTGGCATCAATGGCCTCAATATTCACAGAGCTGTTGTGGACGAAGGTGCCTCTACATATGTTATGTCATCTGCTTGCTGGAAAGCCATTGGCTCTCTAGCCCTCACTTCATCTCCCTATTCCCTCGAGGCATTTGATGGAATGGAATCAAAACCCTTGGGTGTTCTCGTGAGTCTACCGATCACATTGCAAGGCAAAACTGTCAATGTTGAAGTGGAATTTTTTGATGCTAAAATCAACTACAATCTTCTACTTGGTCGCAACTGGAACGACGCCATGCTATGCATTCCGTCCACCCTCTTTCATATTGTGAAGTTTCCACATGAGGGAAAGATTATTATTTTGATCAGTTGTCTTTCTTTACCTCCTCCTATGAGAATAACGTGCCATACGTGGATCAAATTCCCAATCCCCCCAACAGTGTAGGTCCTGTTCTTTTTAAGAACCCTCTTCTCATGGGTATTTTTCCCATTCTGCCACTGAATACTGTTCAAGTCAACATGATCTCCAGGTCAAATGACCCGTGGATCATCCCTTCTCCTGAACAAGTTACCTCTTTTGGAGAATCGATGCCTTTAACCCCAGTTGAAATCAGTATTTGAAATTTTTTTTCCACATCAGATCCTCCTCCTGCTGAAAATGATCCTTTGAGCATGGCTCTTGATGTTTATTCTCAATCCCCTTGGCTCGGCTCTACATACTCGCCTGATCCTTAGAGAAAAAAATTTCTGTCTGACGAAGCTATCGTGGGGACTATGTCTCTTGAAGATCTGTCGTGGAGTGATGGACATCATTGTTCCTCGTTCATGCCCGGCCTGGGGGAAATGTCTAATTGTCTTGAGTTCTTTTCATCTCAGGCTCGCTCTCTACCTCTCCAAATGCCAATATTTACTCATGAAGTATTTTCGAAAGGAAATCTGAGTAATATTACCCAAACAATGCCTATCGACGTCTTCGTTAAACCAGGGGTTGTCGAGAACATTCACGTGGGAGTCACTTGTTCTCCCGAAGAGATTCAAGTGTACACTAGCCTTTTCCACAAATTCCGAGATGTTTTCGCATGGTCTTATGAAGAGATGCCTGGGATCGATCCCAGTATCATCGTGCATGAAATTCCCACCTATCCAGGTGTGAAGCCTGTACGCCAACGTCTGCGCCCAGTGCATCCTCGAAAATCCGTTGCTATAAAAGCATAAGTTGAGAAACTTCTTAAAGTGGGCTTCATATATCCAATCCCCCTGATAAAATGGGTTTCTAATATTTTCCCTATAGATAAGAAGTGGGGCATGATTCAGGTTTGTGTTGAATATCGAGACATCAATCGGGCTTGCCCTAACGACAACTATCCCATTCCCTTTATATATCAGATCATCGATGATTGTGCGGGGAGTGAGATATATTCGCTTATGGATGGATTTTTGGGTTATAATCAAATTAATATCCTTCCATCTGATCAAAATAAGACCACCTTAATCTATCCATGGGGCACATTTTCCTATAAGAAGCTCTCGTTTGGCTTAAAAAATGATGGGGCTACCTTCAAGCGTGCCATGTCCTACGCCTTTCACGACATAAGTAATATTATTCAGCTGTATCTGGATGACCTTCTGGCTCATTCAGCCCGGCGTGAAGACCATTCCGAACATCTCTGCCAAATTTTTCTCTGTTTCAGTCGTTACAACATCAGGCTTAATCCTCACAAGTGCGTCTTCTGCGTTGACTCTGGTCGTCTTTTGGGATTCATTGTCTCTAAAGATGGAATTCACCTAGACCCTCTCAAGGTCGAGGCTATTGTTCATCTCCCCTCCCCATCCTTGTTGTATCAACTTTAGAGTCTTAAGGGGAAAGCGAATTTCTTACATCGCTTTATCCCGAACTATGCAGAAGTGGCCAAAGGGTTTATGCGACTTCTAAAATAGGGCGTTCGCTTCCATTGGGACGAGATTTCTCTACAATCCTTTAATAAAATTAAGATGTTTCTTGTCAACGCTCCATTATTACGTCCTCCCAACTATCATCATGACTTTACCCTCTATTTAGTTGCTGCATTTATCACAATTGCCATGGTTTTGGTACAGGATGATGATGACGGAAAAAAACACGTGGTGTATTATTTGTCTCAGAATCTCCTTGACAC
Source organism: Pinus albicaulis (assembly GCA_034641835.2). Lineage (NCBI taxonomy): Eukaryota > Viridiplantae > Streptophyta > Pinopsida > Pinales > Pinaceae > Pinus > Pinus albicaulis. Next base: position 393,627,864 of record CM076581.1, read on the forward strand.
TAAAATGCATTATGCCCATGTCGAGAAGTTGGCGCTTTCCGCGGTCCAGGCCGTTCAACGATTTCCCCATTACATCCTGTTGTGCACGATAATCGTAATTTTCCACTGCAACCACATGACTTACATCTTGTCTTGACAATTGCTGGGGGGAAAGTACTCCAAATGGATTGTGATCCTTTAGGAGTTCAATTTGGACTTCACTACTGCCAAATCGAAGAATTCACTAGTTTTTGCTGATCTCATCTTCTCTCTCCCTACTGACTCTGTTCCGTCTCAATCTAAGGATCATATCCCGGATGAAACTCTCTTTCTAATAAATACTCTCGATCCATGGTACGGTGACATCATCGTGTACCTTCAGACATCTACCTTCCGGTCCGAGTTGACAAAGGATGCTCGATGTCACGTTCGGCATCAATCCCAACCATATCACATTGTTGGAGATACTTTATATCGTGTCAGAGTCGATTATGTGCTCCGCTAATGTTTTACCTTGGAAGAGGCTGAGAAAGTCCTAAACGACTGTCACAGTGGCGCCTGTGGTGGTCACATGTCCAGTTATGCTACCGCCCAGAAGATTCAGCGTGTAGGTTACTTCTGGCCGTCTATATTTAAAGACTGTATTGTTGCAATTATAAAGTGTCTTGCGTGTCATATCTTCCAATGCAAGATGCATGCGCCACCCCTCCCTTTACATCCTGTCATTACCGTAGGCCCTTTTGCCAAATGGGGCATTTATTTTGTGACATGTAACCCTCACTCGGCTGAGGGGCATGCTTATATCATCGTTTCCATAGATTACTTCACCAAGTGGGCCGAAGTGATGCCTACAGTATCCGCAGATGGTAAGAAAACTACTCAGTTCATTTTCAACCATGTGATCATGCATTTCAGCGTTCCTCAAGCCATCGTCACTAATCATGGCACTCATTTTCGGGACTACATGATGGCAGAGCTGACATTGAAGTTGGGCTTGCATCACAATAGCTCGATGCCATACTACCCTCAGGAAAATGGCCAAGTTGAGGCCATGAACAAGGTACTTGTCACGATGCTTCAACGAACAATTGGTATACACAAATCCAATTGGCATCTCCAATTGTTCTCAGCTCTCTGGGCCTACCAAATGTCAGTAAAGAGCATGATCAGATTCACACATTTCCAGTTGGTGTATGGTCTGGAAGCTAATCTTTTTATTGAATGTGAGATCCCTTCACTGAAGTTGGTTGTGGAATTACTACTCGACACTTCCCCAGAGGAATAATGTCTCCTATACCTGGAATTACTGGATGAAACTCGCCGCTTGGCTACTTTGGTTATTGAGGCACAGAAAAAGAAGGTTAAAGCTCATTTCGATCAAACGGTTTCTCCACACTCTTTTATCGAAGGAGACCTCGTCCTCTTGTATGATCAAGCACATGATAATCTTGGGGCAGGAAAATTGCAGCCTATGTGGAATGGGCCCTATATCATTAAACGTGTATTAAAATATGGGGCCTATGAGCTGATCAATTATGAAGGTCTTCCTTTGGCGCAACTCAGAAATGGGTTGTACCTGAAGAAGTATTACACTTGAATCATTCTTGTGTAGTGTGTGTACATAGGTGATTTCTTCATTTTTGTGCATGTGTGGTGTGGTGTGCTTTGTAAGCGTCTTTTTGCTGATTGGGTCTTTCTGATTGTGTAGATATCTATTACTCCTTATGTCGGTTTCGCGGATGGTGCCTCCTGCAGTACCAGGAATCTGTCTTCAGCAGCCTGCGTAATCTAAAATCCTGTTGGTGAGTTAGTAAATTTACAAGGTGTTTGTCTAGGGCCTGCTACAAATAATGTCGTGGAATATAGTGTCGTTTTGGAGTTATTGAACGAGGCAGTTAACCTTAGTATTCATGCATTACTTGTATATCTAGACTCGCAGCTTGTAGTGTTACAGCTCAATGGTCACTATTTAGTTAGGAACCCATCCATTTTAAGACTGTATCTACACATTCGTTTACTAGAAATAAATTTTTATTACATCACATATCAGCATATACCCAGACAAATGAATGCATTAACAGATGCAATAGCTAACATGGTATTAGATAGACATTTACGCAACTTGTAAAAAACATCATCATATGTGAAAATATCCTTGCAGAAATGTATATATATATATATATATATATATATATATATATATATATATATATATATATATATATATATATATATATATATGTCGAATTTTTGCAGTGTGTGCATCATATAAAATCCAAAAATATACATGTCTATTTTAGTTATATCTGGAGACAACATGTCTCTCAAAAATATTCATATGAAAATCCTAGGCGACTAATCAGCATGGCGCTCATGGTAGCATGTTACTGCCTACACCAATCACCTGAGTAAGCGATGAAGGTGACTAGGCAGCCCTACGGTGTGCCTCTGATAAGCCATAGGGACATCGGTCAGGCGAGCATATTCAGGAATCCCACGGGCGATTCCCTCTAAGTTCTGAACTAGCTCGTTCCCCTCGGCCCCCTCACCTTGAGGGTCATAGGCAAGAGGGGTCCTCCATGCAATTGGTGACATCCCAGCGGGCCTCTCTAGGTCAACATATGCATTATATAGGATCAATTGTTATAACATGCATGTATACCCAAAAAAATCATCATAAAATTCATAAAATCAAAAATATTCTTACCCAGCAACTCATCCCAGTCCTCTCCTTCCAGGAATGGAAGGTCTGGGTCTCCTGTGAAATCAGTACTAGCATAGGGCCAGTCCTCTATGACGATCAACTGTCACCGGACCCATCCAAAGAACTTGGGCTGCCATGAAATTTACTGGCCCCCTCTTTCTCTGGGCATCAGTGCTGCCCATCGAGCCATCTGTGGATCTCTCAAAGTTGGATATGTGACTATCGCCCCTTAGCCCTAGAAGATAGCTAGTCGTTCTAGGATGAATGATACCAAGATTGACCCGTACCAAAACTACTTCAGTTTTTCCTTTTTACATTTAGTCAATTTCCATTTGATATTCATGGTTACGGTTGTGGCCCAATCAAATGTTGTTGGGTTAATACATTCTGATGCCAAGAGGAGCTGCGTTTTGGTAGCCTCATATGGCACCCATGACCCTAAAGCCCGTGTGATAGTATGTAACACCACTCTGCGTGATATATCGGGAATAATGTGAATGTCAACTTTTCCACTACCTGATCCTATTTGTGCCCCAAGGCACACTCTCTCCATAACCATCGACATATTTTTTCCAGAAGACCTGGTACCTATTATAATCGAAACTGGACCTCTACGAGACAATCTAGTGATGAAGTAGACATTAGACACTTCGAGTTCAAGCACTTGATCTTGAATCCTAAACTTCTCTTCATTCTCATCCCAGATACTTATCAAGTATTGTAACAATTCAGGTTCTGCCCTGAGACATGGTGTCAAGAAGAATTTCTTTAAACTGCAATCCTGGAGAGCATTCATGCATTGCTCATTCCCCATTACCATTTCATCTTCTTCACTCTGCTCCATTTCTTTCCATTCATTCACCATTGTGGCTTTATACCTGCATCAAATTGGTCATAAGCACATCATAAGATCCCTTGGGCATTCACAAATTCAATTTATTGGTTCAATTTTTGTGAAATTCAAGCGGAAAATGAGGTTGCACGGTTGGCACGACTGTTTTGCTAACAGTCGCACCAGCTGGCGTGACCCCTTTACAAAAAGAGCTCGATTTACACGGGTCTGTGCCTCATACCTGTGCCAACCGTGGAAGCCCTAAATTTGAAAATCCTCCCCTCATGGATGTCAAATCATGATGGAAAGCTATGAAATATGGATTAAAACATAGCTAATGGAAGTGGCTCTTATGTGGAAAAGATGTGATTCATAATGATGCACCGGATCGTTCACAATTGTCACCGCAAGGTCGCAGGGAAATAACTCACTATCACTCTACACAAGAGATAAAAAGTAAAAAGTAAATATGTTTTTACTATTTGGTCATATTTATAAATTTTCGAAATCAAATTAGGTTTTGGAGCTTGTTTTTCTGATATTTTATCATATTTTTGTCGAAAAATGGGTTTTAAGCTTGCTTTTTGTGCAGCGACAGGTTTTCACGCGACTAGGATGATGATATGAGTTGTATTTTATACTTTTTCAAACTCAGTAAAAACACAAAAAGATCACTACTGGAGTCATCTTTCAGCTCTTTTCTAATTCTCTAAAATTGAAAAGATTTTCAAGTCGCTTGTCATTTTGAGCTCATTAAATTAGCTATGAAACAACATCTACCCAGTATACGTTTACCTCTTTTTTAGGCTGGGATAGATTATTTACGAAAAAGGAATACCCTAGCCTATCGTGACTAGGAGGTTCTCTCAGATATAGTTTTCTAACTTTTCAGATCTGCGAGACTATCTACGAAAAGGGAATGTTGGAGTTTTATTTTCCGCTGTCTTTTCAAACTCTCTAAACATGAAAAGATGACGAGTTCTTCCTTTGTTAGACTCGTTAAAACCTGATGACATCAGAATCCATCGTAATGACGTTACTCGAGTTCCTCCTTCCTAGGGCTCATTAAATGTACTAGGTTGGATTTGTCTAAAGGAAAAACTTATATCGCAAGCATATGCTATCGCCTTCAAGGTTGTTTCCAAAAATAATTGGGGTACTCTCCAGAAATGGTGGGGGGAAATGGAACCAGTATCACCGTCGTGTCAGCAGTATGTCGCTCTTGAACATGGCACTTGTCTGCATTCATGTCGGGTTGGGGACATCTCATCTCGTTTTCTGCTTGCCTCCATGGGTTTGGGTAATCCTTTTTGACAGCTCATCTTCTCTTTTCCACGTCATCACGACCTCAGATATTTTTATGTCAAATACTGCCAAATCCACTGTTGTGCCACCGATATGTTCAAGAGAAGTTGGCCTCTATAGTTTTCAACCTCCCTCTGATTCTCTACTGATATTGATTCAAAAACATCATGTTCCTTTGTCTCGCATCGATGATGTGGGAAACACTATGGCCCACCTTCGATCAAGGTCAATTCTTGTCAACTTCAGCTCATTATCCAAGAAGTTGATCTAGAGACTCCCTTGAGGTACCTTGGATTTTGCATGCCTCAGTGGCAGGTTCTTCAGATTCGATGCAAGGTTTTCATTATGGACCTTCGATGGGATGATTCTACGGGTGTTCGATGCCAGCTCACTGTTCACACTCTGTGGATTGCACCTATAATACCTTGAGGGCTATCCTCATTATTGGTGGTTCCTCTCATGTCTGTTAATGGCTTTCATTATTGGTTGGTAATCAGACAATGTTCTTGCATGTTCGACTTCAGCTCACTTATTCACATGCTCAGACTTGTACTCTGCTTGGGTTGAGATGGAGCGCAAGACCTTGGATTTTTTCTAATGAAATCTAGGCTCCAGATTCTTTATGGATTATCATGATTAGTTACATGAATCATTTGATTGGATAGCTACGACCATATCTGAGTCTACTTGTTTATCCTTCTTTACTATATGGCTGCGTCCATACCTTAGATCCCGGTTATTGTACACTCTATTATGGATGGTTGCGCCCATACCACATATCATGTATTTGAGATATAATTTGTATTTGTCTTCGTAGGTTTTTCGACGGTAGTTTTTTCTGTTGGGTGCGTTCTCATAAAGAATTTCACCCCTCCCTCTCTCTCGAGCCTCATGCTTTAGGGGGCATATGTTACACAACATTTTTTCACCATCCCTGTAATCCCTCATCCCACACATTGGATGACTATTCCTGTGACCTTTGAACAGTAAAATGACCTGAAACCACCTTCATGGCATCCTCTTGCATAAGGACAAACATTCCCCTGAAGAAAATTTCCTCTGAAAAACCCTAAAAATAGATGTTTTAGCCTTGGCGCGACTAGCCAATTCAACCCCCGTGCCAATGGGGGAAATCCACACTAGAGGGTGCATCAACTGGTGCCCTGTCCCTATGTTTCACTCGCACCAAGCTTAATAAGGGATGTTTTTTAAAAATAAATAGCATAAGTTTGATTTCAACAAACTCCTGAATGAATCATCAAAAGGAGTTGAGTGGTTTGGCTTTGGATCTCCATGTATATGAAGTGGTTTTCCACCTATCATGGAAGCTTCCTTAGAGATAGGGCCTATCCCATGATTATAGGGATCCCAACTTCCTTTCCTCCATCTATAAAATCTTGCTTTTTACATTAGCAAGCTAGCTAAACTTGTAGGAAGGAAACTATAGATGGGAAACCTTTAAGAGCCAAGCCGAAGAGAGAGAGCTTCTTCCAAATTCTCGATAGGCTTTGTTGAGACACGCTACACTGTCAGCTCCGCTGAAGGAAGATCATAGTGTCAGATAATTTGGTTGTAATCTCCCTTTTTTCATTTATAATATAAGCGACTCTGATTTTGGTTCCATTCATGTGTTCATTTCTTTATGTAATGCAATGAATTATATCCTCTCTGACTGATATATGGTTACATGCTTTAGATTTTACATTGTATGTTGTTTTTTCCTTGCATGTGTATAGGTGTTCGAACGTGTCAGATGAAAGGATCGTGATCTGTCAAGTGAGTGACGGGAAACATCATATTTTCTTCAACAACAACTGCGTGGTATTTTAGGTAGGCTACTTATCGCAATCTTTGTCTTTTTGTAACTAGGAACCAATGTCATTGCGTGACTTGATTATTGCTAGACCAAATCTAGGCTAGTGGGATCACCTCTGTCCGCAGAGGGGATTTACCTCTTCAACACTAACCCTACCCTAACCTTAACCTTAACTTTACCCTTAACCTAAAATTAAACTTAAATATACCCTTAACCTAATCTTAACCTTAACCTAAGCTTAACCTTACCCTTAAACTTGACCTTAACTTTAACTTAACCTAACCTTAACCTTAACTATAACCTAGCACTAACCTAGCACTAACCTTGACCAAACCCTTAACCTTAACATTATCTTAACCTTATACTAACCTTAACTTTACCCTTAACCTAACTATAACCTTACCCTTAACCCTAACCTTGACCTTAACTATAACCTAACCCTAACCTTGACCAAACCCTTAAACTTAACCTTAACCTGACTAAACCCATAACCTTAACCTTAACCTTAACCTTATCCTTGACCCCTTAACCTTAATCTTAAAATAATCTTAACCTTAATTAAAACCTAACCCTAACCACAACCTTAACCTTAATCTTAACCTTAACCATAACCCTAACCTTAACCTAACCTTAATATTAACCTTAACCTTAACCTAACTTTAACCTTAACCTATGCTTAACCTTAACCTTAACCTAACTATAACCTTGCCCTTAACCTTAACCTTGACATTAACTATAACCTATCCCTAACCTTGACCTTAACCTTAACCTTAACCTAACATTAACCTTAACTTTACCTTAACCTTGACTTTACCCTTAAACTAACCTTAACCTTAACCTAACCCTTAACCTTTACCAAGCATTTAACATTAAATTTACCCTTAGCCTAATTTTAACCTTAACCTAACCTTAACCTTGAATTTACCCTTAACGTAACCTTAACCTTGACCTTAACTTGTTAATATTATGGTTAAGGTTAAGGGTAAGGTTAAGGATAAGGTTAGAGTTAAGGCCAGGGTAAGGTTAGGGTTAGGTTAAGGTTAAGGTTAGGTTAGGTTAAGGTTAGGTTAAGGTTAAGGTAAGGTTAAGGTTAAGGTTAAGGTTATGGTTAAGGTTAAGGTAAAGGTTACGTTAAGGTGAAGGCTAGGTTAAGGTTAAGGTTAAGGTTATGGGTTTGGTCAAGGTTAGGGTTAGGTTATAGTTAAGGTCAAGGTTAAGGTTAGGCTATAGTGAAGTTTAAGGTTAAGATAAGGTTAAGGTTAAGGATAGGTTAAGGTTAAGGTTATGGTTAAGGTTAAGGTTAATGTTAAGGGTTTGGTCAAGGTTAGTGTTAGGTTATAGTTCAGGTTACGTGTTTATTTAGGTTAAGGTTAAGGTTAATGGTAAGGTTAGGTTAAGGGTAAATATAAGGTTAAGGGTTTAGTCAGGTTAAATTTAAGGTTAAGGGTTTGGTCAAGGTTAGGGTTGGTTCAAGTTACGAGTTTAGTCAGGTTAAGGTTAGTTTTAAGGTTAAGGTTATGGTTAAGGTTAAGGTTAAGGGTAAATTCAAGGTTAAGGTTAAGGTTAAGGTTAGGTTAAGGGTAAAATTAAGGTTAAGGTTAAGGTTAACGTTTGGTCAAGGTTAGGGTTAGGATATAGTTAAGGTTAAGATAAGGTTAAGGTTAAGGTTAAGATTATGGTTAAGGTTAAGGTAAAGGTTTGGTCAAGGTTAGGGTTAGGTTATAGTTAAAATTAAGGTTAAGGTCAAGGTTAGTTTAAGGTTAATATTAGGTTAAGGGTAAAGTTAAGGTTATGGTTAGGGTTAAGGTTAGGGGAAGGTTAAGGTTAAGGTTAGGTTCAAGGTAAAGTCAAGGTTAAGTTTAGGATAAGGTTAAGGGTTTGGTCAAGGTTAGGGTTCAGTTATAGTTAAGGTTAGGTTAAGGTTAAGGTTTGGTCAGGGTTAGGGTTAGGTTATAGTTAAGGTTAAGGTTAAGGTTAGGGAAATGTTAAGGTTAAGGGTTTGGTCAAGGTTAGGGTTACGTTATAGTTAAGGCTAAGTTTAGGTTAAGGTTAAGGTTAAGGTTACGGGTTTGGTCAGGTTAAGCTTGAGGTTAAGGTTAGGGTTAGGTTAAGTTTAAGTTTAAGGTTAAGGTTAATGTTATGGTTAAGGTTAATATTAGGTTAAGGTTAAGGTTAAGGTTGGATAAGGTTAATATAAGGTTAAGGTTAAGGTTAGGTTAGGGTTAAGGGTGAAGGTTAAGGGTAAAGTCAAATTTAGGGTCAAATTTAAGCTTAATGTTAAGAGTAAGGTCAAGGTTAATGTTACGGGTCTTAACGTTAACCTTCACTATAACCTAACCTTAACTATAACCTAACACTAACCTTAACAAAACCTTAAACTTAACCTTAACTTAACCGTAACCTTAACCTTAACCTTACCTTTAACCTTAACCTTAACCTTAACCTTACCTTTAACCTTAACCTTAGCCTTACCCTTAACCTTAACCTTGACCTTAACTATAACCTAACCCTAACCTTGACCAAACCCTTAACATTAACCTTAACCTTAATCTTTACTTAACCTTAACCTTACCTTTAACCGTAACATTAACCTTAACCTAAACCTTAACCTTACCCTAACCTTAACCTTAACCTTACCCTAACCTTACCCTAACCTTAAACTTAACTTTTCCCTCAACCTTACCTTAACCTTATCTTAACCTTAACTATAACCTAACCCTAACCTTGAAAAAACCTTAACATTAACCTTAACTTTACCCTTATCCTAACCTTAACCTTAAAATTAACCTTGAATTTACCCTTAACTTAAGCATAACCTTCACTATAACCTAACCCTAACCTTGACCAAACCGTTAACCTTAACCTTAACCTTACCCTTAACCTTGACCTTAACCTTAAGTTTAACTATAACCTAACCCTAAACTTGACCAAAGCCTTAACATTAACCTTAACTTAACCTTAACCTTAACCTTAACCTAACCTTAACCTTGACCTTAACTATAACCTAACCCTAACCTTTACCAGATCCTTAACCTTAACCTTAATCTTAACCTTTACCTAACCTTAACCTTAACCTAACCCTAACCTTACCCTAACCTTAACCCTAACCATAACCTTAACTTTACCCTTAAGCTAACCTCAACCATAACCTTAACCTAACCTTAATGGTTAATGTTAGGGTAGGGTTAAGATTACGTTAAGGTTAAAGTTAAGGTTAAATTTAGATTAAGGTAAGGTTAAGGTTACAGATTTAGTCAAGTTAAGGTTAAGGTTATGGTTAATGGGGTAAGGTTAAGGTTAAGGTAATGGATAATGATAGGGTAAGGTTAAGGTTAAAGTTGAGGTTAAGGTTAGGTTAAGGTAAGGGTTAGGTTATAGTTCAGGTCAAGGTTAAGGTTAGGTTTAAGTTAGGTTAAGGTTAAGGGTACAATTAAGCCCTTAACCTTCCCATAACCTTAACCTTAATTTAACCGAACCTAACCTAACCTTAACCTTATCCTTACCTTAAAATAAATTTAACCTTAACATTCCCCTAACCTTACCCTTAACCTTCAGCTTAATTTTAACCTAACCTTATCTTTAACTTTACCCTTAACCTAACCTTAACCTTAACCTCAACCTAACCCTAACCTTGACCTTAACCTTAACCTTATCCTTAACCTTAGCCTAACCTTAACCAAACCCTTAAGCTTAACCTTAATGTTAACCTGACTAAACCTGTAACCTTAACCATAACCTTAACCCATAACCTTAACCTTAACCCTAAACCCTTAACCTAACCTTAACCTTAACCTTAATTTAACCAAACCTAAACTAACCTTAACCTTATCCTTACCTTAAAATAACTTTAACCTTGACCTTCCCCTAACCTTAACCCTAACCTTACCCTTAATGTTCAGCTTAATTTTAACCTAACCTTAACCTTAACTTTACCCTTAACCTAACCTTAACCTTAAACTCAACCTAATCCTAACCTTTACCTTAACCTTAAGCTTAAGCTTAACCTAACCTTAACCAAACCCTTAACCTTAACCTTAACCTGAATAAACCTGTAACCTTAACCATAACCTTAACCCGTAACCTTAACCTTAACCCTAAACCCTTCACTTAACCTTAATCTTAACCTTAACCTTACCTTAAGGTTAGGTTAAGGTTAAGGTTAAGGTTAAGGTTAGGTAAGGGTAAGGTTAAGGTTACAGGTTTAGTCAGGTTAAGGTTAAGGTTAAGGTTAAGGTTAGGCTAAGGGTAAATTTATGGCTAAGGTGAAGGTTAAGGGTAAGATTAAGGTCAAGGTTGTGAGTTTAGTCAAGTTAAGGTTAAGGTTAAGGGTTTGGTCAAGGTTAGGGTTAGGTTATAGCTAATATTAAGGTTAGGGTTAAGGTTAAGGTTAACGTAACATTGAAGGTTAAGGTTAAGACCCGTAACCTTAACCTTAACCTTAACCTTAACCTTAACCTTAACTTTAACTATAAATTAACCTTAACCTTTACCTTAACTATAACCTTAACCTTAACTATGACCTGACCTTCACCTTAACCTTAACCTTAAACTTACCCCCTTAATATTAACCTTAACCTTAACCTTAACCTTAACCTGACTAAACCCGTAACCTTAACCTTACCCTTACCTAACCTTAACCTTAACTTTACCGTTAACCTAACCTTAACCTTAACTATAACCTAACCCTAACCTTAAATTTAACCTTAATCTTATCTTAGCCTTAACCTTCACTATAACCTAACCTTAACCTTGACCTTAAATATAACCTAACCCTATCCTTGACCAAACCCTTAACCTTAACCTTAACTTTACCATTAACCTAATCTTAACCTTAACCTAACCTTAACCTTGACTTTACCCTTAACCTAACCTTAACATTGACCTTAACTATAACCTAACCCTAACCTTGACCAAACCTTAACATTAAGCTTAAATTAACCATAACCTTAACCTTAACCTTCCCATTACCATAACCTTAACCTTAAATTTACCCTTAACCTCAACCTTACCCTTACCTAATCTTAACCTTAACCTAACCTTAACCTTAACTTTACCCTTAACCTAACCTTAACCTTGAACTTAACTATAACTTAACCCTAACCTTTAACAAACCCTTAAGGTTAGGGTTAGGTTATATTTAAGTTCAAGGTTAAGATTTGGTTATAGTGAACGTTAAGGTTAAGGTAAGGTTAGGGTTCAGGTGAAGGTTGAGGATAAGGTTAGGGTAAAGGTTCAGGTTAAGGTTAAGACCTATAACCCTAACCTTCAACTTAACCTTGACTTTACCCTTAACCTAACCCTAACCTTAACCTTAACCTTAACCTTATATTAGCCTTAACCTAACCTTAACCTTAACCTTAACCTAACTATAGCCTTACCCTTAACCTTAACTTTGACCTTAACTATAACCTAACCCTAACCTTGACCAAACCCTGAAAATTAACCTTAACCTTAACCTTGACCTTAACCTCAACCTTAACCTTACCCTTAACCTTAACATTAACCTTAACCTAAACATAACCTTAACCTTAACCTTACCCTAACCTTACCCTAACCTTAACCTTAACTTTACCCTCAACCTAACCTTAACATTAACCTAACCTTAACCTTATCTTAACCTTAACTATAACCTAACCCTAACCTGAACAAAACCTTAACATTAACCTTAACCTTGACTTTACTCTTAACTTAATCTTAAACTTCACTATAACCTAACCCTAACCTTGACCAAACCCTTAACCTTAACCTTAACCTTACCCTTAACCTTGACCTTAACCTTGACTTTAACTATAACCTAACTCTAACCTTGACCAAACCCTTAACATTAACCTTAACTTAACCTTATGTTACACCATTTTTTGGTCATCTAACCTACTATTGTTAGATGGACCCAAGTACACCATGTAAGACCAATTTTACCCTAAGTAAAATTGCTTTCACTATGTAAAATAACTTAATAAACCACATTTATTAGGTTGTTTATGGTCTAAACGGGAAACCCCAAAAGGAAATATTAAACAAATCTATATTTGTTTGATTTTTCTCATGGAATAATTAATTAAACAATAATTTAATTATTATTCCTCATCATGTTTAACCCAAAACAAAGAAATTAATTAGATAAATCTCTATTTATCTTATTATTTTCTAGGAATAATTATTTAAATCTTATTTAAATAATATTCCTTGTTAAATATGAATAAATCACCCACAAATAATTAAATAAATCATTATGCTTTTTCACCCATGAATAAATCACCCAAGTCAAATTCTTTTTCCCTCCACCAAATATAATAAAATATTCCATAAAAGGTGGATCTAGATTTGGTTAACATTATTTTAATCGTGCACCAAGATCTAGAATGACCCAATATTTTGTTATAAATAGGAGGGTTTTTCCTACCATTCTTCACCTTTTGTTGCCTATTAGATCACTCTGGATCTAAAATCTTGGTCTGACTTTGAGCCATTATCATTGTCATATTTTCCATTATTTGCTGTGTGAGCTCCCTTTGAGTTCTATCTTTGTCTGGGTTTTCTACACCAACAGAAGAGAGAAATGCTAGATCTGAAGTGCTGAGGACTTCCAAGAACCCATCCCATTGAGGAGAATTGGAAACATCTTCTTGTTTTCCTCCCAGGTGCCCTTAATACAAAAAAAAATCTTTCAAAAATTGTTCTTGTCTTGTCTATTGGATATATGGAGCAAACCCTTCTTTTTACTGCTTAATGTCTTTCTATGCATAGATCTGGTTTTTTGCAGCTCTTGTCTTGATCAACTAACTGCAGATCTGAAGATATTGGCAGCCAGATTTGATGTTAGGGCTATTAGTTATGCGTAGCTAAAGTGGTCTTTTTTCATACACTTCGACAAAGGATTCATACTAACAATTGGCGACTCCACACGGGTTTTCAATTATGACCGCTGTCGTTTTTCATATTCCGGCATATCCAGCTACTTCAGACCCTAGGGTTTCTTTTCAGCTTTTTTTTTTCCTATTTTCATGTTTTTTTTCACCTATAAAACCCTAAAACATTAAAATTTCTAACTTCTGCGTGTTTCTTGCCCTATTGCGCAGGTGACAGACATCAGCCGCAACTGAGACGACAACTTTTCCGCAAATATGCCACCGAGACAACTGGAGTTGTAGGTCACACTTTTCAGCCCAAAAACTATGACCTGGACTCCAGGTCGCACTTTTCAGCCCTTTTTCTGCGACCTGAACAGGAAAACGGGTAAGAACCTGCGACCTATGCTTTCTTTTTTTTTTTTCTGCAATTTTTCTGGGTTTTGCTGAAGCTTCTGTCAGGGTTTTCCAGCCTCTGTCTCAGCCCATTTCGACCTGGTTCTAATCTGTTTTTCTCATCTAAGTGGGAACATAGCCCCCTAGGGCTTCGGTACCCTCCACTTTTTGTGGAAGAGTTTTTATCTGTTTCAGGTCTGTTTTTTCAGAGTTTCAGCCCCCCTTTTTCCAGATCTGAGACCTCCTTTTCAGACCTCTTTTAATCAGCTCTTCTCCCTTTCACATCACCTCCTGAAGATTTTTTTGGATCTACTTTTAGGGCCTCCTCCTTGCCCCTTCTGCTTTTTTCTGATTTCCTCCTTTTTTCCAGCTACCTTGCCTCTGCCTCTTGGCTGTGATCTGCACCTCTTTTCAGCAGCTTTTCCCTTTAGATCCCTGTCCTTACAAACCCTAGATCTATTGACCTCTTTTTAGTGTGTTTTGACTAGATTTTTTTCCTCTTTTCAGATTAGTTTTGAAGACCGCCTTTTGGTTGGATATCGATGCAATAATGTTGTTAATTTTAGGTATTTCGACGTATATACTATTTTGTGGTATTTTTCGATTCAACACACTTTTTCTCCCCTTTCTCAAAAAAAGAAAAGGGTTTAAAAATTAAAATTAACGCACGCCACACACTCACCCTAAGCGAAGAAGAGCCTGGTTTACACCGCCAGGCAAAGACTTTAAAATCAATTGACACTGCACCTTTTTGCCCTTGTTTCGACATTGTAATCACTTGGTTCTGCACCTTCCTGCCTCTGTCAGTCGTTCTTCTTCCCCTCGTGCCGTGTTTGTGTTTCCATCATTGCACCCCCAAGGCGCGCTTCCCGGAGACTTCTTGGCCTTCACCCTCAGTTTTTGGTCGATCGCCCTGCTCCGTCCCGCCGTCGTCGAGCCAGTCCTCCTCCGAGTCCACATTCTGACTCCTCTTCTGATTCATTGGGTTCTCTTTTTATTTCTGGTTCTCCCCCTGTCACCTTCACTATGTCTAGTCCAGGGCCTAACGCTAGTGGAGCTCCCGGCCCTAATGCTGGAACTACTACTAGCGGAACCGCCACAGGAACTACCTCGGCCGCACCCTTGCTACCATACATCGCAGGCCTCAGCCTCCCCGATTTCAATCAGTTGATCAATGATCCTATCCGCCATGATCTTGGTTGGCCTGCTATGCCAACCAAGCTCCCCTCCGAAATCCCTAAGTTCGAAGGCCTTGCTGGAGAAGATCCAACCAATCATGTCCGATCTTTCCACATGTGGTGTTCCTCTAATTCCATTACCGATGATTCCATCCGTCTTCGGTTGTTTCAATGCATGCTTACCGGCGAAGCTTCTAAATGGTATGTTGACCAAGCCACCTCTTCCCATACCACCTTTGTGACCATTTCCCAAGCCTTTTTATCTTATTTCCAACTCCCTCTCCGATACGATATTGGTACAGAGCTTTTGACCTCTTTCAAGCAAACCTCTTCGACCCGCCTTTCCACTCATGTCTAGGAATGGCTACGAAGACAAAGCTTATGTCGAGCTCCCCCCTTCAAAGATCGGGTTTATATGGACTGGTTCCTTTGCACTCTCTTAGCTTCCATTGGCAAATATGTCACCTCCCATTTCCCTCAAACCGAAGAAGCCGCCCTCCAAATAGCCTTGAAATATGACCTGATCTATGCTTAGTCTGGTTATTTTTATACCGTGCTTCCTGACCTCCCCAGGCCTGGAGGCGCTAATGCCCCGGGAGCATCTCATTCTACCGACGGTATCATTGGAACCATTTCTCATCCGTATGCTCAACCTCCTATGGGCTATGGTCTCCCTCAGGGAGGGGCCAGCACCTCTAGCACTTTTCCCCCTCTAGGTAGCATGTATCCAGGATACGGCATGCCTCATCCTTTTGCCCAACCTCCTGCTTACCTCAATGTTTCCCAACCTAACCATTACCCTTATCCATAGCCTGGTGCACCAGCTCCTCCAGCATATGCACTTCCATCTCCCTTGCCTCCTCCAACCTCACAACAACACCTACAGCCCCCTCTAGGGCAAGTATTTGCACAGCAGGGCGCGACTAATCCCCCTTCTTCTCAAAGAAGGCGGAGAGGCAATCCAAAACAATTTTCCCTTGGTACTCGTGGACCCAATCCTCAAGGTACTGACCCTAACACTGCTAACCAGCAACAGGGCACTCAGCCCAAGCCGGACAGGCCTCTCCGCACAAATAAGACTTGTTCATGTTGCGGTGTTTATGGTCATTACACCCACGATTGTCCCCTCTTACCATAGATGCGGTAGATGTGGGAGTCTCAAGCCACATTGCGCGGAAAACATGCCTCCACTCATGCTCCCCCTAATGTGGCCACTACTCAACCAGCTGTGTTTACTGATCCTTTCCCTCAGCAAGGATTCGTGGCTACCCAACCACCTGACGGACGAATTCGCACTCCACCTTCCATTTTACGGTTCCTCGATTACCGGATCCTCATGATGAACTGCGATATTCCCCAATAGTCGACCTTCACCTTCAAACTCGGTCTACTTGAGTACCCCAAGCCTCCCGGCTCATTACGCCGAGTCCCCTTCTTCAGGTTCTACTGAGCCTCTTTCGACATCCAATGGCCCCTTACATATCCCTCAACCCAAAGTTGAGGTTCATACCAAGATTCCTAAGGGACCATTACGTCGAAATGCTGCTTCTGGTCGAGCTGCTCATTCGTATAGCATAGTAGATGATTTGGCACAATCTCCTGTGGCCATTTCCACATTGGAACTCCTCCAGTTGTGCCCTTCCCAAAAGAAGGCTCTGCTATCTGCCGTGGGCACTGTAGATCCTGCTGATGACCAAATGATTCTTTTCAATGCCCATCAATCAAAACATCCTCCTCTTCCTGCTTCCGTCGGCTTCCAAATCCCAGTCAAAATCTGGAATGCCAACGTTTCTTGGTGTATAATTGATGAGGGGGCATCCACCTGTGTGATGTCTGCTTCGGTTTGGAAGCAACTTGGATCTCCTGACTTGGCCCCTTCCACGATCACCCATCGAGCGTGGGACGGCCACGCCTCCCAGCCCATCGGCCTTTTCCGTAATTGTCCTATCACTCTTGCCGGTAAGACTGTTTGCGTTGACGTTGAAGTAATTGACGCCCCTCTAGACTACAAAATTCTATTGGGGTGAAGCTATACCTATGCCATGTCCACTGTCCCATCCGCGGTTTTTCACAAGATGTCTTTTCCTCACAATGGAAAGATAGTCACCATCGACCAGTTGATTTACCATGAGCCACCATCTTAGACCTCCCTGGAGACGACCATCTCTTCTGTAGCCAATAAGAAAACCGTCGATTCCTTGACCAGTGTCTCCCTCTGCGTCTACAAATATTCCTCCCTGTTTGGAACTTTTCCCGGTCTCCCCCCTCCTCATATCTCTGATCCCAGCTTATCGAATGTTTGCATGATGTAATCGTCTCGGGCTGCCCTTAAGCGACCCACTCTGGCTAGTCAGCAACCTCAGACTCAGCCTCACCCACCGCAACCCACTCCTAGCCCTTCATCTTCGCCAGCCGAACCTCCTCCTTCTGGCCCTTCTCCTACAGCTGGTATCCCTGAACCCCTTTATCCCCCTGGATCGGTTCCCCCAGGCCTTAATCATCTCGGAGCCGTCCCTCCTGGTCATTATCCCGTGGGTCAGATACCTTTCTTGGCTCCCCCTCCCGGAGCCTATTCGGTCCCCGTCATGGCCAACCTCTCTCTCCCTAACCTGACCCTGGGTATACCCGTCTGGTACCTTGACCCTCCAGCCGCCACCCCTCCTGGTCACCCCAAACCCTATCTTGCTTTGACACCGGTTCAACCGATCCCCCTCGCTTCCTCCATTGCTACCATGCCCCCTGCACCTCCCCAGGACCCTACCCCTGTGGTGACAGCTCCAGGAAATAAAGGCAAAGCTCGCAAGGGGGCATCCAAAGACAAGGCCACCCCGACTGACCTCGCTCCTCCTCCACCCGCAAAGCCTTGTGCCTTGTGTGATGTCGTCGGTCATGCCACCCATACTTGTCCTGAGTTTCCCCGCATTCAACCCATTGTTAAAGTCGTGTTCCCTGAGTCTACGGTCTCCAACCCTTCTCTTCCATCCTCATCCGTAACCAAGAACCAAAAAACTATTCGCACTAGCAAACCCTGTGCTTTGTGCGGTGTCCATGGCCATTACTCCCACCATTGTCCTCACCTGATGCATTACTGTGCCTCTTTAGAAGTAGTCTGAGAGTATGAGGTTGAACAAAATCAATCCGCCTCTCCCATACTCGCGCAGTATGCTTCGGGTCAGCTTGAGAATCCCCCCGCTCCCATCGACATTCCCCCCCTGATGTCCAGATGACGGAGTCTACTACGACCATTCTTTACCTATCATCCTCTGTGAGACCCTTGGAGCACATTCCCCTTGAATCCTCCCCTGTTGTTTCACTTGACCCCCCACATTCCCCCCGAATCCCCCCCCGTTGTTTCACTTGACCCCTCTTCAGCCGACCGACCTCGGCTCCCGTATCTTTCGAACTATTTGTTTCTATTCTCTCCTATCATTCCCCGCAAACGCATCCGTATGCGCGCTTTCTTCCTCTTGTTCGATGACTTAGATAACCCAGCGCGCGTGTAGTGTCCTTCACTCCTTGACCCCTTCTCGCTAGCTTCTCAATCATCGACCTGGCTATCTTCTGAAGACCTCCGCGCCCGATTCCTCGCTTGGCTACTTCCTCCCTCCCACGGGCCCCCGCGCCCACCCCCGGCCACACAGCCACCCACACCCACCTCCTGTGAAGGTTATCATGATGTTTTCTTCCTATGACACCCCGGGCCGCCGTCGTCGGGCTGTCCCTCCTCCCCCCATTTTTTGTCTTGTAACACTATTCCGCAGGACCTCCCATCCCCACCCTATATCGGTTACGCCGATGGTGCAAGTCGTTACTCTCGGAATCTAGCCTCGGCAGGTTGGGCCATTTTCACCCCCTTGCATGCCCTTGTGCTCTCAAACAGGGTCTGCATTGGTACTGCCACCAACAATCAGGCCGAATATGATGCAGTGCGTGGTCTCTTAGCCAATGCTCTCTTTCATCGCATCCTCCATCTCCATGTTCGTTTAGATTCCCTACTTCTTTTCATGCAACTAAATGGTGTTTATCGTGTGCGTAATCCTGTGCTGTTTAGACGATATTACGAGTGAAACTCTTGATACGTGAATTTGAAACCATAACTTTCAGCCATGTACCTCGAGAACAGAATCACTATGTAGATAGTATTGCAAACCATGTTCTAGATTGGCATTTATCACACGCATTTCATACAAAACAATAACATTCATAATCATTAAAAAATATGCATATCCATAATATGTGTCGCAAAACATGTGTTTAGAGTCCATCTACTTTGATACATATGACATGCCCATAGCATGTTACAAAAAACTCAAAACTAGGGGCACCACCTGCCTCTACATACACACTAGGGGGCACCACATGCCCTAAACCTAACCGCTATCTAGTGGATCCCGAGTCAATGGCTCTGCTCCTGCAGCCTGTAGATCACATATCCCCTGACCGGCCATCGCCATGTGCCACATGACACCTCGCCATTCCGAGGGTAGACCAATGCATGGCTCTATGTACTGGTCGTCTAAGTCTTGCCACCCGTGCTCTGACACTCCGGTCAGAAACCTCTCGCATCTACAGCGGATGTCCTCCAGAAGGGCGGCCGCATCCTCATTACGCACTGCTCTCGACCCACTCGGAATTCGCAATCCCTGCATGCTTCCGCTTGCCCCATATATCCTACGGATGGGTCGTAGTTACACCCATACCATACAGACAGACTATCTACTATTCATTAATCAGAATATGCCTAAAGCAGTCAATAGTGATGATTACTTACAACAAAATCTCGTATATATCCACCCAGGGAGGGAAAACCGACCTCATGTTGGTTCCCTGCTCCGTCTATAGTGGGAGCATTATCATGTATAATGGCATCTATCCTGGCTGGGTAAATAACCCCAAGCAACATTTAAACGACGGCCTTCTTCCCACAGAGCCTGCTCACTCACATTCAGCTTCTGCCTCGTGTTCAGAGCTGCGCCATGGCTAAGGCCGCATCTTCAAAAAAAGAGCAACAACAAAGTCTGAGAGCACTGCAGTCCTGCTGCTGCTGACAACTATCGCTTGTAATCGTGACACCAACATCATTTGGGCCCACCCATAGTAGGTCCCACTCAACACGCTCTCTACGATCATCATCTGCCCCCCAGTGATGTGATGGAATGCCTGGCTGCCTAGGATCCGCAGCACTGCTGCAGCCACTGCCCGGGTCTCCAGTCTCTCTAGGTCCCCGATCGATATCCACGTCCCTTTGACTCAGAGACCCGGTCGACAATTTTGCTCCACAAAATCCATGATGTTCCACCCCCGCGGTAACACTGGCTGCGTATTTCCCACCATCCCAAGTGGCGGGAGACCTGTTAGGAAATACACATCCTTGACTGTCAGTTCGATCCTGTGCCCCTACACTACAAAGACCTCATGCTCTGGATCCCAATAACTAATAATCCGGGCCAACAAGGGCTCTCCAGCTCTCATCAAAGGGTTCTCCAAAAACTTCAGAACCCCAAACCTGGCCAACACTCAACGGACACCCTGATCTGCCTGGATCTTAGCCCGTAATGTACCCAGGTCTCTCTCTCTCCATTTCACCTGTATATCTACCATATCTACACAAAAACATCATCTTTGTCAGCCTACAGATAGGGAATACTGTAACCAAACACAAAAAACCCAACTCTCAGCCATCAAACATCACTAAAACCTCCTCATCTTCCAGGTCACACTTTTCTGCCAAATTCTGGGACAGGTCACACCTTTGGGCTCAAAACCTGTGTCCCAGGTCGCAGATTTTGGCCCAAAAAGTGTGACCCGGTTGAAAAGATGCAAGGGGGGCTTTTCCTGAGATTCTGGGCCCTAATCTGAACTTTCAATCCATCAAAATGAAAGAGTAAGGTTAGGCCTCTTACCTGCAACTGACGGATCTCGATTCCAACAGTCAGTTTGTCCGCTACGCTCGCCGCAAGATTTAGGGCCTTCTCTCCTCTCTACATTCACCACAGCAACACTAGCAAATGAGTGGATTTGGAGGGAAAACTGCCTTATTAAAAGAGAACCCTTGTTTCTTCTTTTGCCTGCTGTGACCATACCGTAACTCCGTTTGACAAACCATATACACCGTTGGAAAGCTCTCACCGAGCCCTCAAATGGGTATCTATTATTTTTTTTTGATTTTATACCTCACCAGGACACATTTTGTCCAATATGGGTCACTTCACCTCTCCTTAAAATCGCATTTCTTCACTTACAACACTTGTACTTGGGGCACCACTTTGCCTCCTTACTTGTCTTTGTTCGTGTTGATTTTCGTCGTGAGTTACCATCTTGTACTCATGTTTTCATAGTCCCCCATTAGACCTTTACTGTGTGGCAGCACGATCGAGTTGCCCTTGTTTAGAGCATCCAAGTGGAGTCATCATCGCATTCATGGAGTCTATCCCGAGTCCCTTTGTACCCTGCTATAGTCCTCCATCCCTCATTGCTTGATTTCTCTCTTATGTCTCACATTATGGCCTTCAGTCCCACTGTGCCTTATCCCTGATGATATTGTGTCAGTCGCTGCCATGTCATTCATGCCCTTTATGCTCTCGCAAGGGAATTCGTCCATTCGCTACTCAGTCCCTTCCATTTCACCATCATCATTGCTATTAGTATGTCTGTCGCTCTACTATTTTCTCTCGTGCCTTAGTTGAGGATCTCTCATTGCCTCACCTATGGAGGAACTCCTTCTGTCGACATCAGCTCCTTCATTCCAGAAGATAGGTCTATAGGGCAGTGTACCTTGGTTCCAGTGTCCACTCTTGTTCGGTGCCTCAGATCAGGCAAAGGGATCTCTCATTTCCGTTTGACTTGATTTCTCCACTCTAGCTCCTTTCAGCATGATCGGGATCCGTATACTTGATGGTTCAGTGATGCAGCAACAACTCTTGGTGATTCCCGGGTGTGTGTGAGATGTCTCAGCCCTCATGAGGGGGTGGCCCTGCAGGTAGCCCCCCACATGCCCGAATGACCTCTTCATTGCAGCCCTCGATGCAGCTCCATATATTTGATGATGTCAGCCTTAGCCGCTTGCAGCGCCTCTTTTATTTACATGTATCAGTTAGATTTTGTGAGCCCTTCCCTGCTTATAGGGGGAATTTGGGTTATATTTGTATCTCATGTACTCAGATATTATTGTATAAGTCCTGGCTGTTATCCCAGGCACAGCATGTATGTGGGATCCCTCATTGTATTTTTATG
Source organism: Pinus albicaulis (assembly GCA_034641835.2). NCBI lineage: Eukaryota > Viridiplantae > Streptophyta > Pinopsida > Pinales > Pinaceae > Pinus > Pinus albicaulis. The sequence continues at coordinate 393,650,155 of CM076581.1, forward strand.
TGGCTCATGTTTATGCCGGCTGTACTTTATGGTTTTTTCCCTTGTTTACTAGACACACTATTCTTTTTTACTTTGTCTCGGTGGGCATAGGTATGCCTCCCCCGCCGCCTTTAGCACAGGTACCCTCTCATAAAAAGAGACTTGTTGCACCTGCAAGTCTCGTCTCCTCAGGGTCTAGTTCTTCAGCACATTAGTCTACCTTACATTTCTCTCTTTGACTTCCCTTTTGATGTCTAGTGATTGAGTTCTTACAACGTACTTCGGTCATACGATTTGCTCCTAACACTCGCACGCTGGGGGGCAATCTGTTACACCATTTTTTGGTCATCTAACCTATTATCGTTAGATGGACCAAAGTACACCATGTAAAACCAATTTTACCCTAAGTAAAATTGCTTTCACTATGTAAAATAACTTAATAAACCACATTTATTAGGTTGTTTATGGTCAAAACAGGAAACCCAAAAAGGAAATATTAAACAAATCTATATTTTTTTTATTTTCCTCATGGAATAATTAATTAAACAATAATTTAATTATTATTCCTCATCATGTTTAACCCAAAACAAAGAAATTAATTAGATAAATCTCTATTTATCTTATTATTTTCTAGGAATAAATATTTAAATCTTATTTAAATAATATTCCTTGTTAAATATGACTAAATCACCCACAAATAATTAAATAAATCATTATTTATTTGATTATCATTCAACCACTTCCTTAAAATGATAAATAAATCATTTATTTATTTATTATTCACAAATAAAGGGATTTGACCCAAGTCAAATACTTTTTCCTCCAACAAATATAATAAAATATTCCATAAAAGGTGGATCTAGATTTGGTTAATGTTATTTTAATCATGCACCAAGATCTAGAATGACCCAATATTTTGTTATAAATAGGAGGGTTTTTTCCTACCATTCTTCACCTTTTGTTGCCTATTAGATCACTCTGGATCTAAACTCTTGGTCTGACTTTGAGCCATTATCATTGTCATATTTTCCATTATTTGCTGTGTGAGCTCCCTTTGATTTCTATCTTTGTCTGGGTTTTCTACACCAACAGGAGAGAGAAATGCTAGATCTGAAGTGCTGAGGACTTCCAAGAACCCATCCCATTGAGAAGAATTGGAAACATCTTCTTGTTTTCCTCCCAGGTGCCCTTAATACAAAAAAAATTCTTTCAAAAATTGTTCTTGTCTTGTTTATTGGATATATGGAGCAAACCCTTCTTTTTACTGCTTAATGTCTTTCTATGCATAGATCTGGGTTTTTTCAGCTCTTGTCTTGATCAAATAATTGCAGATCTGAAGATATTGGCAGCCACATTTGATGTTAGGGCTATTAGTTATGAGTAGCTAAAGTGGTCTTTTTTCGTACACTTCAACAAAGGATTCATACTAACACCTTAACCTAACCTTAACCTTGACCTTAACTATAACCTAACCCTATCCTTGACCAAACCCTTAGCCTTAACCTTAACCTTTACCTAACCTTAACCTTAACCTAACCCTAACCTTAACCCTAACCATAACATTAACTTTACCCTTAACCTAACCTCAACCATAACCTTAACCTAACCTTAACGGTTAAGGTTAGGGTAAGGTTAAGATTACGTTAAGGTTAAGGTTAAGGGTAAAGTCATGGTTAAGGTTACGTTAAGGGTAAGTTTAAGGTTGAGGTTTGGTTAAGGTTAGGGTAAGGTTATAGTTAAGGTCAAGGTTAAGTTTAAGGTTAAGGTTAAGGCTATGGGTTTAGTCAGGTTAAGGTTAAGGTTAAGGTTAATGTTAAGGGTAAGGTCAAGGTCAAGGTTAAGGTTAGGTTAAGAGTAAAATCAAGGTTAAGTTTATGTTAAGGGTTTGGTCAAGGTTAAGGTTATGTTAAGGTTATCGTTAAGGTCAAGGTTAAGTTTAAGGTTAAGGGTAAGGTTAAGGTTAAGGTTAAGGTTAGGGTCAATGTTAAGGTTAATGTTAAGGGTTTGGTCAAGGTGAGGGTTAGGTTAAGGTTAAGGTTATGTTTAATGTTAAGGTTAAGGTTAAGGTTAATGTTAAGTTTATGGGAAGGTTAGTGTTATGGTTAAGGTTAAGGTTAGGTTAAGGTTAAGGTTAAGGGTTTAATCAAGTTAAGGTGAAGGTTAATGATAGGTTAAGGGTAAAGTCAAGGTTAAGGGTAAAGTTAAGGTTAAGGTGAAGGTTAAGTGTAAGGTTAAGGTTAAGGTTAAGATAAGGTTAACGGTAAGGTTAAAGTTAAGGTTAAGGGAAAGTTAAGGTTAAGGTTAAGGTTACAGGTTTAGCAAGGTGAAATTTAAGGGTAAAGTCAAGGTTAAGGTTAAGGTTACGAGTTTAGAAAGGTGAAGTTCAAGGTTAAGGTTAGGTTAAGGTTAAGGGTGAAGTTTAAGGTTATGGGTCTTAACCTTAACCTTACCCTTAACCTTAACCTTAACCTTCACTATAACCTAACCTTAACCTTAACTTTAACTATAACCTAACCTTGACATTAACCTTAACCTTACCTTTACCTTAACCTTAACCTAACCTTCCCATAACCTTTACCTTAACCTAGCTTTAACTTTAACCTTCCCCTAACCTTAACCTTAACCTTAAATTTACCCTAACCCTAACCTTAACTTTATCCATAACCTTAACCTTACCCTTAAACTAACATTAACCTTGACCTTGACCAAACCATTAGCCTAACCCTAACCTTAACCCTAACCTTAACCTTATATTAACCTTAACCTTCCCATAACCTGAACCTTAACCATAACCTAACCTTAAACTTGACTTTATCCTTAACGAAACCCTAACCTTAACCTTCCCATACCATAACCTTAACCTTAGCCTTAACTTTACCCTTAACCTAACCTTAACCTTAACCTTAACCTTATCTTAACCTTAACCTCACCTTAAGCTTGACTTTACCCTTAACTAAACCTTAACCTTAATGGTAAAGTTAAGTTAACCTTACCCTTAACCTTATCTTAACCTTAACCTAACCTAATCTTAACCTTAACTCCTAACCTAACCTTACCTTAACCATAACCTTAACCTTACCTTAACCTTAACATTACCCTTAACCTTATCTTAACATTACCTTGACCTTAACCTTCCCAAACCCTTAAAATTAACATTAACCTAACCTTAACCTTACCCTTAACCTAACCTTAACTTTGACTTTACCCTTAATGTAGCCTTAACCTTAAATTTAACCTTACTAAACCCATACCCTTAACCTTAACCTTTACTTAAACTTAACCTTAACGAAACCCTTAACATTAACCTGACTAAACTCGTAACCTTAACCTTACCCTAATCTTAACCTTAACCTAACCTTAACCTTTACCTAACGTAACCTTAACCTTGACCTTGACCTTGACCTTAACCTTAACCTTAACCTTAACTATAACCTAACCCTAACCTTAACCTTACCATTAACCTTATCTTAACCTTAACCTTCATTATAACCTAACGTTAACCTTAACCTTAACCTGACTAAACCCATAACATTAACCTTACCTTGAACTAACTTTAACCTTAACCTTAACCATAACCCTAACCTTGACCAAACCCTTAACCTGACTAAACCCATAACCTTAACCTTCACCTTAACTTGACTAAACTTGTAACCTTAACCTTCACCTTAACCTTAACCTTGACTTTACCCTTAACCTTAACTATAACCTAACCCTTAACATTAACCGTTACCTTGACCTTAACCTAACCTTAACCTTAACCTTAACATTATCTTACCCTTAATATAACTTTAACCTTAAACTTAACCTGACCTTAAGTTTAACCATAACCTAACCTTAACCTTAACTTTACCTTAACCTTGACTTTACGCTTAACCTTAACCTTAACGTGACTAACCTTAACTTGACTTTACCCTTAAGGTTAGGGCAAAGTTAAAGTTAAGGTTAAGGTCAAGGTCAAGGTTAAAGTTAATTTAGGTTAAGGTAAGGTTATGGTTAGGTTAAGGTTAAGGTTAGGGTTAGGTTAAGGTTAAGGCTAAGGTTAGGTTAAGGGTAAATTCAAGGTTAAGGTAAAGGTTAAGGTTAAGGGTAAGATTAAGGTAAGGGTAAGGTTAAGGTTACGTTAAGGTAAAGGTTATGGTTAAGGTTAGGGTTAAGGGTAAAATCAAAGTTAAGGTTAGTTTAAGGTTCAAGTTATAGGTTTAGTTAGGTTAAGGTTATGTAAGGTAAAGGTTAATGTTAAGGTTAAGTTAAGGTAAAGGTTATGGTTAGGGTTAGGGTTAAGGGTAAAAACAAGGTTAAGGTTAGGTTAAGGCTATGATCAAGGTTACGGTTAGGTTACAGCTAAGGTCAAGGTTAAGGTTAGGTTAAGGTTGTTGAGCCCAAAAATTGTTCTTTCTTCCATCATACTTCACTCCATTTTCTTTTGTCCATTGTTATCCTAGGCTCAAATGATCAATGAAATTAGTTAAAATTTCTTTAAGAATGAATATCATGGCTAACTTGCTAAGTTTTGTGATTTTGTCATTGTAATGCATTTTGAACTGAAACTAGCTACAGAATGCAGACATTCCATAGCTAGTTGCCAATTCTACAGCTGTTTTCACATTCAAGCATCTTCCAGGTGTCCTCTCAGGAAAAGCCACACATGGGTATATTCCACATCATGTCCTCAGCGTTTGTTGCTCACCATGAAGAATGAACAGAATTATGGACGTGGTTTTGTACGTGGGAACTCACACAAGGAGGCAAACTCCTAATAGGACAAGGATAGTCCAGATGTCCTTTGTCACTTTACATTGCCATATTTAGAGTTCTAGTACGATTTTGATATGAAAAGACAATGATCCCCATTTATCTCAAGTTCTGTTATGAATATTTTTTATAAATGTACTCGGGAAACCGACAGACAAGTTCTAGATTTTGATTAGATTTTGTGGATTGACTGCTATATTTCTGAAGACCGAGAATACTCTGTTTTAATTTATTTTCCTTTAATGAAGAAGACATCATTTCTTTGAACATGTTGAGTTGATTTTGAGTTAGATTTCATGCTGCTCTGGTGGTAGAGGGCCCCTGGCTCCCGAGTGGCTTTACTTTTGCAATTTAGATAAGTATCTTAGTTCGTTTTCAAGTTTTTGAAGTTTACGTTCATAGTTAATTTCATTAGTCATTATAGCTATACTTGTTCTAAGAAACTCTTCCAAAATATCATTATAATGAATGAGAAATGGTTGTAGTGTTATAGATTTTATTTGAAATTCCTTTAGTTCATTATCACAGTTAAACTTACTCTAGTAAACTCTTCCAAGATATCATTATGATGACTAAGGTATAACTATGATACTATAGGATTCAGTTGCTTGTTTACACTAAGTAGCATAGCTAATATTACTCTTAAAAGATCTTCCAAAACATCATAAAAACGAGTAGGAAATAGCTGTGATGTCTTAGTTTTTAATTGTATTTGCTTTCAACTTTCATGTTTGCATTCAAATGCATTGAATTGTACAACTAGGATTGTTCTAACAAGGTCTTCCAAAATACCATTCATGATGAACAAAATAGGCTGTAGAATCCCATAGATTGATTGCATGCTAACTCAGTTAGGCACTCCAGAGGAAAATTGCATTTAATTCATGCTCTGTTATTTCATTTTCAAGTTTGATAATGGTTTTTAAATTTAGCACTGTTCACTGTAGACTAGTAACACTTTATTTCAGTTCCAGCTTAGCTCACTATATTTACACTCCAAGATTAGTTTCCATCCATTTCATTTTAAATTGCATTAGTTGTTAAACTTAAATACCACGGTCTTCATTATTTACAAAACTTCTTTTGTTCCAAACCTATATTAACTCATAATTATCTGGACAGAAGATAGTATCAGTCTAAGGGCTGGAGTACTTTTGCAACCTTTTTACCATTTCACAAACAAGCCTTTCCTCAAAATACTATTCTAAAAGGAAATCTATAACTCTTGAGTGAGGTTTAGTGATGTTAAACTAAGTTGTAGAATAGAATTAGGAGCTGGTTTTAGAGTAGAGATCTTATGATGTTACAAATGTTCTTTTCCAAATATGTTTCAACAAACCTTTAATTATGGATGAGATGTTGTATCATTATAAGTTGGTTGTTTAATTGTTTAGTTAGGAGAATTTCTACACTTAGTTGCCCATTTCTCAAGCTCTTCCAAAATATCTTTAATTAAATAATTGGACAAGTTAAGTTCATGTTCTGATTTATTTTCTTGAAGTCATTATCAAGATTTGTATTTTGATAAGTCATAGTTTAGGTTTGGTTTTGTCTTAGTATTTGCATTTGTCATTTGTCATCAACAAATTAGGCTTCACTCTGTTTTTCTAACCAGTAGCTTCTTTTCACCAGCATTTAGTTCTTTCCCTTGTGAACATAAAACCATAAAAAGACCAAAAACATCATAAAACACTAGACACAATGCAGTAAGAAACAAACACCTAGGCACATACAGTGCACCACACTTCAGTAGTTTACCAACCCTGGTTGACAATTAAATGAACTCAATTTAGGAGACTAGGTTGAGCACAAACATTTTGGCGCCGTTGCCGGGGAAGTGAAAACTAGGTAACCTTTGTTTCTTAACTCCCAAAAACAATGATATGCGTAGAGAGAGAGACTCAAGGGGTAGATTTATAAGAAGCAGAGGTAGAAGTTTGATTCCTAGAACACCACTTGTTTCACCTAGACAAAGAGCTAGCACACCTTCAACTCAGACCCACATTCCATCCTTTACTGATCCTAGACTTCTAGAAGACCTAACATCAGATATTCCATTAAAGAGACCTTCCACTTCATCCACTGAACCTATCTTAGAAGAAGATCCAAGGACTCTTGTAAGGGACATAAACTTTTCCACTTCCACAGAAGAATCAACCATGGCAGAAGAAGGAGGAGGAGGAGTCTTTAATGGAGAACACACATTATTTGGAGGGGGTAGAGGTAGAGGTAGAGGAGAAGGAGGTAGAGGTGCAAAAGGAGAAGGAGGTAGAGGAAGAGGTAGAAGAGAAATGGGAAGCTCTTTTGGGTTTCCTATAATAGATGAAGAAACCAATACAACCATGAAAAACATTTCACCCTCTGTCCTTCCAAACTTCTATGGACTTAAAACTGAAGATCCTAAAACCTTCCTATTTGAATTTGAAATCCTGTGTAGAACTTATGACTACTTACAAGATGCTCAAAAACTTAAACTATTTCCTTCAACATTGAAAGGAGCAGCATTGAAGTGGTTTATGAGTTTGTTCAACAGTTCTATTAGGACATGGGAAGACATGAAACAAGCATTTCTAGAGAGATATTTGGATTATTGTATGCCAGTCAATCATAAGGAAGAAGTGTTTAAGATGTTACAAAAAGAAGATGAAAACTTGGAAGATTTGTTGGAGAGATTTCATTATAACATCAAAAGAGAAAAAATGGAAAACTTAGATCAAGACACCTTAAAAGCTCTTTTGTTGAAAAAAATTAGGGATGAATGGTTGGATATCCTTAACATGATGGGAAAAGGGGATATATCACAACTCACATTACCTGAAATATCTGAGTTATGTCTCAACCTTTCAAGAGGGAAATCTAAAACTGTAAAAGGTCCAAGAGATCCTACTCTTGCAAGGGAAAGTAAGTCTGCTTCTGGGACAGTAAGTAGGTCAGAAATTGGACATATTCTTGATGATTTCAAATCTGACATCTTAGGGAGTCTTAGTGAACAAATAGGCACCCTTAAGTTACAAAACAAGCAAAAAGCCGAATCTGATGCCTTAGCAATCTTTTGTCCCAAATGTAGAAAGAAACATGCCTTGAGAGAGTGTCCTTTGGATGTAAAAGTTGTAGAGACCTGTGTCATTTGTTCTGAAAAACATAAGACCAAGAATTTTCCTTCCCTTCCTGGTCTCAAAGCTGTCTTTCAAGAGGAAACTCCTACAAACTCCACATAATCTCTCAATTTTGTCTCTAGAAGGCCTTGGCAAGGACCTCAAACACAAGGATTCCATGATCAAATGTATAACCAACCTCCACCTTGGAATTCTTGGCAGCAACCTTGGCCTCAATTTCAAAATCAATCTCAAGCTTGGGCACAAGGAGCACAAATTCCCTATGGAAGATACTCTCATTACTATCAGTATCCACCATCCTATCCACCATACCCACATTTTTCTCCTCAAAATCCTCAAAAAAATTATCAACAACATCATCAGAACCTACCACATCAAAATCAACCACTTCCATTACCATTTCCTCAAAAATCAAATCAATTTCCTGCTCAACCCATACCAAACCCCAACAATAAAAATCCTCAGAATACATACATGATAGAAGGCCAACAATTTTCAACTTATTTAACTACTCCTTTAGACCTTAGTAATGTTCAACTAAGGTCTGGAAGAATACTTGAAAAGAGGAAACCTTCTGATCATACAAGAACAAGATAACTCTGAGGAATATTCTCTACGGGTGAATATAAGTCTTGAGGAAGACACATATTTTCAAGACCCAAACACTGAAAAATTAAAACAAAAAGAACCAATAATTTCAACTCATGTATTAGAGAAGCCATCAACATATACTTCTACACCTCCCTTTCCAGAAATATTACAAATTGATAGAGGTGTAGAAAAACAAATTATGGTGCCTAATTATGATTTCCTAGATGAGCTGAGAAATGTTTGCATTAAGATTCCATTATTACAAGCCATCAAGGAAATTCCAATTTTAGCCAAAACAATAAAGGAGTTGAGCATGAAGAAAAAAAGAAAAAGAATAAGAGAGACAAGGAAAATTCAACTGGCAGGAAAAATAGCAGACATTATGATGGGGAAGATTTCTATTCCAAAGTATCTAGACCCAGGAAATCCAGTTGTTAAAATTCACATCAATGGAATTGAAATCCAAAACACACTCATTGATTTAGGAGCAGCAATCAATATCATGAGTAAACAAATCATGGGTAGATTGAAACTTCCTAATCTTCTCTTTACACCCACATTATTACAATTAGCAGACAGATCTGTGATCAAACCTGATGGGGTAATAGAAGACATTCCAGTGTCCCTAGATTCTTGGGAGTACCCTGTGGATTTCATGATCCTAACTCCTAAGAATAATCTAGGAGGGCATACTGTTATATTAGGAAGACCTTGGTTAGCTACAACTGACGCTTTCATTAGTTGTAGATCCGGTGATATGTACATCTCTGATGGTAGCTCAACTAAGAAATTCACTTTGTATCCTCCAGCTAGGACAATTACAAATTTAGATGATACTAAATGGATAGAGGATGAAGAATACTTACAACCTCTCTTCACAATTTCAGAAATTAGTGAAGATAATCAAATTCTGAATACTCTAGAAAACTTTGAATCCTCTTCAGAATACAAACATGAACCATTTCAAGAGGGATCCAACATTGAGTTTTTGTCATCAAGACATATGTCTCTTCATTCTATGGATAAATTTGGCAGCTCTACAAGTGAGATATTTCCAGGCAAAACTTTGAACATAAACAAGAACCTAGAAAAATCTCAACAAGAAGAGTTAGTCAAGATATTACAGAGACATTCTTCTGCATATGCATGGGAGTACACCGACATGAAAGGGATAAGCCCCAAGACTTGCACTCATCACATCTATATAGAGGAAAATTGTAAACCAATCAGACAACCTCAAAGACGGATGAATCCAAATCTTAGGGAGATTTTTAAAGAAGAATTGCAAAAATTGTTAAATGTCAACTTCATCTATCCCATTTCAGATAGTCAGTGGGTTTCTCCTTTGGTAATTGTGCCAAAGAAAAATTGTAAATGGAGGGTATGTGTTGACTACCGGGAACTAAACAAAGCTACTCTTAAAGACCATTTTCCCTTACCTTTCATAGATCAAGTGTTAGATACATTAGCTGGCAAAAAGTACTTCTCATTCCTAGATGGGTTTAGTGGTTACAACCAAATCTAAGTAGCACTTGAAGATCAAGACAAAACCACATTTACCTGTCCTTGGGGTACCTATGCTTACCGAGTATTTCCATTTGGATTATGCAATGCACCTGCAACATTCCAAAGGGCAGTATTAGGAATTTTTTCAGATCTAATACATGATTGTGTAGAGGTATACATGGATGATTTCACATTTTATGGAAACACATTTGAAGAAGCTTTAGCAAACTTGGAAAAAGTTTTAAAGAGATGTCAGGAAGCAAATCTTTCACTTAGTCATGAGAAATGTTTTATGATGTTTACTGAAGGTATTGTTTTGGGGCATCACATTTCAGGGGATGGGATTAGAGTTGATGAGTCAAAAGTTGAATTCATCTCTAACTTATCTATTCCAAGTTGTCAAAAAGATGTTAGGATTTTTCTAGGATTTACAGGATATTATCGGAGGTTTATAGAAAACTTCACCAAGATAGCATCTCCACTCTTCAAATTACTTACCAAATATTGTGAATTCAAATGGAATTCTGATTGCCAGTTAGCCTTTGAAACCCTGAAAACAAAAATTTCTAAAGCACCTATTTTAAGGGGACCTAACTGGAAGTTACCTTTTCATATCTCAACAGATGCCTCTGATACAGCTCTAGGAGCAGTATTGGGACAAAAAGACTTGATTCCTTATGCCATCTACTATACCAGTAAAAATTTGACTCCTGCAGAGTTAAACTATACTGTAACTGAAAAAGAGTTTTTAGCTGTTTTTCATGCCATAAACAAATTCAGACACTATATAACAGGCTATGAAACTTTTGCTCACACTGATCATTCTGCAATTAGATACTTAATGAACAAATCAATTACTAATGGCAGAGTCATAAGATGGTTATTGCTTTTACAAGAATTGAACATTACCATTCTAGATAGGCCTGGAAAACAAAACACAGTAGCTGATTTCCTATCTAGACTCCAAAACATCAAAGATGGCACTCCAGTTTAAGATCAATTTCCTGATGAATATCTTTTTGAAATTTCTACTCAAACTCATCGGTTTGCTGACATTGCTAATTATTTAGTTTCAGGAAAATTTCCTTCAATAATGAATACAAGAGATAAAAGAAAAATCATTTATGACAGTGCAAAATATTCATGGGTTGCTAATGAGTTGTACAAGACAAGTCCAGATTTGATCATTAGGAGATGTGTTCGGGAAGATGAGATGCCTGAGATTCTTAAATCATGTCATGGTGAACCTTGTGGTGGACACTTTTCTGATAAGAGGACAGCCTATAAGATCCTTCATTTAGGATATTATTGGCCATCCTTGTTTAAAGATGCTAAAGAGTATGTCAAAAGGTGTGACAGTTGCCAAAGGGTAGGGAAAGCTTCTCCTTCAGGTGAGATGCCATTACAACCTCAGGTACACATTGAACCTTTTGAAAAATGGGCTTTGGATTTTGTAGGACCTATTAGTCCTCCATCAAGAAAAAATAAATATATATTAGTTTGCATTGATTATGTTACTAAATGGGTAGAAGCTAAACCATTACTTGTTGCTAATGAATCATCTGTAGTTAATTTTCTTTTTGAGGATATTTTTACTCGTTTTGGTGTCCCAAGGAAAATTGTTACAGATCAAGGAGCTCAATTTACATCAAGGCTAGTGGAACAAATGATGGAGAGGTACAAAATCAGGCATAGAAAATCTACTCCTTATCATCCACAAGCAAATGGTCAAGTGGAATCTACTAATAAGGTCATTGAAGGAATCCTAACAACGATTGTTCATTTACATAGAAGAGATTGGATAGATAGGCTTCCTGAAGCCTTGTGGGCCTATAGAACTACACGGAGAAACACAAAAAGCCATACTCCTTATGAACTTGTTTATGGAAAGCAAGTTTTGTTTCTCATAGAGTTCCAGATTCAAACTTTCAAAATGGCAGTTCAGCTAGGACTTGATTTAATGGAGGTACAAAAGCATAGATTGGAGCAGATTAATTAATTGGATGAGGTCAGATAAGATGTAGTTCAGAAAACAAGTCTAGTCCAACAGCAAAGGACTAGATGGCATGACAAGTACATCAAAGAGAAGAAGTTCAAAGAAGGTGACTGGGCTCTATTGTTTGATTCAAAATTCAAGGATTTTCAAGGTAAATTTCAAACACATTGGCTTGGGCCATATGAAATTGTTAAAATTTTTGACAATGGAGCAGTAAAAATCAGGACAATAGATAAAGAAGAGGTCACTTTTCTTGTGAATGGTCATAGATTGAAGCTGTATCACAAACCACTCTCAAGAGAAGAATTTGTTAAGAAGTTCTAGGAAAATAGTGATGTGAAGTTAATGAGGAAGAATCTTTCTTCTTCATCAACTTGATTAAATTTTCTGAAGTCATTTCTTTAAAAAAAATTTAAAAAATAAAAAATTTAATAAAATAAAAAAATAAAAAATAAAAAAAAATAATAAAATAATAAAATAAAGTATAAACATGAAAACCAATCACTTATTGGCATGTTTATATAGAAAAGATAGGGTGAAAATCAGAGTCTTTCTGACACTCTAACTTTTCCATTTTGTTTCTGCAAGCAGCTGTTACAAAATCATAAGTTCAGATCCATTGCACTTATGATCCATCTCATTTCATTTCATTCCATTTACTTATCCATCCATACTCCATTTCATTCATTCATTAATACTTCACTTCATTCCATATTTCATTCATCTCATTCCACACTTCATCCACCTCATTTCCATATCAAAATTTAAATTTTGATGTCTTTCTACAAATGAATAACACAAGTCATGAATTGCAGGCCATTTCTTATACTTTTCCACTCCATTTCATAAATTGTAATCCATCCCACTCCATCATTCACTTCATACATATTCCATTATACCATGTTTCATCATCTATCTTCACTCATTCCATATAATATTCCATTTATATTCCAAACCACTCCATGATTAAAATTCTCTACAGGTACATTCTGCAGCTAAACAGACATTTTGCAGCTAATCAGACTTTCTGCAGCCAGACAGTCATTCCGCAGCTACAGATCGTGAAGGCACTGATCAGCAGACATTTGAATTGCAACAAGTTGATCTGGTATATCCATGAACAAGCAAAATCAAGAAGGATTATGAAGACTCACAAAGTAGTGATTTCCAGAGGAGAACAAAGCATATAAAGACCACAAAAAGCAGATGAAAAGCAAAGGTAAAAAGTTCTGATTATAATGGCATATCATAAAAACATTAGCATAGTTTTAATTATGAATCATTCGAAAAGTTGTTTTGATTATTTTTATTGATCATTACAAATATACCCTCCGCAAAACTTTGGATAAAAATCCTTCATTTCAAATCCTATACCCAATCATCATCTAAGCGGTTAAAATGCTGAAGTGATTGATTTTCTCACGTCACCCAGCCAAATCATTTAATGATGATTTTTGAATCCATTGTAAAATATCTCCGTGGTATTTTCACTCATTGATTTGTTTTCTTCACCTCACTTCATTAACTCGTTTCGTAACCACTCCCTATTACTCCATTCCGTAGCTAACCCTTCATCATTTCATTCTGTAAAACAGAGGTATCTCTATCATCGTGAGCAGAGGTATATTAGTTTGAAAGTTGAAGCCACTGTCACCAAGAAGCAGAGGTATATCAGTTTGAAATTTGAAGCCATTTTTCACCGTGAAGCAGAGGTATATCAGTTTGAATATTGAAGCACTGTCACCGTGAAGCAAGGGAGTATTAATTTGAAGGTTGAAGTCATTGTCTCCGTGAGCAGAAAGAGTACTAATCTGAATATTGAAGAAGAAATTATGGGCCTCATCGTAAGAACTGAACCAATAGGCACAAAATACCTGGAAGGATACCCTCAAAGCAGAGAAATGTTGCAACAAGCAGGATGGCTGCAATTCCTTGATAAATTTAATGGCTTCCACAAAGAAGTTACTAAAACTTTTGCAAGGTCATTCAAAGGAGCCGAGGTTGAAGTTGGAGATATTAAATTCACTGTCACAGAGGTTTTTATTGCAGAAGCAACAAGATTTCTTAGACATGGAGAAAGATGGTTTAAGAACAGAGAATTTCATAATGAATCATGGAAGCAGATCCTCAAATCACCAGGTATGAATGTCATTGTGTTTAAAAAGGGAATTCCAAGCTCTACATTAAATAATAAATGGAGAAACATATTTCTTATCCTACAAAAATTTATCACTTGTGAAGGTAGATATGGTACTTTCTATGTTTACCATATTAGGTTGATAATGCATTTCCTAGAAGAAGAGCTTAATTTTCCCTATTTCTTGCTTCAAAGTTTAAAAAAGATGGCTTCAAGTGTTCAAAGGAGAGTCCAATTCCTAGAAAAAACTCTATACCATCATGGCTTGGTTAAGATTCTAATTGAACACCATTTAGCCAAAACAAAAGATACTTGGGATAATTTCTTGGTGAGAAATCACTTTGAGGAACCAAAAGAGCCTTCACCTGAACATCAGCCTACAAAGAGAAGCAGAAAATGGAGAGCCTCTAAAATTGAAACTGATAAAGCAATTCAAAATAGCAGTGAAGAAATAATCTGTGAGAAATTGACTCAGATTAAAAGATAACTTAAGGAAGAGGGGGTAATCAGAAAATTTGCCACAGAAAAAGGAGAGGGACCATCCCAGCCGAGAAGGAGCCATAGACTCAAGGGGAAACTAAGGAAAACACAGATCAAAAAAATCGGGGTGATAAACATAGAATATGAGGAAATATCTATTGAAGAAGATGTTGAAGAATATTTTGATGAAGAAGCCCCTGAAATTGACCCTGCATAGCAAGAAATTTATAACTATGCTGAAACATTGGAAAGGAAAGCTTCAGAGAGTAGAGATAGAACCCCTAGTCCTCCACTGTCCGAAATAGATGTGTTAAGAAGAGATAGGTACGAGCTGGAAGTAATTAATAGACATATCAGGACTGAGAATGATATTCTGAGGGAACAAGTTAAACTAAAAACCAGTATGAACTCAACCCTGTCTCTACAAATGGACAAAGTGGAAAAGGCTAATGAAAAGTTGAAAAAGAGGAACAAGATGTTAATCAGGGCACTTACCAATTTAAGGTTCAAGTTAGTCATCAGGAAGCCCAGAATACCTTTAACTTCCAGGAAAAGAAGAAGAAGAGGGTTGGATGTTCTTGCAGAAGTCTCTGAGTTTATGGAATAAGTTGCATGAGGACATGCAAGAAGTCAACAGTGGGGGTATGTTGAGCCCCAAAATTGTTCTTTCTTCCATCATAATTCACTCCATTTTATTTTTTCCATTTTTATCCCAGGCTCAAATGATAAATGAAATTAGTTAAAATTGCTTTAAGAATGAATATCATGGCTAACTTGCTAAGTTTTGTGATTTTGTCATTGTAATGCATTTTGAACTGAAACTAGCTACAGAATGCAGACATTCCATAGCTAGTTGCCAATTCTGCAGTTGTCTTCACGTTCAAGCATGTTCCAGGTGTCCTCTCAGGAAAATCCACACATGGGTATATTCCACATCATGTCCTCAGCGTTTGTTGCTCACCAAGAAGAATGAATGGAATTCTGGACGTGGTTTTGTATGTGGGAACTCACACAAGGAGGCAGACTCCTAATAGGACAAGAATAGTCCAGATGTCCTTTGTCACTTTACGCTGCCATCTTTAGAGTTATAGTATGATTTTGATATGAAAAGACAATGATCCCCGTTTATCTCAAGTTCTGTTATGAAGATTTGTTATAAATGTACTCGGGAAACCGAGAGACAAGTTCTAGATTTTGATTAGATTTCGTGGATTGACTGCTATATTTTTGAAGACTGAGAAAACTCTGTTTTAAGTTATTTTACTTTAATGAAGAATACAACATTTCTTTGAACACGTTGAGTTGATTTTGAGTTAGATTTCGTGCTACTCTGGTGGTAGAGGGCCCCTGCCTCCCGAGCGGCTTTACTTTTGCAATTTAGATAAGTATCTTAGTTCGTTTTCATGTTTTTGAAGTTTGCGTTCATAGTTAATTTCATTAGTCATTATAGCTATACTTGTTCTAAGAAACTCTTCCAAAAGATCATTATAATGAATGAGAAATGGCTGTAGTGTTATAGATTTTATTTGAAATTCCTTTAGTTCATTATCACAGTTAAACTTAATCTAGTAAACTCTTCCAAGATATCATTATGATGACTAAGGTATAACTGTTATACTGTAGGATTCATTTGCTTGTTTACACTAAGTAGCATATCTAATATTACTCTTAAAAGCTCTTCGAAAACATCATAAAAACGAGTAGGAAATAGTTGTGATGTCTTAGTTTTTAATTGTATTTGCTTTCAGTTTTCATGTTTGCATTCAAATGCATTGAATTGTACAGCTAGGATTGTTCTAACAAGCTCTTCCAAAATACCATTCATGATGAACAAAATAGGCTGTAGAATCCCATAGATTGATTGCATGATAACTCAGTTAAGCACTCTGGAGGCAAATTGCATTTAATTCATGCTCTATTATTTTGCTTTCAAGTTTGATAATAGCTTTTTAATTTAGCACTGTTCACTGTAGACTAGTAACACTTTAGTTCAGTTCCAGCTTAGCTCACTGTATTTACATTCCAAGATTAGTTGCCATCCACTTCATTTTAAATTTCATTATTTGTTAAACTTAAATACCACGGTCTTCATTATTTACAAAACTTCTTTTGTTCCAAACCTATATTAACTCATAATTATCTGGACAGAAGATAGTATCAGTCTAAGGCCCGGAGTACTTTTGCAACCTTTTTACCATTTCACAAACAAGCCTTTCCTCAAAAGACTATTCTAAAAGGAAATCTATAACTCTTGAGTGAGGTTTAGTGATGTTAAACTAAGTTTCAGAATAGAATTAGGAGCTGGTTTTAGAGTAGAGATCTTATGATGTTACAAATGTTCTTTTCCAAATATGTTTCAACAAACCTTTAATTATGGATGAGATGTTGTATCATTATAAGTTGGTTGTTTAATTGTTTAGTTAGGAGAATTTCTACACTTAGCTGCCCATTTCTCAAGCTCTTCCAAAATATCTTTAATGAAAGAATTGGACAAGTTAAGTTCATGTTCTGATTTATTTTCTTGAAGTCATTATCAAGCTTTGTATTTTGCTAAGTCATAGTTTAGGTTTGGTTCTGTCTCAGTATTTGCATTTGTCATTTGTCATCAAAAAATTAGGCTTCACTCTGTTTTTTTAACCAGTAGCTTCTTTCCACCAGCATTTAGTTCTTTCCATTGTGAACATAAACCATAAAAAGACCAAAAAAATCATAAAACACTAGACGCAACGCAGTAAGAAACAAACACCTAGGCACATATAGTGCACCACACTTCAGAAGTTTACCAACCCTGGTTGACAATTAAATGAACTCAATTTAGGAGATTAGGTTGAGCACAAACAAAGGTTAAGGTTAAGGTTTAGTTAAAGGTAACGTTAAGGGTTTGGTTAAGGTTAAGGTTATAGTTAAGGTCAAGGTCAAGGTTAAGGTTAGTTAATGGTTAATTTTAAGTGTAGGTTATAGTGAAGGTTAATATTAAGACCCATAACCTTAAACCTTAACCTTAAGCTAACCTTAAACTTAACCTTATCTTAACCTTAACCTAAGCTTAACCTAACCTAACCTTAACCTTAACTTTACCCTTAGCCCTACCTTAACCATAACCTTAACCTAATCTTAACCTTAAACTTATCTTAACCTTACCTTAACCAGAACCTTAACCTTGACCTTAAATATAGCCTAACCCTAACATTGACCAAACCCTTAACATTAAACTTAACCTTAACGTAACCTTAAACTTAAATAAACCCTTAACCTTAACCTTAAACATAAAATTAACATTAACATTAACCATAACCTTACCCTAACCATAACCTTAACCTTACCCCAACCGTAACCTTAACTTTAACCTTAACCTAGCCTCCTTAACCAAACCCTTAACCCTAACCTTAATCTTAACCTAACCTTAACCAAACCCTTAACCTTAACCTTAACCTAACCTTAACCTTGAATTTACCCTTAACCTAACCTTAACATTAACTTTAACCTAACCCTAACCTTGACCTTAACTTTACCCTTAACCTTGACCTTAACCTCAAGCTTGACCTTGAGCTTAACCTAACCTTAACCTTAACCTTATATTACCCTTAACCTAACCTTAACCTTGAACTTGACTTTACCCTTAACCTAACCTTAACCTTAACCTTAACCTGACTAAAACCATAACCTTAACCTTAACCTTAACCTAACATTAACCTTGACCTTATCTATAACCTAACCCTATCCTTGACCAAACCTTTAACCTTAACTTAACATTAACCTTAACCTTAACATTCCCATAGCATTAACATTAAGCTTAACCATAACCTAACCTTATCCTTGAACTTAACTATAACCTAACCCTAACCTTGACCAAACCCTTAACCTTAGCATTAATCTTAACCTTAACCTTAACCTTTACCTAACCTTAACCTTAAACTAACCCTAACCTTACCCTAACCTTAACCCTAACCATAACCTTAACTTTACCCTTAACCTAACCTTAACCTTAACCTAACCTCAACCATAGCCTTAACCTAAGCTTAATTTTAACCTTACCCTTAACCTTATCTTAACCTTACCTTAACCATAACCTTAACCATAACATAACCCTAAGCTTGACCAAACCCTTAACCTTAACCTTAACCTTAACCTTAACCTTAACTTTACCCTTAACCTAAACTTAATCTTAACCTTACCCTTAACCTTAACCAAAGCCTTAACCTTAACCTTAACGTGAACCTTAACCCTAACCTTAACCTTGAATTTACCCTTAACGTAACCTTAACCTTGAATTTACCTAACCAAAGTTAAGGTTAAGGTTAAGGTTAAGGTAAAGGTTAAGATAAGTGTTGGAGAGGTCAATCCCCTCTGCGGACAGAGGTGATCCCTACTAGCCCAGATCGGGTCTAGCAACAACTGAGTCATGCTAAGATGCAGGTTCCTATTTACAAAAGACCAAGATGCGACAAGGGGCCTACCTTAAGTCCCACGTTGTTGCTTCTTGCCGAGAAGATGGCGCTTCCGTCCTTCGCTTTGGCAGATCACAATTCTCCCGCCTAGCACGTTCGAATACCTGCACATACATGAATAAACAACACACAACGTAAAACCTAATACATGCAACCATATATCAGTCAGAGAAGATATAATTCATAACATAAGACATGAACATATGAATGGAACCATAATCAAAGTCGTTTATTATTAATCAGAACGAAAGAAATATACAACCTGAGCTCTGACGCTGGATCTTCCTTTGGTGGGTCGACAGCGGAGCATGTCTCGATGAAGCTCATCTAGAATGGGATAAAGCTCTCTCTCTTCTGCTTTGGATCTCAGAGGCTATCTGATGATAGTCTCCATACTACTAATTTAGCTCTTAGTTCTATAAGCATTAAGGCTACTAAGACTACTAGCTTGCTAAGGGGAAAATGGAAAGCTTATATAGATGGTGGAAGGGGAGTTGGGATCCCTACAATGGTGGGATTGGCCCTATCCTCAAGGAAGCTTCCATGATAGGTGGAAAACCACTTCCCCTACATGGAGATATGGAGCCAAACCTCCCAACTCATTTTAGAGACTCTTTTAGGAGTTGGTTGGAATCAAACTTCTACCATTTATTTTTTTAAAACAATCCATATTAAGCTTGGCCCAATTCATACATTGGGACAGAGCGCCAGTTGGCGCACCCTCTTTGGTGGATTTCCCCCATTGGCGCGAGGGCTGAATTGGCTAGTCGCGCCAAGGCCAAAAGGTCTATTTTTAGGGTTTTTTACAGGAAACTGTCATTAGAGGAATGATTGTCCTTGTCAAGGGGATGCCATGAAAGTGGTTTTAGGTCATGTCACTGCTCACAGGTTATGGAAAAGGCCCTCCAATGTGTAGGATGGGGGATTGCAGGGATGGTGACAAATTACTGTGTAATAGATGCCCCTAAAGCATGAGGCCCGAGAGAGAGAGAGCGGTGAAATGCTTTATGAGAACATGTCCAACCGAAAACATTGCCATCGAAAAACCTGCGTAGACAAGTAAAACTGATATCTCAAATACATGATATGTGGTATGGGCGCAGCCATCCATAATAAAGTATACAATAATCAGGATCCAAGGTATGGATGCAGCCATCTATACAAGATCAATAAGTAGACTCAGGTATGGTCGCAGCCATCCAAGCAATGAGTCATGTAACCAATCATGATAATCCAAAAAATCTTTAGCCTGGATTCCAATAGACAAAATCCAGGGTCTTGCGCTCCATCTCAACCCAAACAGAGTATAAGTTCTAGCATGTGAATAAGTGAGCTAAAGTCGAACATGCAGGAACATCGTCTGATTACCAGCCAATGATGAAAGTCGTTAACAGACATGAGAGGAACCACCAATAGTGAGAATGGCCCTCAAGGTACTACAGGTACAATCCATGGAATGTGAATAGTGAGCTGGCGTCGAACACCCACAGAATCATCTAATCGAAGGTCAATGATGAAAACCTTACGTCGAATTTGAAGAACCTACCATTGAGGCATGAAAGCTCCAAGGTACCAGAAAGGAGTCTCTAGATTAGCTTACTAGATAATGAGGTCAAGTCGACAAGAAGCAACCTTGATCGAAGGTATGCCATAGTGTTTCCCACATCATCGATGCGAGACAGAGGAACATAATATTTGTGAATCAAGATTAGATGAGAATTAGAGGAAGGTTGAAACTGCAAAGTTCAACTTCTCTTGAACATATCGGTGACACAAAAATGGATTTGGAAGTATTTCACATCAAAAGATCAGAGGTCATGATGACAAGGCAAAGAGCAGATGAGAGGTCACAAGGGATTACCCAAACCCATGGAGGTCAGAAGAAAATGAGATGAGATGTCCCCAACCCAACACGAATGCAAATAGGTGCCATGTTCAAGAGCGACATATTGCCAACACGACGATGATACTGGTTCCATTTTCCCCACCATTTCTAGCGAGTACCCCAATTATTTTTTAAAACAAGCTTGAAGGGGATAGAAAATACTTGTGATATAAGTTCTTCCTTCGAACAAATCCAACCTAGTACATTTAACGAGCCCTAAGAATGAAAAACTCGAGTATCGTCATCATGACAAAATCAGATGTCATCAGGTTTTAACGAGTCTAACAAAGGGAGAACTCAGTGTCTTTTCATGTTTAGAGAGTTTGAAAAGACAACGAAAAAGTAATCTCCAACAATCCCTTTCCGTAAATAGTTCCTCATATCCGAAAAGGTAGAAAACTATGTCTGAGAAAACATCCCAGTCACGATAGGCTAGGGTATTCCTTTTTTGTAAATAATCTATCCCAGCCTGAAAAAGGGGTAAACATAAACTGGGTATATGACGTTTCGCATCGAATTTAACGAGACCAAAATGACAAGTGACTCAGCAATATTTTCATGTTTAGAGAGTCAGAAAAGAGCTGAAATATGACTCCAGAAATGAATTTTTCATGTTTTTACCAAGTCCGAAAAAGTATAAAATACAACTCGCATCATCGTCCAAGCTGCGTGAAAACCTGTTGCTGCACATGAAAGTGAACGTAAAACCCATTTTTCGACAGAATATAGTAAAATATTGGAAAAATGACTTTCAAAACCTAATTTTGACTTTGAAAAGTTATAAATATGCTAGAAATAGTAAAAACATATTCACTTTTACTTCTTACCTCTTGTGAGAGCAATAGTGAGCTTTTGCTGTGAAAACTTGCCGCAACGATTGTGGTCAATCCAGTACGTCATTTTGGTTCTCGTTCATTCCAAGTAAGAGGCACTCTCCATAGCTTTGTTTTGATTCATTTTTTATAGATGTCCATTGTGTTTTTGGATCCCTGAGGGCCTTTGCAAAATTAGGGCTCAGCCAATTGGTGCAGGTATCGGGCATGTACTAATGCCAATTGGCTCCTTTTTGCAAAGGGGTCACGCCAGTTGGCGCAACTGTCAGAAAAATAGTCGCGCCAATGGCGCAACTCAAATTTTCGCTTAAATTTAACAAAATGTGAGCCAATCAGATGAATTTCTGAGTGTTCCAGAGATCTAATGAGGTGTTTATGACCATGTTGGTGTAGCTACACGGCCACAATGGTGATCGTGTGGAAAGAAAGAGAGCATGGTGAAGAAGATGAAATGGCCATGCAGAATGAAGCATGCATGAACACTCTCCAAAACTATGGTCTGAAAAAGTTATTCTTAACACCATGTTTGAAAGCACAACCTGAGTTACTGCAGTATTTGATCAGCATTTGGGACAAGAATGAAGAAAAATTCAGGCTTCGAGACCAAGTGTTGGAGCTTGAAGTATCCGACATTTATTTTATAACTGGATCGTCCCGAATAGGTCTAGTGCCGAATATGACAGGTACTAGACCATCTAATGAGAAAATGGCAATGGTGATGGAAAGAGTGTGCCCAGGGGCATAAACAGGATTAGGCAGTGGGAAGGTTGATATCCACACGGTTCTTGATCTAGCACTCAGGGTGGTTCTCCACACCATTATGCGGGCTGCGGGGTCGCAGGCACTGCATGAAGCAACTAAATCATAACTCCTACTAGCATCTGAATGCATGAAACTGACACTTTTTTATTGGGCCACTGCCGTAACAATGAACATCAAACGACAGTTGACGAAGTGCAAGAAGGCCAAACTGAAACAATTTGGGTACGGTTCCATCCTGGTATCATTCATCCTTGAACGATTACCAATTTTCCAGGGCCAGGGGGTGATAGTCACCGAGCCATCATTGAACGAGCCAAGGATGGCTCGATGGGCAGCACTCATGCCTGGATCAGGATGTTGGGGTTCCCATGTTTTGGCCAGGTTGACAAGACCAAAAGATGAGACAACATAGAACCACTTTCAGACCTTAGGATCTAGCCCTCCTAGGTCCAGAGAGGGATCTCTCTATGATAGTCAAAGGTTTTATGTTTTTGAAGCTCAAATGTTAAGGTTTTAGGCTAGTTATAGGCTCAGGGTTGCTTGTTTGATGGTTTGTGTTTGGTTGTTGGGAGTCAAGAAAGGAAGGTCCAATATAAGACAAGGATGAGCATAGAGGGAATTAGGCTAAGACAGTTAACTCAGGGAACATCAAGGCCATTGGGCTATGGAGTCAAGAAAGGATTTATCTGTAATCAATGTGCAAGCTTTCAGTTGGGCTAGTCATCTAGAGCATTTGGATCTTGAAGGGGATATTTGGAGTGGGACATCAAGAGCTGAAAATGAAAGGAGGAGAACCAACCAGCTCTGTCTATAGATTGGGCCAGAGGTCATTTAACTCCAAGCCTGCTTGGACAAAATCAGAGGTAGGACAAGGGATCTTAGAAGGTCTTAATCGGAATGGGAAGATTCTAGTGAGGCAGAAGCAGGGTTCTAGACCTCCCAGTATTCTCAACACATTCAATTAAATCCTAACAAGAACATCGAAACATAGATTTCATTAATTCATACATCAGAGAGCAGGAAATAACATCCACTACACTGGTTAAATCAATTGAAATCAATATTTAGATACACATATAAGCAGAAAACATAAAGGGCTGGGAGAGCAGCAACATAAGGTACCTATCAAGGGTAAATCTTATGCCAAACTTCTGATGCGAACCAGTAGAAATGGAATGAAATGAAATTAGACACAAAGATAAGAAAACATCACCAGCTGCTTTAGATCAGGATCCAAAGAAATATGCTTGTCATATTAAAAACAACACCAATCAGGTACATCATAGCCCATAGCTTGAACATTCAGTCTGAATACATCGAATCTCAGCCTATCTTACAATATTACACAGAGAACTTGTCTCAAGAGGAAAATACTTGCATTTCTCTGATATCTCATCAACAACCAACAACACTTTTCCTTCTGTGCTTTATAGCAGAGGATTAACAGAAGATCAACTGAGAAGGTAAATGAACACTAAATGTAACAAAATGAATGCAGGGCCGAAACACCTTCTGTTTGAGTGCAAATTATTTAATCTCTGTCACCTCTCTTGTGAAAGAATGATCTTCTCCGGATATGATTTTGACATGTTTCGGTTGTGGTACTTCTGGTGATTTGAACAAAAATGGAATAAAATATTGAGAAGTATGCCATATAAATGCTCTGGTGGTTTTGAACTGTTTTCTGGTGGAAAATCCTTCAGGGGAATTGTGCATAATAAAAGCTGTATGGGCGCCCTGTACTTTGATGAAGAAAAACATTCTGCTGAAGATCCAACCCTGATGTTACCTTTTACTCGCATGCAGGACCTTTGATCGATCCTCGGGGTCTTCAACTTGGTGCTTTTCCTCTTAAACCACTGATTCAAGGCTTAATATCCTCATTAACGTGCCCTAGTCTCCTTTGCTTATACTTAAACCTTTTTCCACTCAATTTTTCTTCTGACAGGTTAGCTCAGGTTTTAATGGTGCTGGAAGGGTTTTGCAGAGTTTAAATTTGTCCTTTGATGTAGAAAACTACTTTGCTGATGTATAAAATCTGATATTCATTAACTCTTGCATACAAACTCCCTGTCTGTAGAAATTTGCTGAATAATGATTAATTATCCACCGAGACTATTCTGGTCACATACAATTCGAATTTATATGCAACACATAATCTCTTCCACTCAAATCATCACACATGCGGAAATAAAACAAGTGATAACACATCAAATCATCATACACATTAACACAGTATGTATGGGGAAAGATTATAGCTGAAAACCCCGCAGCTATTGTGTATATTATAATGGAGAAATCATGTAAAAAACTCAGTACAATACTCCTCACAAGTACTCAGTACTTTCTCATGAAGTTACACACAAACTAGCTTGGTTTTGAACAGGTTACTGGTTCAAAACTCACCGCCAATTGCCTTGCCTCTATTGTGCAATCTAGGCCTTTCTATATAGAGATCCAAGGTTCTAATCTCCTTGGCTTGAAAACGCAATCATCATGGGCAATTCCTCCAAGTGTGGTGCAAATATCATGCACAACTGATGTCGCCACTGATAGCTAACTCCACCCTTTCATCTACCTCTTTCACTAGTCTCCACTGAAATTATCATGCACTCTAGTGAACTGATGTCTTCTTGAGTTAAATAATGAGTTACAAATTAATGAATTAAATAATATTTAATTCACTCCACTCATTACTAGTTGATTAGCTAGTTAAACTAATCTCAACTAATTCAACTAAGTTAAACCGAACACAACTCCACTAGCTGTCTCATTAACTCCACCAAACTTCTGCCACTGAAGTCTAAACTAAATTCAACCATGCATGTGCTCCCCAAACCCTTGGGAATAGTGTAATTCCTCTGTCAGATGCATGAGCCACTTCCAAGGCTCGAACTGAAGTGCTCCAAGAGAGTAAACTGTTGTTTAGAGTCCAAATATTATTAAGGGTAAATAATATTTGACTTCCCTATTTTTAGGATAGGCGGTCTAAAAATAGACTTCGACCTATAGGTCCAAAAATAGAGGTCCATCTATTTTTACCAACATGACCAATACTCCAAGAATAACATACTGCAACCCCTGGACCATGCTCCATATGTCTAAAAATAGACATAGTCTAAAAATAGACTTTGCGCCGGAATTTGCCTGCGGGCCCACTTAGTGAAGGCGACTTCATTTCACTAAGCTCCATCATCTTGCTGCATTTTCAACACTCCCTCTCAGCAAGATATGGATTATCTGCAACCCTATCCTGCCTCTGTGGAATTCGAACTTGCTCCTGGTGAGCGCCTTCGTCAGGATGTCGGCATCCTGATCCTCCGTGGGAACATATGAAAGCATCATGATTCTCCGCTGAACACAATCTCTGATATGATGGTACCTCATGTCGATGTGTTTGGACCTATCATGAAATACTGGATTAGCCGAGAGTTTAATGCAACTCTGGTTATCACAGTAGATCACTGTAGGCTCCAAATGCAACCTAAACAATCCTGCGAGGATCTTCCTCATCCAAATAGCCTCGCATGCAGGCAAACTAGCTGCCATGTACTCAGCCTCTGCTGAAATGACTGCCATGGATCTCTGCTTCCCGCTGTACCAGGAAACTGTTGTCGACCCAATGCTGAAAACTCCTCCAGATGTGCTCTTCCGGTCCGTCGGACTCCCTACCCAATCTGCATCAGTGAAGCCAGAAAGCTTCGCTCCATCCTCCTGTCTGTACCATAGTCCATATCCCGATGTGCCTCTAATATAGCGCAATACATGCTTGCCTGCCTTCCAAAAGAGCTTGGTAGGCTTAACCATAGCTTGCGAAATCTAGTTAACTGCATAGCATATATCGGGTCGTGTATTGACCATATACATAAGCGACCCCACCAACTGTCGATAGACAGTGGCATCCACTACCTCCGCTGAAGTAGCATCCTCCTTCCTCCAACCACCAGGAAGAGGAGTGTCAACAGGCTTGCAGCCTTGCATGTTGAACCTCTCCAGAATCTCCCGGGCATACTTTCCTTGAGAAACAAACAGTCCTCCGCTGCGCTGCCAAATCTCCAATCCCAGGAAATAATGAAGGATGCCCAAGTCCTTCATCTCAAACTCTCGTGCAAGATCCTCCTTGCATGAAAGTATCAACTGCTCATCAACAGTCAAAATCAGATCATCTACATACAGTACGATGATCAACAGCTTCCCCTCCACCACAATCTAGTATAGGTTATGATCCGCCTCACTCTTGGAGAATCCAAGCCCGGTGAAGTAGCTGTCTATCCGAGTGTACCAAGCACGAGGTGCTTGCTTCAGCCCGTACAGTGCTCTCTTGAGTCGGCACACATGCGACTCACTGCTGAAGATATCGAAACCTTCAGGCTACTCTATGTACACCTCCTCCTCAATGACTCCGTTGAGGAACGTAGTCTTCACATCCATCTGATGAATGTGCCATCCCATCTGCGCTGAGAGAGAAAGGATCGTCCGTATGAAAGAGTACCTTGCGACAGGTGCAAAGGTCTCCTCATAGTCAATCCCCTCGATCTGTGAAAAGCCATGGGTGACAAATCTCACCTTGTACTTCTCCACACTCCCGTCAGCCGCCTGCTTCACTTTGTAGATCCATCGCGAACCCACCACTAATTTCCCCACCGGTCTTGGGACAATCTCCCATGCATTGTTCCTGACGATCGAATCGTATTCTTCGATCATGGCATCAACCCATGCGGGTTCCTCCACAGCTTCCTCAAAAGAGGATGGCTCCTTCACAACACATTGACTCACAAGAGCCATGTATCCAGTGTACCGATCCAATGACTGCCTTTGTTTGCGATGTGCTGTAGGTGGTCCTACAACCTTCTCTGCATCTCAAGCCAATTGCTCAGCTTCTGTAGTGCGCATGCGCCCTCTGATGGTTGGCGCTGTTAGAGTCAGCCCTTGCTGCCCTCCGTCAGTGATCATTTCGTCTTTTGCATTTTCATTATTAGGTGTCTCACTTGTTTCACTTCTTTGCATATCACTAGGATCATGCTTGCTTATTTTCTCGAGATTGACGGAGAGAGCCCTCTCCTGTCCTCGTAGGGCTAGCTACGAGGCTGAGCGTGGTTTGATGTAGCCTTGAGTTTACTTCATTTCGGCCTGAGGTAGATTTGAGCGCTTGCAGTGGCTGCATGGAAGGTTTCTTCCCCACCTCTGAACTTCCTCTTGTGGCTGATCCACATCTAAGCTCCTCCTTAGGAACTAGCAGCTCCTCATCTGCATGCAAGTGTAGCTCCCTCTCAAGCGAACACTGCATGGCTTTCTCCTCCTGAAATTTTATATCCCATCGCACAACAGTCTTGCGACTGTCTGACAAATACACCCGATAGTTGTGAGGTGTATCAGTGTACCCCACAAATATTCCAACCTCAGCAGTTGGATCCAGCTTCCTTCTCGCATCCTTCATCACATGCATGTAGACAAGAGAACCAAAAATCCGCAAATGGGAAATATCAGGCCTCTTGCCAGAATAAGCCTCCTCCGGTGTACTCATGCCAAGAACCTTGTGAGGACAACGGTTATGCACATACACTGCTGTATTGCATGCCTCAGCCCACAAGTGAAGGGGTAGGCCCTGATCATGCAACATCGCCCGTGCAGCACCCACGATCGTTCTATTCTTCCGCTCAGCCACCCCATTCTGCTGTGGGTTATGGGGTGCGATGAGCTCTCTCCAAATCCCTTCTGCGCTACAGAACTCCTTGAATTCAGCCGAGATGAATTCACCACCGTTATCACTCCTTAGAGCAATCACCTTCTTCCCCGACTCCTTCTCGACCAGTGCTTTAAACTCACAGAACTTCGCTAATGTATCGCTCTTCTTCTGCATGAAGAAGATCCAGCACTTTCGAGAGAAATCATCAACAAAGATCACATAATACTTGTGCTTTGCTGTCGAAGCAACTGAGAAAGGACCACACACGTATGTGTGAACTCTCTCAAGGATCGTCGTGGCACGACTATCCTTCTCGTGAAAGGTGGCTTTCACATACTTCTCTAAAGTACACCCCTTGCACTGATCTGACTGCGCAAGAGTGCCCTTAGGAAGCCCAATAGAAATCTGCTGCAGAATCTTCAAAGCTCCATGGTGAAGGTGGCCCAATCTCCTGTGCCACAGTTCGCCCTCATCATCCCGGCTCACCACTTCTCCCGCCTTGCATGCCATAGCTGCGCAGCCATCTACCTGCAATTGATAAAGGTTCTTGGTTCGAACCCCTATCTTCCGGGTCTCTCCAGTAGTCTTACTGCGTAGGAAGGCTTTTCCTTCGCTGAAGACCACATCATACCCCTTATCCTCCAACATCGTCACAGAGATCAAGTTCTTCTTCAATCCAGGTACATGCATGACATCCTTCAATACAAAGGGTTTACCAGACTCCCTCTGAAAGGATATGGTACCGATACCAGTCGCACTGTATCTACCATCATCGCCCATCTCGATGTTCACACCCAAATCTTTGTCCTCCAAATCTGAGAAAAAATCCCGATCTCATGTCATATGAAATGACGCACCGCTATCCGATAACCACACTGATCCCATCACACTTGAAATCAAGCATGCGATCAGTGAAAAGTCAAGCTCGAACTGTGAAGCCAAAGCTTCTCCATATGTAGATCTTCCCGCTTGTTTGTTTTTTCTTCTCCTTTGGACAATTGGTAGCATAATTTCCATGATCATGGCAGTGAAAACACTTCACTTTCACCATATCCTGCTTCTTGCCCTTTGCACCAGAATGAGAAGTTTTCTTACCCTTCCCCTTCTTTTCTTTGGCAACCAAAGCGCAATTTTCTTCATCAGCTCCCTTTGATGAAGATCCATCTCGAGTAGTCCTCCTTATCTCCTCCTGCATGAGATCCGCCCAAAGGCGCTCCCATCCCGGCAGCTTCTCCCGACCATTGACACTGTCTTGATATGAGTTCCAAGCCTTCGGAAGACCAAGGAGAGCCAGGTCGACCATGTCGTCATCTTCGACAGTCACCCCCACACTTCCCAGCTCATCTCTGCATTGAGTGAACTTCGTGAGGTATTTGGCGATACTGTCGCCTTTCTCCATCTTGATGGTCCTGAGCTTATCTTTGAGCGCCAGCTTCCTTTGGTCGCTCTTACTCTGGAATAGATCCGTCAAAGCTTTCCACATTAAATATGGAGAAGCCTTTCCATGCAGGCTGAATACAATATGATCCTTGACGCCCTCCAACAGGATCCTTCGACATTTCGCCATCTTCTTTTGCCATGCTTCGACTTCAGCAGGATCAGTGGGCTTTTGGACATCCGTATCTACGAACTCCTTCAGACCATTATCTTCTAATACTGCCTCCATGAGATCCTTCCATGCAACATAATTCGAACTGCCTTCAAGAGCATATTCGAGTCGCAAACCGTTGAAAGACATTTTCAACACTGGCACCAAGAAAACAAAGCTGCTGCAAAATTTGAATTCCAAACTCCAAGCTCTATCGCTTCCGATCTACACTTGAGAAAAAATTATTTCCAAATCAGAGATTGACTGCAAGGGGCGTTTACCAGACCTTTCACTTTCCGAAGAAAGATGGAGTCAGAGGCTACAGCCGCACATACGGAGACTATCTCTAGAAATAAGTTTGTAATCAGCATGATGATGCAATCTATGACAATAGCTCAAGTACTGTGTAGAAATTTGCTGAATAAATCACTTATTCAATGGAGATTAACCTGATCACACATCAATTTCGAATTGCATGCATAACACATAATCTCTTCTACAATTAATTGTCACATGCGGAAATAAACAAGCGATAGCACATCAAATCATCATACACATTAACACAGTATGTATGGGGAAAGCTTATAGCTGAAAACCCCACAGCTATTGTGTATATTATAATGGAGAAATCATGTAACAAACTCAGTACAATACTCCTCACAAGTACTTAGTACTTTCTCATGAAGTTACACACAAACTAGCTTGGTTTTGAACAGGTTACTGGTTCAAAACTCACCGCCAATTGCCTTGCCTCTATTGTGAAATCATGGCCTGTCTATATAGAGATCCAAGGTTCGAATCTCCTTGGCTTGACAGCGCAATCATCATGGGAAATTCCTCCAAGTGTGGTGCAAATCTCATGCACAACTGATGTCGCCACTGATAGCTAACTCCAACCTTTCATCTACCTCTTTCACTGGTCTCCACTGAACTGATCATGCACTGTAGTGAACTGATGTGTTCTTGAGTTGAATAATGAGTTACTAATTAATGAATTAAATAATATTTAATTCACTCCACTCATTACTAGTTGATTGGCTAGTTAAACTAATCTCAACTAGTTCAACTAAGTTAAACCGAACACAACTCCACTAGCTGTCTCATTAACTCCACCAAACTTCTGCCACTAAAGTCCTAACTGAATTCAACCATGCATGTGCTCACCAAACCCTTAGGAATAGCGTAATTCCTCTGTCAGATGCATGAGCCACTTCCAAGGCTCGAACTGAAGTGCTCCAAGAGAGTAAACTGTTGTTTAGAGTCCAAATATTATTAAGGGTAAATAATATTTGACTTCCCTATTTTTAGGATAGGCAGTCTAAAAATAGACTTCGACCTATCGACCTATAGGTCAAAAAATAAGAGTCCCATATATTTTTACCAACATGACCAATACTCCAAGAATAACATACTGTAACCCCTGGACCATGCTCCATATGTCTAAAAATAGACATAGTCTAAAAATAGACTTTGCGCCAGAATTTGCCTGCGAGCCCACTTAGTGAAGGCGACTTCATTTCACTAAGCTCCATCATCTTGCTGCATTTTCAACACTGTCTATGCATTTAAACACTGTAAAATTGTGACAGACTTTCCCACCTCTCTGTAACCTGCAAAATATGCAACTTGTTAGCAAAATATCATGAACGGGGTGACGGAGGATGCAGATGATGAATTGAGGGAGAAATCACAGAAGATGGTGGCAAATCACCCTGGCGGAGGTGGCGGTCTTGCAGAGTGGAGTGAATTTTATGGAGAAACATTAAAAAACATGAATTTGGATGGATATATGCAACGGAATGGGCGGATGTACGGGGAATACACGTGGATGACGTGGCCTACAGAAAAGACACGTGGACGGATGATGTGGAGGCCCGGGCGACAGCGGAATTGTCAACGGCGGGAAAACGAATCTGGACCGATAGATCTCAGTGGAGATCGACGGTGGAAATGCGTCAGAGAGTGATAGACCATGGGCCAGAGGTACGGCGGAGACCGGCTAACTGATGCACAGTTCTGACGAATGGTGATGGTTGGATGAGCGATCGAGGATCTAACGGCTGACAACGATATCGCTCGACATCCATGGTCGATCTTTAATGTGTGATGGGGTGGTGGTTTTGCAACAGTGTCAGGGCCACGTGTCAAGAGCTGAGTGGAATTGCTGGTCGATGGAGAAAAACCGCCTGCCGTGCATAAGCGGTACGATGGAAACTGGCGGGTTTAACATAGTGCGTTGCGGGGTCCACCGGGGGGAAAGGTTCCGGACCGTCGATCTGGCTTTTAAACAGACGGCGATGGCCCGGCATGGAAAATAGGCAGAGAAGATGCGGGCGCTGGAGATTTAAAGACCGTCATCCTATCAATTTAGATCAACGGCTGACGCTGCGCCCGACCAGGCTCGAGGTAAGCGCTTTTTTTTCTTTGGCGAGTGGTTACAGCGCTAGGTTATATAGAGAAGAAAAGGCGTGGGGCTAGTGCGGAAGGGGCTAGGCCTATTATATGGTCGGAAGTGGGTTTTTAACCCCTTTTCAATGGAATTTATGATTTTTGCCCCATTTTCAAAGTGTTTTAAGGCCAGCCATGGGCAGCGATAGGGAGATGGAGGGGGAATTTGGGAAAACGAAGGGTGTAGGGATTTTAGAGGGGATTTAGGGGGTTGATGGGGGGAAATAGAGGGGAACAGAGGTATTTTAATAAAAGGAGGAGAGAGGGGAGAAAGGGGCACTTTAGGAATGAACCAACAGATAGGATTTATACAAGGCAAAGCACTGAGAGACTTCAAGGAGGATGGGTTTTTAGGGGAAAGGCATTCCTTGAAGGCTCCAAAATAATCTAGCCCCCAGCTTGCTTGTCAAGAATTTCATAGGGGTGCTAACAGTGGCTCCACATGGGGATGGATTCTTCTTGAAGGAGGCAAGAAACCAGAAATGATCTTTGGAGTAGGCTAGTTGCCTGCTACTTAGCACATCCATTTCATTGAACAGCTCCCACAATATGAATATGTTACATCAGCAGAAATATTTCCCAACCAATCTACCTACCCAAACTACAGTTCTAGAATTTTTTCTTCTTTAGGGTGCATTTGAGCTAGTAGACCCTTTACATTTTATTCTTAAAACAAAAAAAACCTATTCTAAACCTACCCTTATTGCTCCATGAGACCAGATTAGACAGTTGGCCTCATATGCTTCTCTACCTAACCTACTACCTGTTGGGATTAAACTGTCCAACAGGTTTCTTCTCCTACATTCTAAAACAGGAAATTTAAAACAGCTGAGCCAGGATTAAACTGTCTGACTTGCTGTGAATCCAAGTCATGAAACTTTCGTTCCCAAGCAATGAATTGCTGAAAACTTGGGGACAAAACTGTGAAGGCTGGAAATCTGCAATTTGAAATATCATTCTTTTCCCGTGACTTAGGTTTTGAGCATGTTTGAGTCACTTCTTTTCTTTGATTTCAACTCTGGTTTTAAGCATGTTAGAGCTGATTCTTCCTTTCCTTTGCTGATCCAGGTTTTGAGCGTGTTAGGACCAGCTTCTTTTCACTATTCTTTTTTTTTTAGAAAAATTTTCTCTGTTTTCTCGAAAGTAAAACTGCAATGGTATGTACAATGGAAATGGAACTGGAAATTAAAATTAGCAGAAGTAGTGTTTGAGCATCCTACCATTGACAGGACCCCCAAACAGCTCTGTACCATCAAGTTCTTGTAAGAAAAATGCATTAGGACCCACAGTGGCCTGGATGATGTATGGACCTTGCCACAAGCTGTCAAATTTTCCATGCTTGCCTTTGTCCTCTCTCCTCGAATCCCATTTCAGAACTTTGTCACCAATCTTGAAATTTGAATCTTTGGTTCTTTTGTCAAACATTCTTTTAATGTTCTCCTGAACCCTGACAGCTCTGCTATAAACCTCCTCCCTTGTTTGCTGAAGATGGATAGTTTCATTGATTCTTCTCACCATGTTGTTTTCCTCTGTCTGAATCTCTTGGACAGGCTTAATCACTGGTATTCCGAGGCTAGTAGGAAAAAATGCTTCTGTTCCATAGACAAGCTGGAATGCTGACATGCCAATAGATTTCTTTGTGGTGAGCCTGTCAGCCCACAAAGCATGCACCAACTTTTTATGCCACGACTTTTTTTTCTCTTCCAGCAGCTTCTTAATGATTGTAACCAGGTTTTTTTTCGATGATTTAGCTAATCCATTACCCTGGGGGTAATAGGCAGTTGAATGACCAAGTGCTATTCCATACCTGTGACAGAAATCAACCATTTTCTTGGATCCGAAAGCAGCAGCATTTTCAGTGATTATTTTTCTTGGACAAACAAAATGAGATAGGATGAAGTCTTCTAGGAACCTAATGATGACAGAATCAGTGGCGCTCCTAGTGGGTATGGCTTCTATCCATTTAGTGAAGTAATCTGTAGCAGTTAGGATCCACTTGTGTTGTCCAGAGGAAGAGGGGTGAATTTCTCCAATAAAATCTAGGCCCCATTGCATGAAGGGACCTTCTATGGTGATAGGTTGCAAAGGGAGGGGAATGAGCTTTTTCCTGCCCTCAAAGATTTGGCATTTATGACAGGCAGTTACCATTTTATGGACATCATTGAAGAGAGTGGGCCAGTAATAGCCTGCCCTGAGTATTTTATTTGCAGTGGTTTTCCAACTCATGTGGCCTCCACACTCCCCAGCATGGAATTCTCTTTTGATTCTTTCAGCTTCAGTTTCAGACAAACATTTCAGCAATAGGCCATTTGGATTTTTCCAATATAGGTTTTCATTCAAAATGCAATAATTTATAGCTTTGATTTTTATGAATCTAGCCTTGGTTTTGGACAGTTTTGGAGGGGCATTGAGATTGGTGAGCACGTAAAGGATATCAGAGTACCAAGGAGAGTTCCGAAACCGCTCCTCAACAGTTGGGAGGGGCAATCCTTCCTGCTCATATAAGGCATTTATCATGTTAATTTCAAGGGCCTGCAAGTTTGATTCAACCATTAACTGGGCTAGGCCTTGACCTTTGATCAACTTGGTGGGTTTTATTTCAAGGTCATACTCCAATATTGTAGAAATCCATTTGCCCCTCTTCCCATCGGGGTCCTGGGACAAGATATCTTTCACCACTATATTTGGAACATAGGCTATGGTGTGAGAATGCATAATGTACACCCTAAAGTCTTTTAAAGCCTTCACCAAGGCATAGGCCTATTTTTCCATAATGTTGTACTTTAAGGGTGCATCTCTTAAGGCTTTACTGAAGAAGGCGATTGGTTGCTCATTACCTTCTAAATTCCTTTGCAGTAAGACAACAACTATTGTGCGTTCAGAGGCAAATGAAAATATTTGAAAATATTTTGAGAAGTCTGGGTTGATCAGGACAGGGGCTTGAGTGAGTGAAAGTTTTACTGACTCAAAGGATTTCCTGGCTTCTACAGTCCACTTAATTCCCACACCTTTCTTCAACATATCAGTCATTTTCCTAAGGTGCTCTGCAAGATTGGGAATGAATCTCCTAAGGAAATTGATCTTCCCTATAAAGGACTGTAACTCCTTGATGTTTCTTGGATGTGTAATTTGAATTATTCCCTCAACTCGGTGTGGATCTATCCTAATCCCTTTCTCAGATATAATGTGGCCAAGAAGTTTACCTTCTTGTAGTCCAAACACAGTTTTCTTAGGATTTAAGGACAGGCCATACCTTCTGCATTTCTCAAAAACCTTTCTCAGATGTTTCAGGTGTTCTTCTTTAGTTTTAGAAAAGACAGTTAAGTCATCTAAGTAGATAACTATGAAGTATCCTATCTCATCTGAGAAAGCTATATCCATCTCTCTCTGGAAGGTGGCTCTAGCATTCATCAATCCAAAAGGAATATTCACATACATAAAGGTACCCCATGGAGTGGTAAATGTTGTTTTGAGTTGATCTTCTGGGAGTACTAGAACTTGGTTGCATCCTGAAAAACCATCAAGCAAGGAGATTCTCTTAGAGCCCACTACCTTCTGTGGGATATGTTCCATTCTAAGCAAAGGGTAGTTGTCTTTTAGGGAGGCTCTGTTGAGGTTTCTGAAGTCTATGCAAAATCTGATCTCCCTTGTTTTCTTTCTCACAGCCACTAAGTTTGACACCCAATCAGAAAACCTTACAGGGACTATTATGCCTGCATGATACATCTTTTTGATCTCTTTTTCTACTGCGGACAATTGTTTTGGATTGATCCTACAGAGCTTTTGTCTGAAATGTTTATGATTTTCCTTCAGGGGTATCTTGTGTTGTATGATGTTGGTGTCATAGGCCTTTAAGTCTTCATAGCTCCATGCAAACACATCAATGAATTCCTTGAACAGGTCAATGTATTTTTTCTTCATGTTTGCAGGTATAGACCTAGCCAGTTTGATCATTTTGGGCTTATCTTCAGTGCCAATGTTTCATTCTTCTATATCTGATTCTGCATGTTCTATAGTGGGCTTTTTTTCTACGTCGTCAAATTCAAAAAGGTCCTCTAGGGGTGCCAGGCCTCTGGGTATGTTCTTATCTTTGGCCTGCAACACCTCCACTTCCTCATTTTCTGCGTTTTCACATTTTTCAGTCGAATTTCCAGTTTCTTCATAAAAGAGATTTACTTCTATGTTACAATGTGGGGTTTCTTCGTCAGAGGATTCTTCACTTAGGCAGCTATTGTCAGATTTAAAGTTTGAATCAAAAAATTCAAACTCATTTCTGCCTATCAGGAAATCCTCAATCTGTTTATCACCTTGAAAGACCTGCCAGTAGTTTTCGTTGTCTAGCACTGCAGGTCTGAACTTGGTTTGAATGATGATTTTTTGGTCAGGGGGAGTCTTAGGATATGAACTAGCCAGGAAAACTAATCCATTAGCAATAACGTTTTGACTCCTGGGAACAAACACCAATTCATATTCAACAAAGGTTTTCAATAAATCTACTTCATCATTCCTATATGCTCTAAGTCAGGGATGTTTTGCTACATATTCACCATTCACCTGTTTGATGACTAATTCAGAGTCTCCTCTCACAGCTATCCTATGGGCTCCTAGTTTTTTCAATCGGTTCAGACCTAGGATGAGAGCCTCGTATTCTGCAATATTTTTTGTGCATTTGAAATGCAGACTCACAACATGGCTCTCTGCATGGTCATTTTCTGTGTTACGTAGCCACACCCCTACTCCAGCACTTTGCCTAGTACAGGACCCATTGAAGTTCATTTCCCACAGGGGTTCGCCATTATGTTGCATTGGAGAATCTGTACTAGGTTGTGGGCTATCTTGTTCTTCTCGTGGTATGTTAGTTTGAAGGGTGTGACTAGTAGGCTGACTGCATTGTGTTCCTGGTTCACTCTGAGTTTTGTTTTCGGTACCCAACCCATGGTTTTCTTCGTCGTATTCTTCTAGGGTAGCCATTATGCTAAAGTCCATGGGCTCTGTGTCCTTGTTTGTATTTCTGCATTCAGATTCCGGTTCTCCTAAGGATTGGTTGTTATAAAGAATGAAAGAATCCAGGTCTGTGTGTACAGAGTATAATGGTGAATTTTCAGGCTTCTCGAGGCTGCTGACTAGGAATTTCATCTGGGATTCTCTACACAGTCTTCTAAGTTGGCCAAATAAATGGATAGTGGCATATGAGCCATCCATCTGCATCGTTCCTTGCAGTTTGGCTCCCCATGATCTTGACAATAGCATGCCATACTTGGGTGGCACATCTGCCACCACCACATCCATGACCATACATTTAGATGGGATCTGGGTCAAGCTCACACATAAGTCCTTGATTAGGCCCAAGAATTTTACTCTGCTGGAGTCGAACGAATATAGATCTTTTTAAGGGCGGGTTATTTCCAGACCTAGTCTTTCCATCACCACCTTAGGCATTAAATTGTGTGACGCTCCAGAATCATGCATGGCATTGTGGATTATTTTGTCATGAATGTTAAGACTGATATAAAACGGTGGAACTACCCCTTCCTGAAACTTTCCCTCAATCTTGGGACCAAACAAGAGGGCAGGTTGATCATCATTCAAATTTACAGTATCATTGTTTTCCCCTAAATTCAATGCTTTCAAAATTTGGCCTTTATATACATTCTGAGTGGCCAGTTCAGATAATGGTACAGAGATTTTGATTTTGGCAATCTCACTCTCCAAATTGAAAGTGGACTGGGTCTTTGGAGTGCTTAACTCCGTTTTATTTACTACTGCCTTAGTAGCTGTATCAGTGTGTGATTTCTCACTATGTACAGGGTTAGGAACAATGGTATCAGGAGTACTAACTGAAGTGCTAGTACTGCTAGCGGGCTCACCTTGTTTTTCATTCTTATGGTTGTCCTTTTCTTTGTGTTTACCAGAACTTTCAGCTGCTGATTTATCATTTGCAGCATAAGCTTTAGAATTTTTATCAGGCCTTTTCTTGATGGTTACCTCAGGAGCTTTGTTTTTGGAAGTATCTTGGTTCTTTTTGCTCCTAATTTCATATTGTTCTCTGACCTGCAACATGGAATTTTCAAATCCTAATCTGTAATCCTCAGTTTCTAACCATTCCTCATCCCAGTATGAAGGTGAGGGTTGATCTTCCCCTGAATCACAGTTAAGGATTGAGTCTTCTGTTTCAAACATGTTTATTCCGTTCCCTTCAGACTCTTCTATGAGCCCCTCATCTTCATCTAAAAAATTTTCTTGGAATGGGGGAATAATTTGTTGATCTGACTCTCTTTGTCTGTTGGGAGCAGCATTGTTTCTTCTAACGTTCTGGTTCTGGTTTTGGTTTTTGTTTTGGAAAACCATCCTTTTTATCATTTGTTGTATCTCTTCCACATTTTTAGACAATCTATCATATTTGGGATCAGATGTGGAAGCTACATTGTCATCCCAGTATGTTACCCTTTTCTCAGCCTTTAATCTTGCCCTTTTTTCCATTAAGTTTGCTTCTATGGTTATGGCTCCTTTCTGCATATCTTCCAACATGTTATACTCTTAATCCCTAAGCTCATAGGCCATGTCAGCATCAAATCCATCAGGATATTTGGCCAGGGCCATACCTTGTGGAGGTTTCATATGTGGAGGGAGAGCATTGTAAATGCTATTGAATCTAGTGGTGTAATCGTGGACACTCTCTCCTACGTTCCTCTTAAGGGACATGTAGTCTGCCAGGAGCTAACGAGGGTTTGCTTTAACCTCCCATCTGTCTATGAAGTTCTGATATAACGCAGGGAGATCTTGGATACTGCCAGGGGGTAAAATCTTAAACCATTTCTTTACATCACCTCCCAGGCTTTGGGCAAAGATTCTCATTTTGATTATTTCATCGTCAATTTCCATATAATCGAAAGAATCCTCCATCTTATCTACATGTTTCTGAGCTATGATGGACTCTTTAGCAGTGAAGTGTGGGATCTTTGACTGATAATCATTGGGTAAGGGTAACAAGGGTTGAGGTAAAACTAAGGGTGCATACCAAGCTGCCATGATAGTGTTTGGATGAGGTATAGGGTTGGTTTGAGCAGCTGGTATATGGATGATATGGATATTAGGACCAGCAGAAGTCTGTTGAGCAGATCTAGGGTGGGAGAGCCCCAAGTTTTGGATGAAGTGGATATCAAGTGGTGTAGAATGAGGGGTTCCTCTGTCCCCAGTGTGTTGACCACTGTGAGATGGTGAACTGTGAGGCTCAAGGTCTTGCTGGTCTAGGTGATTGAATGACCTAGCTCTTGGTATACTGTCAGGTTGGTCTAGGTCAGGGAGAAAATGTGATAGAGTTGTTAGGTCTTATGGTGCATAATTAGCTCTATGAATGTGACTATAAATAGTTGGTATTTTGGGTGCAGGAGTTCGTTTGAGGATATTCTCCAGATTGTCAACTATTTCAGGTGGGTCAGGGTTGGGATAGGCTCTTGTGTGAATGGTTCTGAAAGCCAGAATTTTGTTTCTAAGCCAAGCAGCTTAACCCTATTTGTTGCTTCTACTGTGGTTGATGTTGTCTCAGGGGCTGGTCTCCTAGTGGAGTGTAATTGTGAAACCAAGATAATCAACAGGCCTACTGATCACTAGTGGATTATTTTTGTTTAGGAACAATGGAGTCACCAGGTGGAGGGTTTTAGGGTATATCTAAGGGGTTACACTATCCAAAACAGTGCTCAGGCACTAACACCTTTCAGGAATCTCCTAAAAAACAGCAAGCTCCA
Source organism: Pinus albicaulis (assembly GCA_034641835.2). Taxonomy (NCBI): domain Eukaryota; kingdom Viridiplantae; phylum Streptophyta; class Pinopsida; order Pinales; family Pinaceae; genus Pinus; species Pinus albicaulis. Next base: position 393,690,107 of record CM076581.1, read on the forward strand.
ACCAAAGATTGACTGGGAGGGAATTTACCAGATATGTCACCTCCGAAGAGGGTGAGATCCGGAGGCTACCTGGCCCTTCCCAGGCTCTGTCTAAGAGTAGGATGAACACCTTAACAATGGAGGTCGATCCAAGAAAGGAGTGACTTACTGCCAACCTAACCAGAGTTCTAAGTCTCTGAGTCTTTAAAAATGTTTAAGGTGAAATGCACTCAGATTTTGTCCCCAGCAGAGCCGCCATTATGTTGGGACGAGACTGGGAGACAGGTTAATGTTTGACAGTCGTAGGCTCTCAGAATGTTTTCCCCAGTGGAGTCGCCATTATGTTGGGGTTCCCATGTTTTGGCCAGGTTGACAAGACCAAAAGATGAGACAACATAGAACCACTTTCAGACCTTAGGATCTAGCCCTCCTAGGTCCAGAGAGGGATCTCTCTATGATAGTCAAAGGTTTTATGTCTTTGAAGCTCAAATGTGTATGCATTTTTCCCTCCCTCTTGGTTGTTGAGAATTGAAGAGGGTCAGCTATAATGGGATGAGCACAGAATTAGGCTAAGACAGATAACTCAAGGAACATCAAGGCCATTGGGCTATGGAGTCAAGAAAGGATTTATCTGTAATCAATGTGCAAGATTTCAGTTGGGCTAGTCATCTAGAGCATTTGGATCTTGAAGGGGATATTTGGAGTGGGACATCAAGAGCTGAAAATGAAAGGAGGAGAACCAACCAGCTCTGTCTATAGATCAGGCCCGAGGTCATTTAACTCCAGGCCTGCTTGGACAAAACCAGAGGTAGGACAAGGGATCTTAGAAGGGCTTAATCGGAATGGGAAGATTCTAGTGAGGCAGAAGCAGGGTTCTAGACCTCCCAGTATTCTCAACACAGTCAATTAAATCCTAACAAGAACATCTAAACATAGATTTCGTTAATTCATACATCAGAGAGCAGGCAATAACATCCACTACACTCATTAAATCAATTGAAATCAGTATTTAGATACTCATATAAGCAGAAAACATAAAGGGCTGGGGGAGCAGCAACATAAGGTACCTATCAAGGGTAAATATTATGCCAAACTTCGGATGCGAGCCAGTAGAAATGGAATGAAATGAAATCAAACGCAGAGATAAGAAAACATCACCAGCTACTTTAGATCAGGATCCAAAGAAATATGCTTGTCATATTAAAAACAACACCAATCGGGTACATCATAGCCCATAGCTTGAACATTCAGTCTGAATACATCCAATCTCAGCCTATCTTACAATATTACACAGAGAACTTGTCTCAAGAGGAAAATACTTGCATTTCTCTGATATCTCATCAACAACCAACAACACTTTTCCTTCTGTGCTTTATAGCAGAGGATGAACAGAAGATCAACTGAGAAGGTAGGTTAACACTAAATGTAACAAAATGAATGCAGGACCGAAACCCCTTCTGTTTGAGTGCGAAGTATTTAATCTCTATCACCTCTCTTGTGAAAGAATGATCTTCTCCGGATATGATTTTGACATGTTTCGGCTGTGGTAATTCTGGTGATTTGAACAAAAATGGAATAAAATACTGAGAAGTCTGCCATATAAATGCTCTGGTGGTTTTGAACTGTTTTCTGGTGGAAAATCCTTCAGGGGCGTTGTGCATAATAAAATTTGTATGGGCGCCCTGTACTTTGATGAAGAAAAACATTCTGCTGATGATCCAACCCTTATGTTACCTTTTACTCACGTGTAGGACCTTTGATCAATCCTCGGGGTCTTCAACATGGTGCTTTTCCTCTTAAACCGCTTATTTAAGGCTTAATATCCTCATTAGCATGCCCTAGTCTCCTTTGCTTGTACTTAAACCTTCTGCCTCTCCATTTTGCTTCCGACAGGTTAGCTCGGGTTTTAATGGTGCTGGAAGGGTTTTGCAGAGTTTAAATCTGTCCTTTGATGTAGAAAACTACTCTGCTGATGTATAAAATCTACTATTCATTAACTCTTGCGCACAAACTCCCTGTCGATGCATTTAAACACTGTAAAATCACGACAGACTTTCCCACCTCTCTGTAAACCTGCAAAATATGCAACTTGTTAAGAAAAAAACCATGAACGGGGTGACGGAGGGTGCAGATGATGAATTGGGGGAGAAATCACGGAAGATGGTGGAAAATCGCCCTAGCGGAGGTAGCGGTCTTGCAGAGCAGAGTGAATTTGATGGAGAAACATTAAAAAACATGAATTTGGATGGATATATGCAACGGAATGGGCGGATGTACGGGGAATACATGTGGGTGACGTGGCGTATGAAAAAGACACGTGGACGGATGATGTAGAGGCCCGGGCGACAACGGAATGGTCAACAGCGGGAAAACAAATCTGGACCGTCGGATCTCAGCGGAGATCGATGGTGGAAACGCGTTGGAGAGCGATAGACCGCGGGCCAGGGGTACGGCGGAGACCGGCTAACTGATGCGCAGTTATGATGAATGGTGACCATTGGATGAGCGATCGAGGATCTAACGGCTGATAGTGATATCGCTCAGCATCCGTGGTCGATCTTTAATGAGCGATGGGGTGGCGATTTTGCAACAGTGTCGGGACCACATGTCAAGAGCTGAGTGGAATCGTTGGTCGATGGAGAAAAACCGCCTGTCGTGAATAAGCGGTGAGATGGAAACCGGTGGGTTTAACATAGTGCATTGCGGGGTCCACCGATGGGAAAGGTTACGGACCGTCGATCTGGTTTTTAAACAGACGGCGATGGCTCGGCATGGAAAATAGGCGGGGAAGATGCAGGTGCTTGAGATTTAAAGACCGTCGTCCGATCAATTTAGATCAACGGCCGATGCTGCGCCCGACCAGGCTCGAGGTAAGTGCTTTTTTTTTCTTTGGCGAGTGGTTACAGCGCTAGGTTATATAGATAAGAAAAGGTGCGGGGCTAATGCGGAAGGGCCTAGGCCTATTATATGGTCGGAAGTGGGTTTTTAACCCCTTTTCAATGGAATTTATGATTTTTGGCCCATTTTCAAAGTGTTTTAAGGCCAGCCATGGGCAGCGATAGGGAGATGGAGGGGGAATTTGGGAAAATGAAGGGTGTAGGGATTTTAGAGGGGATTTAGGGGGTTGATGGGGGGAAATAGAGGGGAACAGAGGTATTTTAACAGAAGGAGGAGAGAGGGGAGAAAGGGGCACTTTAGGAATGAACCAACAGATAGGATTTATACAAGGCAAAGCACTCAGAGACTTCAAGGAGGATGGGTTTTTAGGGGAAAGGCATTCCTTGAAGGCTCCACAATAACCTAGCCCCCAACTTGCTTGTCAATAATTTCATAGGGGGTGTTGAGCCTCAAATTTGTGCTTTCCTTCACCTCATTTTACCTTATTTTTCCCTTGTCCATTTCCATTTTAAACCCAATTGATCAATAAAAATAGTTAAATTTACTTCTAGAATGGTTTACATAACTGACTTGTTGAATTTTGTGATTGTTGCCATTGTTAAGCATTTTTGACCGGAACTAGCTGCAGAATGCATGCATTCCGTAGCTAACCGGCGATTTTGCAGCTACCTTTATGTTTGAGCATGTTCCAGGTGGCCTCTGGAGGAAAAACGCATATGGGCATGATCCACGTCGTGCCTACATGGTGTGTTTCTCGTCATGGAAGAGGAAATGAATTCTGGGTACGGTTATGCACGTGTGAACACATTTGTGAAGGAAGACTCCTACTAGGACTGTCACAGTCCAGGTGTCTTTTCTCCTTTACGCAGCCACCTCAAAGACTCCTAAGATGATTTGGATAAGGAAGACATCATTCCTAAATTATTGTAATTATTGTTACTTGCATTTACTTTATAAACTCTTGAGTAGGCCGAGAGCTTAGTTAGAAATTTTGTGTTAGATTTGCTGCTAGATTTTGTGTAAACTCTGTGTTACGTCTTTAAAGACACAGAGCATTATGTTCAAACTATTGCATCGTTAATGGAGCAGACAAAATTATCTTGAAGGCGTGATTTAATTTGGAGTTGAATGCCGTCAAGTGGTAGAGGGCCCCTGCCCCTAGAACGGATTTCTTTTGCGTAAACTAGATAAGTTTTTCCTAGCTGTCTTTACGTTCTGCATATTGAATTAGTAGTTGTTTTGTTTTATATATTGTAGTAGTACTCATTCTAGTTCTTCCATAAGAAGACACTCTTCCAATAGATCAAAATGATGAATGTTTAAATGACTATGGTATTGTAGGATAGGAGTTAAACTTTTATTTGTTTTTAACTAGCTACTGTAGTCATATTCGTTCCAGTTCTTCCACAAGAAGACACTTTGCCAATAAATTAAAATGATGAATGTTTAATGACTATGGTATTGTAGGATAGGAGTTAAACTTGTATTTGTTTTTAACTAGCTACTGTAGTCATATTCGTTCCATTTCTTCCACAAGAAGACACTTTGCCAATAAATTAAAATGATGAATGTTTAATGACTATGGTACTGTAGGATAGGAGTTGTATTTGTTTTTTTTTAACTAGATACTGTAGTTATATTCATTCCAGTTCTTTCACAAGAAGACATTCTTCCAATATATCATAACAATGAATGATGAATAGCTATAGTAACATAGGAATTAGTTGTAGTTTTTAGTCTTCACTATCACAGTTGCACTTGTCCTAATCACTCTTCCACAAGAAGAAATTCTTCCAAGACATCCTTAAGAAGTTCAAGATATGACTGTGATGTGATAAGTTAGTTTTTCATTTGCTTTCTGTTCATTTGCTTTCAATTGCATACAAGTCCACAGTCAGAATTGTTCTACCTCTTCCACAAGAAGGAACTTTTCCAAAATACCACTAATGATGAACAAACAGATTGTGTAACTTTATAGAATAGTGCATGTTAGTTAGAACGCTCCGGAGTTTCATTTTGCATTTAATTCATGTCCAGCTACTTTGTTTCAAAGTTTGATGATGGCTTATGGTTTAACATTGTTCTAGTTTAGAAGCATCTTAAGCTCATGTTTAAATCAATTCATTGCACTTAAATCTCATAGTCACATTGTCACCCTTTGCACAGTAGATCACTTCAGTTGGTAGGATTCATAAGACAGCCCTCATTATTTACAAATATCTTTCTGTTCTGAAAACCACCAGTGATCCATAATCTTAGGAACAGAAGATAACATCATTACAAGGTCTGAAATATCTCTGCAAATTCCTCACCATAAACAGAGCTCTTCCTCAACAGAATCACCTTGAAAAGAAACCAATAACTCTTTGAGTATAGGCTCTGTGACATTCAATTGAAATAGCAGAATAAAACTAGGAATTAGTCATGGAATAGATGAGCTTAGAATAGAATATTGCATCATGATTAGTGTCTAACTGTCTAGTTAGAAAACTTGCATATTTAGTGATCATTTTTCAAAGTCTAGTTTGTGTCATTTGTCATCATTAAGCTCTTGTTTCTATTCAGTCATAGTTTAGATGTTTCTTTAGTGTTTTTGATTACATTTGCCATTCCATACATTAGGCTCAACTGTGTTTTTGACCACCAATCTCTTTTCATTAGTTTTCTAGGCATTTTCATTGTAAACATAAAACTTCAAAAGACCAAAAACATCATAAATCAACATAAAAGACCAAAACATCACAAAACACTACACACAACGCACTAGGAAACAAGCACCTAGGTACATATGGTACATTTCACTTCAGCAGTTTACAAATCCTAGTTGACAATTAAATGAACTCAGTTTAGGAGACTAGATTGAGGCACAACATTTTGGCGCCGTTGCCGGGGAAGTGAAAACTAGGTAACCTTTGTTTCTTAGCATCCAAAAACAATTTTATGCATAGGGAGAGAGATTCAAGAGGAATATTTATAAGCAGCAGAGGCAGAAGTTTGACATCTAGAACACCACTTGTTTCACCTAGATCCAGAACTAGTACACCTTCAACTCAAACCCATCTTCCATCCTTTACTGATCCTGGACTTCTAGAAGATCTAAGGTCACCTATTCCATTAGAGAAACCTTCCATTTCATCCACTGAACCTGCCATAGAAGAGGATCCAAAAACCTTTGTTGAGGATATAAACCTTTCTACTTCCACAGGAGAGTCAACCATGGCAGAAGAAGGAGGAGGAGGAGTTGTTAATGGAGAACACACATTATTTGGAGGAGGTAGAGGTAGAGGAGAAGGAGGAAGAGGAGGTAGAGGTGCAGATGGAGGAAGAGGTAGAATAGGAAGCTCTTTTGGGTTCCCTATACTTGATGAAGAAACCAATACAACCATGAAAAACATTTCACCTTCTATCCTTCCGAACTTCTATGGACTTAAAACTGAGGATCCTGAAACTTTCTTATTCGAATTTGAAGTGCTGTGTAGGACTTATGACTATCTTCAAGATGCTCAAAAATTGAAATTATTTCCTTCAACTCTGAAAGGAGCAACATTGAAGTGGTTTATGAGCTTAAACAGTAGTTCCATTAGGACATGGGAAGACATGAAACAATCATTTCTAGAGAGATACTTGGATTATTGTATGCCGGTTAATCATAAGGAAGAAGTGTTCAAGATGTTACAAAAAGAAGATGAAAACTTAGAAGATTTGTTGGAAAGATTTAAATACAAAATAAAAAGGGCACAAATGGAAAACCTAGATCAAGACACTTTAAAAGCTCTTTTGTTGAAAACCATTAGGGATGAATGGTTGGATATCCTTAACATGATGGGAAAAGGGGATATATCACAACTCACATTACCTGAAATATCTGAGTTATGTATCAACCTTTCCAGAGGGAAATCCAAAACTGTCAAAGGTCCAAGAGATCCCGCTCTTGCAAGAGCAAGTAAATCCGCTTCTGGGACAGTAAGTAGATCAGAAATAGGACACATGCTTGATGATTTTAAATCTGACATCTTAGGGAGTCTTAGTGAACAAATAGACACCCTCAAGATACAAAACAAGCAAAAGGTTGAATCTGATGCCTTGGAAATCTTTTGTCCCAAATGTAGGAAGAAACATGCCTTGAGAGAGTGTCCTTTAGATGTAAAAGTTGTAGAAACCTGTGTTATTTGTTCTGAGAAACATGAGACCAAGAATTGTCCTTCTCTTCCTGGTCTCAAGGCCGTTTTTCAGGAAGAAACTCCTACAGATTCCACAGAATCTCTTAACTTTGTATCTAGAAGACCCTGGCAGGGATCTCAGACACAGGGATTTCATGATCAAATGTATAATCAACCTCCACCTTGGAATTCTTGGCAGCAACCTTGGCCCCAATTTCAAAATCAATCTCAAGCTTGGGCACAAGGATCACAAGGTCCCCATGGAAGATAATCTCCATATTATCAGTATCCACCATCCTATCCACCATATCCACAATTTTATCCTCAAAATCCTCAACAAAATTTTCCTCAAAATCTTCAACAAAATTTTCAACAAAATTCTCAACAAGATCATCTGAACCAACCTCATCAAAATCAACCACTTCCATTACCATTCCCTAAAAAATCCAATCAATTACCAGCTCAGCCCATACCAAACCCCAATAATAAGAATCCTCAGAATACATACATGATAGAAGGACAACAATTTCCAACTTATTTAATTACTCCTCTAGACCTTAGTGATGTTCAACTTAGGTCTGGAAGGATACTTGAGATGAGGAAACCTTCTGTGATCATACAAGAACAAGATAATTCTGAGGAAGACTCCCTACGGGTTAATAAAAGTCTTGAGGAAGAAACATCCTTTCAAGGCCAAAATATTGAAAAACTGAAACAAAAAGATCCAATAAGCCCAACTCCAGTATTAGAGCAACCATCCACATCTACTTCTATACCTCCCTTTCCGGAAAGATTACAAATTGACAAAGGTGTAGAAAAACAAATAATGGTTCCTAATTATGATTTCTTGGATGAATTGAGAAATGTTTGCATTAAAATTCCATTATTGCAAGCCATCAAGGAAATCCCAATTTTAGCCAAAACAATAAATGAGTTGAGTATGAAGACAACAAGAAAAAGAATAAGAGAAACCAAGAAAATTCAACTGGTAGGACAAATAGCAGACATTATGATGGGTAAGATTACTATTCCAAAGTACCTTGACCCAGAAAATCCAGTTGTCAAAATCCACATCAATGGAATTGAAATTCAAAACACACTCATTGACTTAGGAGCAGCAATAAATATCATGAGTAGACAAATCATGGACAAACTGAAACTTCCTAATCTTCTCTTTACACCCACACTATTACAACTAGCAGATAGATCTGTGATCAGACCAGATGGGGTAATAGAAGACATTCCAGTGTCCCTAGACTCTTGGGAGTACCCCGTGGATTTCATGATCCTTACACCCAAGAATAATCTAGGAGGCCATCCTGTTATACTAGGAAGACCTTGGTTAGCTACAGCTGATGCTTTTATTAGTTGTAGGTCCGGTGATATGTATATTTCTGATGGAAGTTCAACAAATAAATTCACTTTATATCCTCCAGCTAGGACAATTACAGATCTAGATGACACTCAATGGATGGAGGATGAAGAATATTTGCAACCACTCTTCACAATTTCAGAAATTAGTGAAGATAATCAAATTCTGAATACTCTAGAAAATTTTGAATCTTCTCCAGAGCACAAACAAGAATCATTTCAAGAGAAATCCAATATTGAGTTCTTGTCATCTAGAGAGATGTCTCTTCATTCTATGGACAAATTTGGCAGTTCTACAAGTGAAATTTTTCCAGGCAAAACCTTGAACATAAACAAAAACCTGGAAAAATCTCAACAAGAAGAGCTAGTCAAAGTATTACAGAGACATTCTTCTGCATATGCATGGGAATACACCGACATGAAAGGGATAAGTCCCAAGACTTGTACTCATCACATCTATATAGAGGCATATTGCAAACCAATTAGACAACCTCAAAGACGGATGAATCCATATCTTAGGGAAATTGTCAAGGAAGAACTACAAAAATTGTTAAATGTTAACTTCATTTATCCTATTTCAGATAGTCAGTGGGTTTCCCCTTTAGTAATTGTACCTAAGAAAAATGGAAAATGGAGGGTGTGTGTTGACTACCGAGAATTTAATAAAGCTACTCTTAAAGACCATTTTCCTTTACCTTTCATAGATCAAGTATTAGATACATTAGCAGGTAAAAAGTACTTTTCATTCCTGGATGGATTTAGTGGTTACAATCAAATCCAAGTAGCACTTGAAGACCAAGATAAAACCACATTTAGTTGTCCTTGGGGTACCTATGCCTACAGAGTATTTCCATTTGGATTGTGCAATGCACCTGCAACATTCCAAAGGGCAGTATTAGGAATTTTTTCTGATCTGATACATGACTGTGTAGAGGTGTACATGGATGATTTTACAGTTTATGGGGATACATTTGAAGAGGCTTTAGAAAACTTGGAAAAGTCTTAAAAATATGTCAAGAAGCAAACCTTTCTCTTAGTCATGAAAAATGTTTTATGATGTTCACCGAAGGTATTGTTTTAGGGCACCACATTTCAGGGGATGGGATTAGAGTTGATGAGGCGAAAGTTGAAGTTATTTCTAACCTATCCATTCCAAGTTGTCAAAGAGATGTAAGAAGTTTTCTAGGATTTACGGGGTACTATCGGAGATTTATAGAAAACTTCACCAAAATAGCATCTCCTCTCTTCAAATTACTCACCAAAGATTGTGAATTTAAGTGGACTTCTGATTGCCAGTTAGCTTTTGAAACCCCGAAAACCAAAATTTCTGAAGCACCTATATTAAGGGGACCTAACTGGAAGTTACCTTTTCATATCTCGACAGATGCTTCCGATACAGCTCTAGGAGCAGTATTGGGACAAAAAGATTTAATTCCTTATGCCATCTATTATATCAGTAAAAATTTGACTCCTGCAGAGTTAAACTATACTGTAACTGAAAAAGAGTTTTTAGCTGTTGTTCATGACATTAACAAATTTAGACACTATATAACAGGCTATGAAACTTTTATTCACACTGATCATTCTGCCATTAGATATTTAATGAATAAATCAATCACTAATGGTAGAGTTATAAGATGGTTGTTATTATTGCAAGAATTCAACATTACTATTCTAGATAGGCCCGGAAAACAAAACACTGTGGCTGACTTCCTGTCTAGAATTCAAAATATCAAAGATGACACTCCGGTTGAAGATCAATTTCCTGATGAATATCTTTTTGCAGTTTCTACTCAAACTCCATGGTTTGCTGATATTGTTAATTATTTAGTTTCAGGAAAATTTCCTTCAATTATGAATGCAAGGGATAAAAGAAAAATCATTAATGATAGTGCAAGATATTCATGGGTCGCTAATGAGTTGTACAAGACAGGTTCAGATTTGATCATTAGAAGGTGTGTTCGTGAAGATGAGATGCCGGAAATTCTCAAGGCATGTCATGATGAACCTTGTGGCGGACACTTTGCAGATAAGAGGACAGCCTATAAGATCCTTAACTTAGGATATTATTGGCCATCTTTGTTTAAAGATGCAAGGGAATATGTCAAAAGGTGTGACAGTTGCCAAAGGGTAGGGAAACCTTCTCCTTCAGGTGAGATGCCATTACAACCTCAGGTACACATTGAACCTTTTGAAAAATGGGCTTTTGATTTTGTAGGACCTATTAGTCCTCCATCAAGACAAAAGAAATACATATTAGTTTGCACTGATTATGTTACTAAGTGGGTAGAAGCTAAACCATTACTTGTTGCTAATGAATCATCCGTAGTTACTTTTCTTTTTGAGGATATTTTTACTCGTTTTGGTGTCCCAAGGGAAATTGTTACAGATCAAGGAGCTCAATTTACATCAAGGCTAGTGGAGCAAATGATGGAGAAGTACAAAATTAGACATAGAACATCTACTCCTTATCATCCACAAGCAAATGGTCAAGTGGAATCTACTAATAAAGTCATTGAAGGAATCCTAACAAAGACTGTTCATCTACATAGAAGAGATTGGGTAGATAGGCTTCCTGAAGCCTTGTGGGCCTATAGAACTACATGGAGAAACACAATAGGCCATACTCCTTATGAGCTTGTTTATGGAAAGCAAGTTTTGTTTCCTATAGAGTTCCAAATCCAAACATTCAAGATGGCAGTTCAGCTAGGACTTGATCTAACGGAGGCACAAAAGCATAGACTGGAGCAAATTAATGAATTGGATGAGATTAGACAAGATGCAGTTCAGAAAACAAGTCTAGTCCAACAGCAAAGGGCTAGATGGCATGACAAGTATATCAAAGAGAAGAAATTTAAAGAGGGTGATTGGGCTTTCTTGTTTGATTCAAAATTCAAGGATTTTCAAGGGAAATTTCAGACACATTGGCTTGGGCCATATGAAATTGTTCGAATTTTTGATAATGGGGCAGTAAAAATCAGAACTATAGATGAAGAGGAGGTCACTTTTCTTGTGAATGGCCATAGACTGAAGATATACCACAAGCCACTCTCAAGAGAAGAGTTTGTCAAGAAGTTCCAAGGAGACAATGATGTGAAGTTAATGAAGAAGAGTCTCTCTTCTTCATCAACTTGATTAAATTTTCTGAAGCACTTCTCTTTTGAAAAAATAAAAAATAAAAAATAAAGGTATAAACATGAAAACCAATCACTGATTGGCATGTTTATACAGAAAAGATAGGGTGAAAATCAGAGTCTCTCTGACACTCTAACTTTTACCATTTTTGTTTCTAAGCAGCTGTTATAAAAATCATAAGTTCAGTGCCATAGTACTTATGATTCATTTCATCTCACTCCATTCACTATCCATCCATACTTCATCCCATCCATCATTCACATTTCACTCCATTCCACATCTCATTCATTCCACTCCATCTTCCATTCACTTCATTTTCATGTCAAAACATAGAATTTGATATCTTGCTGCAAGTGAATAAAAATATGCCATGAATTGCAGTACAGCCCTTATGTTCCTTCATTCCATGAACTGAATCCATTTTTTTTCCATTATCCACTTCATAATCCATCATCCATTTTCATCCATTTTCATAAACATTTCACCCATCTTCCAGAAACATTTCATTTTCATGATTAAAGTATTCTACAAGAACATTCTGCAGCTCAGTGGACATTCTGCAACTGATCACCTTTTCTGCAGCCCGACAGTATTTTTGCAGCTATAAACCCTGAAGGCATCAACCAGCAGACATCAGAATTACAACAAAGTGATCCAGTGAATTCATGAATCAAAAATATCAAGAAAATTGTGAAAGATTCCTCCAAAGATGAGCAGAGAAGACAAAGGCTACACAAACATCAAATAAAGGGCAGAGGTAATAAATTTAAGTTATGATGGCAATTCATGAAAATTTAGCATAGTTTAGTTGTGGATTATTCGAAAGGTTATTTTAATTATTTTATTGATCAAACACCAAACAAAACCCTCTACAGACTTTGTATTAAACCTTCCAATTCAAATTTTCTATCCGATAGCATTTGAGCGGTGAAACGGCCAAAGCATTTGAAATTCCCACGACTCTTAACCAAGTTCTTTAATGATTAAGATTTTTCCTGCCGTCGTAAATCCTCCGCCGTCTCCTCAAATCATTAATGCAATCCTCCACCTCACTCCACCACTCTATGCCGTGACCATTTGCCATAACGTCATTCCGTAGCCAGTATTCCATTCCGAAGGCAGAAGCATTATTATCATCAGGGGCAGAACAGAAGAGGTAAATTGGAAGCATAACGGTGTGAGAACTCAATGAACAGAGAGCATATCACTGAGAACGAAGTTTGGAGCATTTTCACTGTCAACACAGAATTGTGGCCGTGTAGAGTTTAAAGCCTGTTGCCACCAGAAGACAGAGGTGCTAAAATTGAAGACTTTTTCTACCAAAGACAGAGGGGTGGTAGTGATTGAGTTTTAAGTCTATTATTACCAAAGACAGAGGTGTGGTAGTGACTGGTTTTTAAGTTTGTTGTTACCCGAGACAAAGTTGCTGTAAGTATTGAATTTAAAGCATACCATTTGCTATCAGAGACAGAGGTTGAGTTTGAAGTCTGTTGTTACTAGAAACATAAGTGTTTATCAGTGATTGAGTTTGAAGTCTTTCTGTTATCAAGGACGGAGGTATTGCACAAAAAGAAACTTGAAACCATCTACCACTGTCTATCAGAGACATATTAGCTCGAAAATTGAAATTGCTTTCATACCACTCCAAAGTTCAACAGAAGTACACCAGTCTGAGGTTTCGAAGGCATTCTTCATTATCAAACAGAGGCATACAAACCAGAGATTTTGAAGACTGTAGCTATTATAAATCAAAGGTATGTCCTTCCAAAATTGAAGCCATTTTCATTTAGAGCTTGAAGCCATTTTTAATCCGAAAGTAAAAGACATTGTTTTGTGGGTAGAGTGTTAATTTGATATTGAAAAACATCATGGGTTTCATCGTAAGGACTGAGCCTGTGGGATCAAAATATTTAGAGGGTTACCCACAATGCAAGGAGATGTTACAACAAATAGGATGGCTCCAATTCTTGGAAAAATTTAATGGCTTCCATAAAGAAGTCACCAAAACATTTGCCAGATCATTCCAAGGTACTGAAGTTGAGATAGGGGATGTCAAGTTTATTGTTACTAAAGTTTTTATAGCAGAGGCTACAGGATTGTCTAGAACTGGGGAAAGATGGTTTAAAAATAGGGAATTCCACAATGACTCGTGGAAACAAATTTTAAAATCACCAAATATGGATGTTAGTGTGTTCAAGAAAGGAATTCCCAGTACAGCCTTGAAAAGCAAATGGAGAAACATACTACTTCTTTTACAAAAGTTTGTTACATGTGAGGGTAGATATGGGACATTTTATGTCTACCATATTAGACTTATGTTGCATTTTCTAGGAGAAGATTTGAATCTACCATATTTCTTGTATCAAAGTCTGAAGAAAATGGCTTCCTGTGTTCAGAGAAGAGTTCAGTTTTTGGATACAACCCTGTATCATCATGGGTTAGTCAAAATTTTAATTGAGCATCATCTATCTAAATCAAATGATACATGGGATGATTTATTAATAAGAAATCATTTTGAAGAAGCAAAAGAACTATCACCTGAACCACAGCCCACAAAAAGAAGTAGGAAATGGAGGACTCCAGAAGGTAAAAGTGACAAACCGGTTCAAGAAAGCAGTGAAGAAGTCATTTTGGAGAAGTTGACTCGGATCAAGAGCCAACTAAAGGAAAAGAAGATAATCAAGGAATCTGTTATAGAGAAAGGAGAGGGGTCCTCTCAACTTAGGAGAAGCCACAGATTAAAAGGAAAACTGAAGAAAACATCAATCAAACAAACAGGGGTAATCAATATTGAAGATGAAGAAACATCCATGGAAGAGTATGATGATGAAGATTTTTATGAAGGCACCCCTGAGATTGATCCTGCTCAACAGAAAATCTATGATTATGTGGAAACTTTAGAGAGAACAGCTTCAGAAAGAGAAGAGAGAACCCCCAGTCCTCCACTAACTGAAATTGATATATTGAGGAGGGATAGGTATGAGTTGCAATTGTTGAATAGACACATCAAAAATGAGAATGAAATTCTCAAAGATCAAATCAAGCTCAAGACTGACATGAACTCAACCTTATCCCTGCATATAGACAAAGTGGAGAGGACCAATGAGAAGATGAAAACAAGGAACAAAAAGTTGATCAGAGCACTCACAAACCTCAGGTTCAAACTTGTGATCAAGAAACCCAGAGGGCCTCTAGCATTCAGACAAAGGAGAAGAAGGGGATTAGATGTCCTTGCAGAAGCCTCAGAATTCATAGGATAATTTGCATGAGGACATGCAAAGAGACAGCAGTGGGGGTATGTTGAGCCTCAAATTTGTGCTTTCCTTCACCTCATTTTACCTTATTTTTCCCTTGTCCATTTCCATTTTAAACCCAATTGATCAATAAAAATAGTTAAATTTACTTCTAGAATGGTTTACATAACTGACTTGTTGAATTTTGTGATTGTTGCCATTGTTAAGCATTTTTGACCGGAACTAGCTGCAGAATGCATGCATTCCGTAGCTAACCGGCGATTCTGCAGCTACCTTTATGTTTGAGCATGTTCCAGGTGGCCTCTTGAGGAAAAACGCATATGGGCATGATCCACGTCGTGCCTACATGGTGTGTTGCTCGTCATGGAAGAGGAAATGAATTCCGGGTACGGTTATGCACGTGGGAACACATTTGTGAAGGAAGACTCCTACTAGGACTGTCTCAGTCCAGGTGTCTTTTCTCCTTCACGCAGCCACCTCAAAGACTCCTAAGATGATTTGGATAAGGAAGACATCATTCCTAAATTATTGTAATTATTTTTACTTGCATTTACTTTATAAACTCTTGAGTAGGCCGAGAGCTTAGTTAGAAATTTTGTGTAGATTTGCTGCTAGATTTTGTGTAAACTCTGTGTTACGTCTTTAAAGACACAGAGCACTATGTTCAAACTATTGCATCGTTAATGGAGCAGACAAAATTATCCTGAAGGCGTGATTTAATTTGGAGTTGAATGCCGTCAAGTGGTAGAGGGCCCCTGCCCCTTGAACGGATTTCTTTTGCGTAAACTAGATAAGTTTTTCCTAGCTGTCTTTACGTTCTGCATATTGAATTAGTAGTTGTTTTTTTTTATATACTGTGGTCGTACTCATTCTAGTTCTTCCATAAGAAGACACTCTTCCAACACACTAAAATGATGAATGTTTAAATGACTATGGTATTGTAGGATAGGAGTTAAATTTGTATTTCTTTTTAACTAGCTACTGTAGTCATATTCGTTCCAGTTCTTCCACAAGAAGACACTTTGCCAATAAATTAAAATGATGAATGTTTAATGACTATGGTACTGTAGGATAGGAGTTGTATTTGTTTTTAACTAGCTACTGTAGTCATATCCGTTCCAGTTCTTCCACAAGAAGACACTTTGCCAATAAATTAAAACGATGAATGTTTAATGACTATGGTACTGTAGGATAGGAGTTGTATTTGTTTTTAACTAGATACTGTAGTTATATTCATTCCAGTTCTTTCACAAGAAGACATTCTTCCAACAGATCATAACAATGAATGATGAATAGCTATAGTATCATAGGAATTAGTTGTAGTTTTTAGTCTTCACTATCACAATTGCACTTGTCCTAATCACTCTTCCACAAGAAGAAATTCTTCCAAGACATCCTTAAGAAGTTCAAGATATGATTGTGATGTGACAACTTAGTTTCATTTGCTTTCAGTTCATTTGCTTTCAATTGCATACAAGTCCACAGTCAAAATTGTTCTACCTCTTCCACAAGAAGGAACTTTTCCAAAATATCATTGATGATGAACAACCAGATTGTGTAACTTCATAGAATAGTGCATGTTAATTAGAACGCTCCGGAGTTTCATTTTGCATTTAATTCATGTCCAGCTACTTCGTTTCAAAGTTTGATGATGGCTTATGGTTTAACATTGTTTTAGTTTAGAAGCATCTTGAGCTCATGTTTAAATCAATTCATTGCACTTAAATCTCATAGTTACATTGTCACCCTTTGCACAGTAGATCACTTTAGTTGATAGAATTCATAAGACAGCCTTCATTATTTACAAATATCTTTTTGTTCTGAAAACCACCAGTGATCCATAACCTTAGGAACAGAAGATAACATCATTACAAGGTCTGAAATATCTCTGCAAATTCCTCACCATAAACAGAGCTCTTCCTCAACAAAACTACCTTGAAAAGAAACCAATAACTCTTTGAATATAGGCTCTGTGACATTCAATTGAAATAGCAGAATAGAACTAAGAATTAGTCATGGAATAGATGAGCTTAGAATAGAATGTTGCATCATGATTAGTGTCTAACTGTCTAGTTAGAAAACTTGCATATTTAGTGATCATTTTTCAAAGTCTAGTTTGTGTCATTTGTCATCATTAAGCTCTTGTTTCTATTTATTCAGTCATAGTTTAGATGTTTCTTTAGTGTTTTTGATTACATTTGCCATTCCATACATTAGGCTCAACTGTGTTTTTGACCACCAATCTCTTTTCATTAGTTTTCTAGGCATTTTCATTGTAAACATAAAACTTCAAAAGACCAAAAACATCATAAATCAACATAAAAGACCAAAACATCACAAAACACTACACACAACGCACTAGGAAACAAGCACCTAGGTACATATGGTACATTTCACTTCAGCAGTTTACAAATCCTGGTTGACAATTAAATGAACTCAGTTTAGGAGACTAGATTGAGGCACAACAGGGGGGCTAACAGGGGCCAACAAATTTCATGGAGGCTCGAGTTTTTTGTATGGCTACGATGATAGCTAATCGCCGTTGAAGACTGACCCTATGCCGGTACCGACTTTACGGGAGACCCAGATCTTCCACTCCTGGAGGGGGATGACTGGGATGAGGAGATGGGTAACACTCTTTTTGATTTTTATGTATTTATGATTTTTTTGTAATACATGTCTATTCTAACAAACAATCCTATATGTGTGCAGATGTTGGCCCAGAGAGGCACGCCGAGATGTCGCCCATCGCACGGAGGACCCCTCTCGCACATGATCCTCAAGCTGAGGGTGGCAAGGGAAGTGAGCTAGTCTAGAACCTGGAGGGTATCACCCGGGGGATCCCAGATTACACCCACCTAGCAGACGTCCCGATGGCTTACCAGATGCACACTGTGGGGGTGCCTAGTTGCCTCCATTAATTACTGAGGCGATTGGTGCGCGCGGTGACATGCTACCATGAGCACCATGCTGATTAGCCATCTAGGGCTTTTATATGCATATTTTTGAGATACATGTTGTCTCTGGCTATTATTAAAATAGACATGTATATTTTTGTATTTATGTGATGTACACAAACTACAAACTATTCGACATATATATATATATATATATATATATATATATATATATATATATATATGTATATATATATATATATATATATATATATATATATATATATATATATATATATATATATATATATATATATATATATATATATATATATATATATATATATATATATATATTTCTGGATGGATCATTTTACATATGATGATGTTTTTTAATATGTTGTGCAAATGTCTAATACAATGTCATCTAATGCATTAGTTACATAACACACGACCCAATGGAAAATTTCCAAAATGTATTACCACACAAATCACATTTTATGTTTTACGCAAGCTTAAAATCACACATAGAAACACATATGCAAACTATGCTTGAAAATGAGTTTTATTTTTATGCAAGCTTGAAACAAAAATGTAAATTATTCTTGAAATGAGGAAAACGGGCATGCCCCAGCATGGTGTCTTAATTCGAGGTACATGCCCCCCAAGCTTCAATCCATAGGAAATGGAGTGAAGGTTCAAAACACAAGAGATTTGATCTACATCTAACCAAACTTGAATTGAACGGGCTCGTGTTTCATTATTTTAACGAGGTTGACACACTTAAAAGAACTATCCTTGTAGAAACTTGTTTCATTGTTTTAGGAGATTGACACAAGAAGAGGAACTATGCTCCGACGAGCTCAAAGGAGCAGGTTTAGGCGGGGGACAACCGGATACAAAAGGCTCAAGACAATCATACATTTCCTTTAGGCTAGGCATGAACGAGGAACGATGATGTCCATCGCTCCATGGCAGATCTTCAAGAGACATTATTTCGATGATAGATTCATCAGAAGGGAAGACTTATCTTAAAGGATCAAGTGAATTTGCATCGCCTAGCCAAGGGGATTGAGAATATATATCCATAGGCGTGCTCGAAGGAGCATGTTCAGGAGGAGGAGGATCACATGTAGGAACAATTTCACAATAATTAATCTCAACTGGAGTTAAAAACATCGATTCTCTGAAATAGGTCACCTGTTCAGGCGAAGGGATGATCCAAGGGTCATCTGACCTAGTGATCATATTAACTTGAATGGTGTGTGGTGGTGGCATGGGAAAAATACCCATGAGGACGGGGTCCTTGAAAATACCGGGTTCTATAGTGTCAGGGGGATTGGCGATCTAATCCACATAAGAAACGTTGTTCTTGGAGGATGAGGTGAGGAAAGACAAATGATTAACAGTGATAATTTTTCCCTCATGAGGGAACTTCAGAAGCTGGAAGAGGGTGGACGGAATGCATAGCATGGCATGATTCCAACTGTGACCAAGAAGAAGGTTGTAATTGAGCTTGGTGTCAACCACTTCTACTTCTATGTTGACTGTCTTACCCTATAACGTGATTGGAAAACTCTTAAGAACACCCAGGGGTTTATATTCTCAACCATCAAATGCCTCTAGGGCATTGGTAGACAAAGTAAGAGCTGGAGAGCCAATGGCCTTGCAGTAGGTGGATGACATAACACAGGTGGAAGAACCTTCATCCACAACGGCTCTATGAATGTTGAGGCCATTGATCCCAACTTGTATAACAAGAGAGATTTGATGTGGAAGTCGGGGGAAAAATTTTCTAGGTTGAAGGTGAGAAGACTGGAATCGGTAGGATCGATTCCACCAATTGTAGACAACAGAGCTTTTCATTGCGATGGGAAATTTTGAAGCACTTCCAACACAGACATTGCAGAAGGCACCTATGCCAAATCCTCAACAATGATGTAGTGCTAAGCGGCACGGGTGTTTGGGTTATAGGGAGACTTTCACAGAACACCTTTAGAAGGTGGCCTCACAACAGGTTCAGCACTGGGATTCTCAATTTCTAAAGGACCAGAGACAGGTGGGGGAGGTGGGCCATCAACGACTTCCTTCCCATCTACCTAACATGATCCAGCATAATCCTTCAAATGCGTAGCAATAAAAATAGGTGTAGCACCATTCATCATAAAAACTTGGGACACAAATGGTGCAGATGGTGAAGGCTGCTCAACCATCTAGGTCTGCTGAGATGGGAATGGTTCTTTGAGAACTGCCGGAGTCCCTTTGGAGCCTTTCAGAAGTTGACTAACTTCAAATCGTCGGGGACAATCTTTGGTATAATTATCTCCTTCATAGATAAGGCAGGGGTACTTTGGTTTACGCTGGGAACCATCGTCAGCACGAGATTTAGAAGACTCTAGTTTCGGGGCATCAAGTTTGGATTTGCGTTTACCCTTCTTCTTCCCTTTGGAGGCCTTTTCCGTAGGATTAGCCTGAATGGCATTGACCTCCACAGTTTTACCAGAATCCGGAGGGGTGGGAAGAGCATAATTATGGGAATAATTTGACTTCTGCTTCCCATTAGAGGACTTTCAAGAAGTCTGAGATGGAACCAATAACACCGTCCACCGATGGGGTAGTTAGTGCTTTAGAGGTGCCTAGCCGTGGGGCATCAGTAAAGATATCATAGAGCGTGCCGAACTGAGAGTACACTAGATTGAGGTATTGGGCACGAGCGATGGCTTGTTCTTCAGTCACACATGCCCCCATAGCAATATCTTGAGCGATCTTGCTAACAAAGGAGGTAGTGAACCAATGTGTTAGTAGCTGATCAGGTATATAAAACTTGATCAATCTACGACGACATCACCACTCATGAATATGATCAGATATGTGGGTGGCTTTATCCTGCTTCGAAGAAGTTAGGAGATGCGTCCCAGCTTCATAATGAACTAATAACTATAAATGTGTCAGAAAAGCCATAGCTAACATATTGAAGTCTTGAAAGATACCGCGGGGTAATTCTATATACCACTTAGCGGCAACACCGGTAAGAGTGCGCTGGAAAATACATAGATGAATTGAATCATCCACCCAAGAGTTTGAAGAACACCATAGATGGTAGGTCATCACATGAGCTTGGGGGTCCTCTCCAGCTTTACATTCAAATTTAGGATAGTCACCGGTCACCTTGGTTGGAATCGGAGACCAAAAAGGATTGTGAAGAATCAGATCATTGGTCAATTTCGAAACATCCAGCAATTCCAACGTACCAAGGAAAGGTAACTGAGGATTGAAAGGCATACCAGGCCCTCAATAAGTACCTGCACCTGTACTCCAACCTGGTTGAGCATAACTTTGCCCCCATTGGTTCTGTCGTGGGGCATTCTGACCATAGCGGGTGTAAGCCGTATAATTAGATTGATACGGTTGTTGATAACCAGTGTACGAGGGTTGATAACGGGGGTACAAACCCTGATTATATGTTTGCCCCGTTTGAGCAGTATATGGATTTTCCTGCTGAGTATAGGTATAGCCTGGTTGTTGAAGGTAATAACTAGAACCTTGGGGTAGGTTATAAATCGATCGAGATTGACCTTGAAGATAATGACCGCCTTGGGGTTGAGCGGGTTGTTGGTAAGTGGGGCCCTGCTGAGCCTGATGAGTTGGGCACACAGGCAGATTCAGCTGTGGCATAGATTAAATCAGATGTTGAGCAGGGTTGAATGGATATGCAGGTTGGCTTGGTTGAACAGGTTGACCTGGCTGAGCGGGCTGCCCTGGTTGAATAGGTTGACCCTAGTGAGCAGGTTGTCTTGGTTGAATAGGTTGACCTAGCTAAAGAGGGACACCAGGCTGCCCCGGATGAGCCAGTTGGCCTGGTGGTGAGATAGGGAAAGGCTATGCCTGATAACCAGTTTGACCTATAACAGGACCATAAGAGGGCCCTGGCTATGAAATTTTCAGACCAATAGGAAACTGAGGTTACAGAGGTTGCACCATTGGATTTTCCCCCCAGGACCATACAACGATCTTAGTTGGTACCCCGGTTGACCTGTGGGTCCTTGAGGTTGCCCTGGTTGGACCAGAGGGTGAGGCTGTATAGGTTGACCTTGAGGGTTGTAGGACTGTCCTTGCAGACCATATAACAACCCCTGCTAGCCCGAAGGTTGGCCCTGTAAGGGTTATCCTTGTGGGTCATAGAGATAACCAAGCTAGCCCGAAGGTTGGCCCTGGAAGGGTTGTCCTTGCGGGTTGGAAGGTTGACCAGCCTGGGTAGACAGATAACCTTGAACATACTGATAAGCCTCTGGAGCAGGAAAATGTAGAGGCTTTCCTTGCTCATCGTATTGATATGGAAAAATATAAACGGGTGTACCCTCCTGTGCATAATGGGAAAAATAAGGATGGTTGGGATATTGGGAGGACTGACCAACCTCAGAGTTCGATTGCTGTAGAGACAACCGATACTCCTCAGGAGAGATATTCTCGAGAATAGCAGATGCTATGTAGACATCTTCAGAAAGTGGCGTGGTCCTCACGGACTGAGTAGTAACAACGGGTGTAGATGTAGCTACGTAGACAGTAAGCCTAACAGATACTGATGTGACCTAAGGAGATGACGTGAGGGGTGTCCTTGGGGACATCCCTAACGAAGGAATAACCGGCCTCATAGACGGAGTTGATACTCCCATAGAGGCAACAACGGCCACAATCTGACTTAAAGATCTATACCTCGCTAGAAGCGAAGGACCAGGCGAAGACATGACAGATAATTTGGGGTTGTTTTCTAGGAACAGCTAGTAATATTCACCAGATGTAGGGATTTCCTCACTAGGAGAAGGACTGGATGATTCCATATCTGACCCTGCCGCTAACTTATAAAATACAACGAGGACTAGGAGGAATAACAACAACTAAAAAGGCGAACCCAATGTAAGAGGAGGGAAATATTCCCCTACTCCAAATCCAAACCAAGCGTTGGATAAGGGCTAATTGAAATCAACTGGTTCTTCAAAGGGAAGCTTAGATAGAACCGGTCCCCCATCGGGAAAATCGGAGACAATGGGTTGCTGAGGTTTAGCAGAGGACTAAGAGACCTTTAACGAATCATCTATGTAAGGACTACGAGTAGATGAAACTGAAGGTTCCACCACTATGACAGTAATGAAAAGAGGAAGAGATCAAACAAAAGCACATGGGAAAAAACCAAAGCACACAATCAAACGACCAACAAGTAAACTCTAAAAGGGTGTGCGATCTCAGGTGATTTATTTTACCACATTGAAACTTAGAAACTTTACCATTTCATTTTTTAAGAGTCGAGAAACAGATAAAAGGTGACTCTATCTCTTTCAATTTGGAAACAAGCATGAAAGGACAAGCGCTTGATGATCCTTTCAAATTTAATGAGTCATAAAAGATCAAAATGACTACTCTGGAACTCTAGGAAAAGGGTGTACTAGATATCCGTGAACTGCAATATGCACCTTGGTTCGAAAATGAAAGATAAATCAACCAAGGACTTGACATACATGCAGGAAATCTCCCCGAATGCTATGTCCAGTGTATCACGGGTATAAGGCAGTCGACTCGGCTTCCTATGGATAAAAGATAGAAACATAGTGGGGTCTCCCTTTATATACGCGATGGTACGGGGAGCACAAGTCCATACTAGTGTTGTCTAAAGCTAAGAGGTGAACGACAGCTACTAGGTTTAATGACGCCGGAACATGTCACTAGCCTAGACCTCTAAATATTTCATTAATGTTTCAATGCTAACTTAAGGTAATTTGAATAAATTTTACAGTTGATCTTCAATTATGTTTCAATTTCTAGGCCCTACCGAATGTTATGTCTCAAAATCCTCTAATTGCACACTACATGCCACAATATATCACTTTGTTTGATGAGTAGCTAACTATGGGAAGGTTGAGAGCTTTTCAAACAATAACAAAATGATCACAAAACAACCACTAGTGTCTCTAATGCATGCTAATGAAATTAAAAGCTTTTGTTTCAGAGTTATATAACACTAATAACGCAAAAAAGGTTTCAATTTTCAGTAAATAATCAAAAGAAAAGAGATTTGTTTTTGTATTTTCAATGTTTTGGGAGCAAAATGCACTAAAAAAAATGAAAGCTAATGGAGAGATCAATTTGAGAAATGATAGCGGAAGATTAAAGACAACTAAGTTCACTCAACACAAAACACACAATCAGACCTCAAAATGATAGAGAAATCCCTCAAATCAAAGAGGAATCCCAAAACTCATATGAATCATGTAATCTAGGCTCAAAACGAGACAGAGTGAAAATCGAATGAGAAATAAGGCAATCACTCAAATAACACAATAAAACAATGGAAAACCACCAAAAGAATGCAAAGAAGAAACAGCGAAGTTGACTGGACAATTGAAAACCAAAAACTCCTATGGGATTCTCAGCACACTATAGCACCTAGATGCCCTAGGGCTAGAATGTAAAACTGATAGTAGAGGGTAAACAACCACATGATAGAGGTCACACACAGTCAACCAAGGCTTTAGGACACTTAGGAAGTCGAAAAAATGACACCAAAACCAAAAATAAAGTTCAGAAGGCTCAGAAAGAAGTAAACCCTAGCACCACACAGGATTGGCGCGACTGTCTGGCTGCAACTAGTGCCAGAAAAGGATTGGTGCGGGGGCTGAACTAGCAACAAGCTCCATTTTTCATGACTGTCGGGGCGAAAACCACGGCAGTCGAGTTTACTAATGTAAAAAAATAAAAAAGTGAAAACAGGGAGTAGATCAGGTATGGTTAGGCTAAACAGAGGTTTAACACTAGAAAAAGGTGAACCAGAAGAGCTGATCAAGCAGACAATTTCCAAAATAAATGAAAAAGACAAGACAAACTCCAATCAATGTCTCCCCAGCACAGTGGCTAGTTTATTGGAGAGGTAAATCCCCTCTGCGGATAGAGGCAATCCCTACTAGCCCAGATCGGGTCTAGCAACAACCAAGTCATGCTAAGATGTAGGTTCCTAGTTACAAAAGACCAATATGTGACAAGGGGCCTACCTTAAGTCCCATGTTGTTGTTTCTTTCCGAGAAGATGGCACTTCCATCCTTCACTTTGGCAGATCAAAATTCTCCCGCCTAGCACGTTCGAACACCTGCACGTACACAAAGAAATAACACACAAAATAAAACCTAATACATGCAACCATATATCAGTTAGAGAATATATAATTCATAACATAAGACATGAACATATGAATGGAACCATAATGAAAGTCGTTTATTATTAATCACAATGAAAGAAATATACGACCTGAGCTCTAACACTGGATCTTCCTTCGGCGGGTCTATTATCACTCGGATTTTCCTTGAATTTGTTGGGAAGAAGAAAGGGGTCCGAGGTAACCACAAACCAACTTTTAGGTACAAAATCTAGCCAATCTGTACCCAGAGAGGGCTCTCTCTCTATAATTTAGCTTTGTTTTTTAAGATGTCAGGCTAGTTATAAAGTCCAAGGGTTTTGTTTGAATTTGGGGGGTGGAATTCAATAGCTAAGGGAAATATTGAGCAGTTTAGTCCATTGGTCTAACGGAGTCAAAGAGGATAACTTAACTGGATTAATTCTCTTAACAAAAGATGGTTTCACAGGGAAAGATAATCAAACAAGGAACAATTATAGATCTTAAAGTGAATGGGATGAAACTAAAATGGATGAAGGGAAATTAAGAATCCTTCAACAAATTCAAAAGAGGGAAATTGAGTGATTATTAATAAAGAGCAATGAAGTATTCTTCACGAAATAATCAATATGCATAAACTAGTAAAATAGGAGCAGTTAAGAATTCACTGTTTAAAACCAGTTTAGAAGAAAACATTTAGAATAACAATGATTAAAATCATATTACACTTAAGCACTTTCTGATTTATTCCTTTTCATTAATTATTCAGAAATGAAACACGGATGATATAGTAAAAAATATAAAGACTTCAACATATAAGAGATAGGTGACTTATTGATCCGTAGTCTGGCATATGAATCCTGTAAAACGTCTTTCGCATCAATTCCTCATCTAGCTAGCCACAAAATTTCTCCAACAACACTTTATTCCAAAATAGTCAATGTTATAGCAAAGTATAAAAAATCCACACCAACAATACGCCGATTGAGGGAGTATTTATACAAAAATTTATAAAAAATATCTCATAACAACTTGAGATATAATCTAGGATGACTCATAAGTATTTTACAACAAAATAGAGATATATGGTCTCATAGATAAGAGAAATAGTAATTGATGTTGTGATGTTTCCTTCTTTTGAGAATGTGCTGGAAGCAGGCCCTATGATTTGGATTTTTGCTGTCCTCTTTAGTAATTTTGTGTTGGCTGCTTCGTTTAACTGATACTCTTTGACTGATCTGATACACTTTGACCTTTATTCATCCTTTTATCCTTATTACCATGACTTACTGTAGTATATAATCAAAAATTCACATAAGGATAATTTTTACAAAAGTTCTATCATTTCTTCCCACCATTTATCTTTTGGTATCCTAGTCCTTTGTAGCTTTCTAAGAGTTTCATCAGTCTCTTTATACCTAAAGAAAGTAGGTTGAATAGGTAACAAATGCTTTACCTCATGCTCGAGATAAAACAAATTTTCCAATCTATCATGAAGACATTTTCCTGTAGGCAATGCTACTGTTGATGAACTAGTTGAGGTACTGGCCTGATTTCAGCATGCTTGTCCAATTTTTCAACATAACTTTCAAGGTCCATCAATTTATCTTCTGAAACTAAAGGACTGGGCAATCCTTTATTCAACAAAATATCAAATCTTTTTTCTGAAGGCAGTGATTTCTTCTTGCATATCAGAACATCTTCGTTCTAGATTCCGCATCACAGTTCTTTTGGTAAAAACACTTTTTATTTCCAAAATTGTTCAGGTCCTATCCTTGATGCCAAGTTCTTCAAGTTGATGCTTGTTCTGAGTATTTAGAAAACGGATAAGTTTATCAACTTCTTCAGGCATGTTTCCCAATTCTTCTCTTGCTCTTACAATTTTTTCGAGAGCCAATTTGACTAAATCATTCTGTTCATACATTATTTGAATTGAGGGCCAGACATCTCTTATTGACTGTATGATGTTGTCCCAAAGAATTTCATTTATTTCCTTTAAAGGCTTCTCCAATGTGAGATCCTTTTCCAACTTGTTGATCAACTTTTCTAATATGTTGACCTCTCTTGTTTTATCTGCAACATTCATCTTCGAGAGATCATATTTTTGTTCCAAAGTAGTGAGTTGCACCTTTGTTTTTTGTAGCTCTATCACTTGGAGTTTCAATTCCTCCATTGAGTTTATTAACTCTTCTATACTTAAATTGGAAGTATGTACCTATGACAATTTTGTTGGCTGACCTGTTGTTATAGTACCTGCAATCATTTCAGTTGTAGAGGCTCAAACATTAGGTTGCTTATATTTTGATGCATTTTCAAGCTCTTTTTCAGTTTCATTAAGTTGCTCATTCAGTTTCAAGAGCAAGTCCATCAATTCTTCTTCAAAAATTTTCTTTATAATTTCTGCAGTTTGTGGGTGTCTAGAGGCTGGTAACTTCAATTTTTTTCTTAAGGCTGCAATATCATCATTTTTTTTCTTGATCAAAGCTTCTATACCTTTCACACCCTTGGGATTATGACCCAATCCAATAATGATTTCCTCCAAAGTCTTAATCTTGTTGTCCTTAGCCTGAGAAGATTCTTTTTCAAGACTTAGTTGAGCATTAGTATTTTCCAAAGAATCCTGCAATTTCTGGGTCATCATTGATTTATCTGTCAGAGTAGAATAAATCATCTCACCTGTCTGTTTATGCAGCTCAATTTGATCTAAAGGATGAATATCCTTTGATAAGACTTCAAAATTAGTTCTGATATAATCTGCAGCTGTTTGAGGTTGCTGCACTTTGGGTTTGAAGTGACTCATTATCATTTTACCATGTTGAATGTCACAAGCTGACATCAATCTTTGTTGATTCTTAGGAGCCATCTTCAAACATTGATTGTACAGTTGAAGTCTGAGAGGATCATTTTTGGCTTTTATATTTATGAATGTTCTTTTAATGTCCCAGGCATCTTTCACAGGTGGTTTTAAAGATTAAACTTCTGCACTTTGTTGCCTCTTCAACTCTATTCTATGTAAATTAGTGGATGTCCCACTGATTGAACCTGTTTGTTGACTACCCAATTCTTCTTGTGTTTGACATTCAGGGACTTCATGAACAGATTCCACTTTTGTAAGAGGATTCAATTTTTGTCTTTTAACATTAGGCCATCCAGAAGATCCACTGATAGGAGTGGCTACTTCAGCCTCTCTCTTTTTACCCTTTTCCTCATTAAGAGGAGTTTGTAAAATTGACACTTCTGCCACATTGGTATGAGTAGGAGAAATCTGTACTTGACCTTGTTCTTTAGAAGTTTGAGGTTGTTCTGTCATTGTAAATTTCTCTGTTATTTGGATATCAGCCTCTTTCTCTTTTCCTTTAGATGCTACTGTAGCCAATGCACTGATTTCCTATAAATTTGGTTGAGAAGTCCCAGCAGAAGAAGAACTAATACCTAGTATCTACACCTGTCCAAAAGAGTGTAGGTCAAGTATTTTTTCAAGGTATTTAATTACATTTTCAACATTGACCTGATCACTATCCTATTCTACCAATGTTCCTTCCATCCATTCATCCATATTGGCATATTTTTCAATTACCGGGATTCTTTGATGAATGTATGATGATAGTTTTCTTTTAATTCTTCTGTCACAAATAAATTTGTTTGGGTCATAAGGTACCCAATAGAAACTTTTTCTGTAATTTAAGATAGTCTTCTAAAATTCTTTCAGCTTCCTTCCCAGCATCTCTAGAGTTACAAACAAAGGGACCTAATTGACTTTTAATCCTGAGTTGATCCTTTTTCTTTGCATTGTAGAAATGAACTATATCTGAATTAATCATCTGTTTGAAATACTCTAATGCAAAGAGTCTCATTGGGATATATTTTGGAAACTTGAATGGGCATAACTCACATCCATAGATTCTGATTTCTATGTGATTTTGGTATAGGTACCAGTCACCTATTCGATATTACTTTGAGAGTTGAAGAATTTTCTTGATTTCACTATTGACCCTCGGAGGAGAAACTCCTGTCAACAATGTGGTTTAAGGGTATACGAATAGGTCAACAAACTCATTGTAGGAATAAGGAGAATCAGGGGAATTATGAGTGATGGCAGACCAAAAGATAACAGACCTAGGATTTCCTTTGGCATCAAGTTTTTTGACATAGAAAGGGAAACTTTCTGATTGGTAATAAATCATGAGATGATAAATAACAGAAGAATACTTAAACACTCTTTCATTCTCTAATCTCATGAACTGATCATGGATTTTGTTTGCAATGTAAGAAGAAAAATCATACTTGACAGTAGAGGGTTGTCCATGGGTGAAAATAGACAACAATACTAGGGTTAATTGGTCAAAATATTCACTATTATTGAAGCCCATTATAAAGGATATCATATTCAGAATAAGTCTGCCCTCATCGGTGAAAAAAGTATAACCATAAGGGGGAGGGCCTTTGGGCTGATGTTCTAGAAAAATGAAGGTCTGGAAAAGACGATTTAACTCTTCATGGGATAATTTGGTAGATTTCTCAAGTAATTCTCCCATGGACAGGGGAGTGAGGGCTTGACCAGGTTGAAATTGCAACATCTTGTTGATAGACTGAGCAGTTATGGGAAAAATGACATTCTGACTCGAGGATAAAACCGCTCGTTGAATGGGATCATAGTTTGCATGACAGTAATGGATTATCTCAGGGAAAATGTGGACTGAGGGGAGAAGGTACATGGGAAGATTGGATTCCCATAATCCAAAAATGTCAGAACCTTTCAAGTAATTATCTCTGCAGTAGAAAAAAATTTGAAGGGGACTTTCACTGAGAACTAGGTCTTTAATCTGGAAATCTCTGTCTACTAAAGGTAGATAATCTAAATCTTTGTGAGGGGCATTGAGGGGTGCGACATTCAGAGCCACGGGAATCTCCATTTCTGGTTCTTGTGGATTCAGAAATGAATTCAGGGGTTTTTTTATGAAAAACAGGCACAATCACAGGTTTAGGAATATAATTGCAGTTCCAGGGATTTGAGGAATAAAATGAAGATCAATTTTGAACTCTGTCTTAGTTTCTCGTGTGGAATTTAAAACAAAAACTAGGATTTTACAGAGTTTGACGGGAATTGAGGTAAATACCTATTTTCTGAGAAATGAACAGTAATTGGAACAGGTATTAGCTATGGCAGATGAATTCTGAATGTTCGGCTGCAATTTTCCTCAGCAAGGTGGCAGTTGATGGCGTTCGACAGTTGGTTTTGGAGTTTTCTGCATGAGACTCTGGTTGTTACACAGAATAATGAAAATGATACGGGCATAATTGTTTTATTTGAAAAATCAAAGGTTGGCAAGTTTTTTATTATTTTAATGGATGACGTCAGCAAGTACGGAGGTTTCGTCAGGGGAGGTAGGTGGTAAGCGGTTTCCATCACACCGCTTTTGAGGAAGGGTGGTTTTCAGCAGAGGGCGAGCGATTCCATACGATAAATGACGTGTGGCGCGGCACTGTTCAGAAAACTGCTTGGCCATCACGTGTTATCGTTCGGACGAGGATGGCCAGCGATATGGATGAAAACCGTAGATCTGAGATGAGTTTATCGGACGGTCCTTGGGAAAGGAAGATGGCGGAAAGATAACAGGGCGCGCCCAATGTGATTTATTAAAAATAATCACATCGGGGATGATTTGATTGGCAGATACAAGTTATTAATTAATCATGAGTATTAATTAACCCTTATTGATATGGCGGGGATGTCGTGTTTTTAATTGATCAGAATTTCAACCAATTAATTACAATTAACGCAATTATATGGTTATTTTTCAACCAAAGGGGCGGGATATTAATTATTGGGGATTTTATTAAATAATATGGGAAAAAGGGTGAATTTTATATGGGGATTTAAATAATAAAATTAGAAATTAATATGAAAAAATGAACTAAAGCGCTAAGTGTAAAACATTAAAGTAATGTATTTAACTTATTCTTGCATGAATAGGGTTTTTGTGAAATATTGCATGATTTTCCTAAGTAAAATGGGATTTTACTTAGGAAAATATTTCTTAGAGGTGAATGGATGTCATGATGAATGATTTTAAGTCCTTAGGTTTTTCCAATTATTGGGCCAAGGGTCTGGTGCCTCCAAAAGTCAAGGAAATGCCTTGAGCCCCTCTAATCTTTAAATACCTTAGTACTTAGGGGAAATTAGTGAAATTTTTAGGGAAAAATGAAAGGGGAAGTTAATAATTTGACTTTGCTTTGCTTGAAATTCTTCTAGTGTAGTATCTGCGTTTGCACTTGTGATGAAAGTAAAGATTTAACACATCTAGAGTCATCATCCATCACATGTAATTCTGCAACAACATCTACCTACCCTACTTACTTTACCCTACCATTTTTCTTATTTATTAGGGTGCACTTAGACTGGCAAACCCTCATCACACTTTTTCTTTTACATTTGAAGATATATCTAATTCTAACCTTATTACATCCAAGGGCTCACATTAAGCTATTCATCTCCTTTTATTTACTACACCTATCTACTTATCTTCCAAGATTAAACAGTTTGGTCAGATTTTATTCTCTATCTCTAAAACATAAAATTGAAAGATGAACTATCGAAGCTTAAATTGTTTCACTGTTCATCAATTGTGGCATAAAATACAAGTTGCACACAATTTGTTTATTACATAAGAGAAAAAAAGGTAGTGGAATTTAGACTTCCACACTTTCCTTGGCCTTTCTTTTGGTGGGGTTCATTTTATTTTACTTTTTTGGCCATTTTATTTTTTCACCCTTTGATTTTTCTTTTAGGGTATACCCTCTTTACATTTTTTAATTTTTTTGATTTTTTGACAATATGGAAAACATTTGCAACAAGAAAAAAGTATGAACATATTACATAGCCCATCAAGTCAATCATGAAATATGACACCTATTGGTATAGGAGTCTAACACTGGCTCCACTTGGGGATGGCTTTTCCCGGTGAAAAGTCAAGAACAGCAGATCAATTGCCCTCAGAATGATTTTGACTGAACCATGGAATCTTCTTCTGCTTGTTGCTTTATTATATGTATGACAATAATACTTATGAAGCTTAGGGCCTTCTCTTCAGGCTTCAACTCCAGTAAATTACTATCCACTCAAAACTGTGAAATTACAAAGGATATAGTATGTACATGTTAAAAATCAGATTTATCCTAATAAATAGGATCAAATTAATGTTTCAACATTCAACCATTAACTGGTCCTTCTTTAGTGTTTGTACCATCCAAGTTTTTCAGAAAATATGTATTATTTCCTTGTAAAGCATGAATAATATAAGGTCCCTTCCATAGGAAGTCAAACTTCCCATGTTTTCCCTTATCCTCTCTTCTGGAATCCCATCTTAAAACTTTGGTTCCCAGTTGGAAATCTTCTGCCTTGGTCCTTTTATCAAATATCTTCTTTAGTTTCTCCTGCAATACTTGGGATCTTTGATAAACTTCTTCTCTGGTTTGCTGCAAATTGATAGTCTGATTTATTCTCCTTTGAATATCATTTGGTTCAACTTGAGCTTCTTGAAGTAATTTTATTACAGTAACTCCCAAAGATGAAGGAAATACAACCTCAATACCATAGACTAACTCATAAGGACTGGTCTCAATATATTTTTTGGTGGTGAGTCTGTCTACCCATAGTGCATTTGTAAGTTTCTTGTGCGAATTTTTCTTATTTTCCTCCAATAGTTTCTTGATAATATTAATCAGACTCTTGTTGGAAGATTCAGCCAGTCCATTACCCTGAGGGTAATAGGCTGTGGAATGGCCTAAGGTTATATGATATTTATGACAGAAACTTATCATTTTCTTAGATTTGAACGCAGCAGCATTATCAGTTATAATTTTCTCAGGATAGCCAAATCTTGATAATATATTGGTTTCTAGGAATCCTATGATTATAGTGTCATTGGCTTGTCTGGAAGGAATTGCTTCAATCCATTTAGTAAAATAGTCTATGGCAGTGAGGATCCATTTGTGTTGGCCAGAAGAAAAAGGATGGATTTCTCCAATGAAATCCAGACCCCATTGTTGGAAAGGTCTTTCAGTGGAAATTGGTTTCAGGGGTAAAGGTAATAGTTTTCTCTTGCCTTCAAAAATTTGACATTTATGGCAAGTGGTGACAAATTTCTTTACATTAGAGAACAAGGTTGGCCAATAAAATCCAGCTCCTAGGATCTTATCTATAGTTGATTTCCAATTAAGGTGTCCACCACAGTCTCCTACATGGAATTCATTGAGAGCCTTGTCAGCTTCATATTTTAACAAACAATTCGATAGAATACCATCATGATTTTTCCAAAAGAGAAAATTATCTAAAATACAATACTTCAAAGATGTCATCTTTAAAAACCTCTTTTTTGTTCTGGATAACCCTGGAGGAGCCTGCAAGTTTAACAATACATAAATTATATCAGCATACCAAGGTGAATCTAAGAAGGCCTGGCTAATTTGTGGAGTCGCCATCTCCTGTTCGTCATCCAGTTCATTAATATCCAGGGCTTGGAAATTTGTTTCTATCATGAGTTGAGCCAATCCCTGTCCTTTTATAAGCTTTGTAGGTTTTATTTCAATACCATACTCTAATATGGTAGCAATCCATTTACCTCTTTTGCCATCAATTCCATCTTGAGTTAAGATGTCTTTGACAACAACATTTGGTACATAGGCTATCACATGGGAATACAATATATAGATTCTAAAATATTTGATGGCTTTTATGAGTGCAAAAGCTTGTTTTTCCATGATGTTGTATTTTAATGATGCATCTCTTAGTGCTTTACTAAAAAAGGCTATAGGTTTTTCACATCCTTGATCATCCTTTTGTAATAAAACATCTGCTCTGATGCAAATGAAAATATTATGAAGTCTCCATCAAATTGTGGACTGGTAAGAACTGGTGTTCTAGTCAAAGCCATTTTAATTTCTTTAAATGATTGTTTGGCTTCTACTGTCCATTTAATACTTGAACCCTTTCTTAACATGTTAGTAAGAAATCTAAATAATTCATCTAAACTCGAAATGAACCTTCTCAAAAAATTGATTTTTCCTATGAAATCTTGAAGTTCTTTAATATTTCTGGGATGAGGTATCTGCAATATAGCATCTATTCTAGTAGGATCAATTCTAATACCATCTTTGGAAATGATATGGCCCAAAATTTTACCTTCTTCAAGACCAAACAAGGACTTTTTTGGATTCAAAGAGATACCATACTTTCTGCATTTTATGAATACTCATCTGAGATGGTCCAAATGTTGTTGCTCTTATTTAGAAAAAACAGTTAAATCATCCAGATATATAACAAGAAATTCATGAATTTATTTTGCAAATGCAATGTCCATTTCTCTTTGGAAGGTTGCTCCATCATTATTAAGTCCGAATGGAATTTTAATGTACTTGAATGTACCCCATGGTGTTGTGAAAGCTGTTTTTTCCTGGTCATCAGGATGAACCAGAATCTGGTTGTATCCTGAGAACCATCTAGAAGAGAAATCCTTGAAGCACTTACTACCCTTTGCAAAATGTGATCCATTTTTGGCAAAGGATAATTATCCTTTAAAGAAACCTTATTTACATTTCTTAGATCAACACATAATCTGATCTCTCCATTTTTTTTTCTAGTAGGGAATAAGTTAGACACCCACTCTGAAAATATAATAAGAGCAATTATCCCTGCTTCATACATTCGTTTGATTTCTTTTTCAATTGAAGGCAACAATACAAGGTTGATTCTTCTGCGTTTATGTTTAAATGGTTTCTGATCTGGTTTTAGAGGTATTGTATGTTGAATTATAGAGGTATCATATGATTTTAAGTCTTCATAACTCCAGGCAAAGACATCCTGGAATTCTCTTATTAGTTCAACATATTTTGATTTTTGATCAGGAAGCAAAGATTTAGATAAATTTATTATTTTAGGATTTTCTTCAGTTCCCAAATTATATTCCTCAATATCAGCTTTCAATGGTTCCATTTTGGGTTTATTTGGAATATCATTAGAGTAAAAAATATCTTCCAAAGGAGTTAATCCTTTAGGCAAATGATTATCTTTCAAATTAATGATTTCATATTCATCTTCTATAATCTCATCAACCTCCATTTGTTTAAGATCCTACATTTCTTTTTTGGTGAACTTCGTTGGATGAAGCATTTGAGTTGCTCTTTCTTCTAAAATGTTTGTTTCTTGTTCTTTTATTTGGTCAGATTCAATGATTTTATCTTCATCTATGTTACTATTAGAAAATTCATTCTCTAAAGTCAGAAAATTGTTAATCTGATTGTCATTTACAAACACTTTCTAATTCTTAAAATTGTCTGGTATAGCAGGTCTGTGTCTAATCTCAGCTATGAACTGATGATTAGGTTCGAAAGGTAATTTACAAGTGCTAGCAAACATTGCAAGACTATGAGCATGCAAATTTTGTTTTCTTGGTATTTTGGCAAGTTGAGCCTGTAGAAAAGTATTGAGAATATCTACAATTGTTCCTCTATATTCTCTTAATCTGAGATTGTTTGTTGAATATTCATCATTGATCTGTTGAATGATTAAATCAGAATCTCCTATGACAGATACTCTAATTGCTCCTAAATTTTTGACAAGTTTAAGCCCTAACAAAAGAGCTTCATATTCTGCCATATTATTAGTGCATTTAAAGTTCAATCTGTAAGCATGGCCTTCAGCATGGTCATTTTCAAGGTTATGTATCCAAATTCCAGCTCCTGCTCCTAACTTATTAACTAAACCATCAAATTCTAAATGCCAAATAATTTCATGTTCATAATTTGTATCAGGCGTTTCAGGAACTTTCTTAGCAGTGAGATCTGATTTTTTACTTTCTTTTGGTTTTTCTTGGGTTTCTGTTGTTTTTTTTTCCTCGGAGATTTCTTGGATTTGAACACTAGATTTATTTGCAGTTTCTTTTGGTTCAGTTGCTGGTACTTCTAGTTCAGTGGGAAGATCAGATTCAACATTATAAATAATAAATGATTCCATATCAGAGTGTACTGATTAAATGGGGAAATTTTCAGGTTTCTCCTGACTAATGACTACATATTTCATCAAGGTTTCTTTGTATAGTCTCTTAGGTTGGCCAAATACTGAAATAGTAGCATATGACATGTTTAATTGAAGAGATCCTCCGAGATTTGCACCCCAAGATCTGGACAATATCATACCATATTTTGGAGAAATATCTACTACTAATATATCCATCAAAATGGTTTTTGCAGGGTATTGAACCAATGTAACACACAAATCTTTGATTAGTCCTAAAAATTTCACCTGAATTGAATCAAAAGAAAAGAGATCTTTGTAGGGTCTCCTGATTTCTAGATTTAATCTTTCCATTACAGCCTTGGGCATTAGATTGTGAGATTCCCAAGAGTCAAGCATGGCATTATGAAGTATTTTATCATGTATATTCAAACTCACATAGAATGGAGGAGTTCCTCCACTTCCTGTTTTTCCATTTACTTCAGGGCCAAATAATAATCTAGGTTGATCATCAAAAATATTTACTAAATCATCACTTCCAGTAATATTAAGTTATCTATTAATTTGGCTTCTGTAGACATCATGTTTAGCTAATTTAGACAATGGAACAACTATCTTTAATTTTCCTACTTTAGCTTCCATATTAAAAGGTTTCTCGGTCTGATTTTTTGTATTTCAAACAGTTGGATTGTATTTTTCTTCTATGTTTTCAGCATTTTTTTCCTTTTCAGGGGTGGGGTTGTGTGCTGAAGTTTTTTCCGAATCAACTTCTGGAGGTTCCTGTACATTTCCTTTGGGAGGAAGAGTATTGGAAAGTTATCTGTTATTCAGTTGACTATCAGATACATATTCAATTATTGGGTTAGCAAGATTAGGATCTGATCTAGAAAGAATATTTATAGGGGTAGTATTG
The DNA here is from genome assembly GCA_034641835.2 of Pinus albicaulis. Classification (NCBI taxonomy): domain Eukaryota; kingdom Viridiplantae; phylum Streptophyta; class Pinopsida; order Pinales; family Pinaceae; genus Pinus; species Pinus albicaulis. The sequence continues at coordinate 393,726,884 of CM076581.1, forward strand.
GTTTTAACTTTGAGGGGCTGTTTTGTAGTTTTCTGTTTACTTTTTTCCGGTACATCAATTCTTCTGCTCCTCAAATTGTATTGCTTGTGAACTTTGTAAATGGTTGTATCATAACCTTCCTTAAATTCAAATGATTCTCCTGACTGGGTTTGAAATTGCTTAAGAATATGAGCCTCTTGATCCTCTTGGGTCAAGAAAATTTCTGGTTCATTCTCGCATTCAGTGAAATTGTTTATTTGAACATCTTCAGTTGGTTCATCAGAAGTTGAGCCTTCGAAATAATTTTCCTAGAATAGGGGGGCTAATATTTTGGTCAGGACAATTTTTTCCAATATTTTGATTTTGGTTCCTTATGAAGTTTGGATTTATCACATTATTGTTTGGTTGACCATCCCAAGGAGATTTATTCTTTTCAATAGTTTCTACTATATCTCCTAGTCTCTCCATTCCTTTAATAATAGCATCGAGTTTCTTTTCAAAAGCTGTGGGTTCTTCATTTACATGCATTCTTATTTCAGCTCTAGCTCTAGCTTGTTTCTCTATCAGGTTAGCTTCAACACTAACAACTATGCTTTGCATTTCTTCTAAAGTTTGAGGAGCTCTTTCCCTAAGTTGATATGCTATATCGGAATCAAATCCGTCAGGGAATTTGGTTAATACTGAATCTGGAGGAGGTCTAAGATTTTGGGGAACAACATTGTAAGCCTCAATGAACCTAGTGACATAATCTTGCACAGTCTCATTTGGTCCTCTTTTTAGTTTTCCAAAGTCTGATAAGATTTGAAGAGGATCTTTCTTCTTTTCCCATCAGTTTAAAAATGCTCTATAAAGGGCTGGTAAGTCAGCAACACTGTTTACAAGAAGGGCTCTAAACCAGGTTCTAACTTCTCTAGTAAGACTTTGGACAAATATTCTCATTCTTACATCATCAGCATCTACTTCATAAATTTCAAAATAATCGGTCATCTTTTTAGTATGTTGTTGCACGGTGTAAGTACTAGAACCATTGAAGGGAGTGATTTTACTTTGGTAATCTTGAGGCATAGCCCCTAGATTGGTTGGTAACCTTAAGGGAGCATATATGTTTTCCATTGGAAGAGGTAGTGGTGAAATAACATGTGAGGTTGGTCTATGAGTGGTGGATGGAGGAGTAGAAGGGGTAGATAGAGGTTGAGATATTTGGGGAAATGCTGATGAACTTGGAGAAGCAGAAGTGATCACAAAAATATTTCAAGTTCCTTCAGAGGTAAACTCAGAATTTATGGAATATCGCAAATTTTTATCAAGATGTGAAGTAACAAATTCAAATTGTAAATCTTCAAGAAATACTGGGTCTGGAACCAAATTGGACAACTCAGATTCAGAAAAATTTACAAATAAAGATGTTTCAAACTGCTCGTCAAAAGGTTCGTCCTAAAGATAAATCCACTTCACAGGACAGGATATTTGTCTATAGAGAGGTCGAGAACTTCCAGAGCTTTCTTGAATACCTTGTCTCCTAAGAATTCTCAGGATCAAATTCGGATTTTCGAACGCAGGCGGTCGATTTGGATTAGGATTAGCCCTAGTGTAACGAGTCCTTTCTAAAGCTAGTTTTCTAGGTGATTTTTTTTGGTTTTTTTGTTTAAATGAAATGAATAATACAACTTCAATAATCTCTTTAAGAAGTTTCAGATATTGGATTTAAATTTTCTTAAAGATTTATTTAACTAGAGGAACTGATCAAATGTCTGAAACCAAAGTTCAGTTCATAAACTAGACCAGAGATAGACTGAAGTAGCATTTATTTACTATGCAATTGCAGAGCAAAAGCAGTTCAAAGGCTACCTAGCTAACTTTAGGTTCCGTTTGTAGTTTATAAAGTAAACAGTAGTAACAATACAATTATTCAAGTCCCCAGTGGAGTCGCCACTATGTTATCACTCATATTTTCCTTGAAGTTGTTGGGAAGAGGAAAGGGGTCTGAGGTAACCACAAACCAACTTTCAGGTATAGAATCTAGCCAATCTGTACCCAGAGAGGGCTCTCTCTGTATAATTTAGCTTTGTTTTAGAAGATTTTAGGCTAGTTATAAAGTCCAAGGGTTTTGTTTGAATTTGGGTGGTGGAATTCAATAGCTGAGGGCAAGATTGAGTAGTTTAGTCCATTGGGCTAATGGAGTCAAAGAGGATAAATTAACTGGATTAAGTCTCTTAACAAAATATGGTTTCACAAGGAAAGATAATCAAACAGGGAACAATTATAGATCTTAAAGTGAATGGGATGAAACTCAAATGGATGAAGGGAAATTAAGAATCCTTCAACACATTTAAAACAGGGAAATTGAGTGATTATTAATAAAGAGCAATGAAGTATTCTTCACTAAATAATCAATATGCATAAACTAGTAAAACAAGAGTAGTTAAGAATTCACTGTTTAAAACCAGTTTAGAAGAAAACATTTAGAATAAAAATGATTAAAATCATATTACACTGAAGCACTTTCTAATTTATTGCTTTTCATTAATTATTCAGAAATGAAACACAGATGATATAGTAAAAAAATATATAGACTTCAACACATAAGAGATAGGTGACTTATTGATCCGTAGTCTAGCACATGAATCCTATAAAAATTCTTTCGCATCAATTCCTCATCCATCTAGCCACAAAATTTCTCCAACGGCACTTTATTCAAAAATATTCAATGTTACAGAAAAGTCTAAAAAATCCACACCAACAATACTCCGATTGAGGGATTATTTACACAAAAAAGTTATAAAAAATATCTCATAACAACTTGAGATATAATCTAGGATGAATCATAATTATTTTACAACAAAATAGAGATAGATGGTCTCGTAGATAAGAGAAATAGTAACTGATGTTGTGGTGTTTCCTTCTTTTGAGAATGTGTTGGAAGCAGGCCCTATGATTTGGCTTTCTGCTGTCCTCTTTAGTAATTTTGTGCTAGTTTCTTTGTTTAACTAATACTCTTTGACTGCTCTGATACACTTTGACCTTTATTCATCCTTTTATCCTTATTACCATGACTTACTATAGTATATAATCAAAAAATCACGTAAGGATAATTTTTACAAAAGTTCTAGCATTTCTTCCCACCATTTATCTTCTGGTATCCTGGTCCTTTGCAGCTTTCTGAGAGTTTCATCAGTCTCTATATACATAAAGAAATTAGGTTGAATAGGGAACAAATGCTTTACCTCATGCTTGAGATAAAACAAATTTTTCAATCTATCATGAAGACTTTTTCCTGTAGGAAATCCTGTTGTTGATGAACTAGTTGAGGTACTGGCCTGATTGTCAGCATGCTTGTCCAATTTTTCAACATAAATTTCAAGTTCCATCAATTTATCTTTTGAAACTAAAGGACTGGGAAATCCTTTATTCAACAAAATATCAAATCTTTTTCTGAAGGCAGTGATTTCTTCTTGCATATCAGAACATCTTCGTTCTAGATTCTGCATCAGAGTTATTTTGGTAAAAACTCTTTTTATTTCCAAAATTGTTCCTGTCCTGTCCTGGATGCCAAGTTCTTCAAGTTGATGCTTGTTCTGAGTATTTATAAAATGGATAATTTTATCAGCTTCTTCGGACACGTTTTGAAATTCTTCTCTTGCTCTTAGGAATTCTTCCAGAGCCAATTTGACTAAATCATTATGTTCATACATTATTTGAATTGAGGGCCAGACATCTCTTATTGACTAGATGATGTTGTCCCAAAGAATTTCATTTATTTCCTTTAAAGGCTTCTCCAATGTGAGATCGTTTTCCAACTTGTTGATCAACTTTTCTAATATGTTGACCTCTCTTGTTTTATCTGCAACATTCATCTTCGAGAGATCATATTTCTGTTCCAAAGTAGTGAGTTGCACCTTTGTTTTCTGTAGCTCTGTCACTTGGAGTTTCAATTCCTCCATTGACTTTATTTACTCTTTTGTACTTAAATTGGAAGTATGTACCTGTGACAATTCTGTTGGCTGACCTGTTGTTGTAGTACCTGCAATCATTTCAGTTGTAGAGGTTGGAACATTAGGCTGCTTATCTTTTGATGCCTTTTCAAGCTCTTTTTCAGTTTCATTAAGTTTCTCATTCAGTTTCAAGAGCAAGTCCATCAATTCTTCTTCAAAAATTTTCTTTATAATTTCTGCAGGCTGTGGGTGTCTGGAGGTTGGTAACTTCAATTGTTTTCTCAAGGCTGCAATATCATCATCTTTTTTCTTGATTAAAGCTTCTATACCTTTCACATCCTTGGTATTATGACCCAATCCAATAATGATTTCCTCCAAAGTCTTAATCCTATTTTCCTTAGCCTGAGAAGATGATTTTTCAAGACTTAGTTGAGCATTAGTATTTTCCAAAGAATCCTGCAATTTCTGGGTCATCATTGATTTATCTGTCAGAGTAGAATAAATCACCTCACCTGTCTGTTTATGCAGCTCAATTTGATCTAAAAGATGAATATCGTTTGCTAAGACTTCAAAATTAGTTTTGATATAATCTGCAGCTGTTTGAGGTTGCTGCACTTTTGGTTTGAAGTGACTCATTAGCATTTTACCCTGTTGAATGTCATAAGCTGACATCAATCTTTGTTGATTCTTAGGAGCCATATTCAAACATTGATTGTACACTTGAAGTATGAGAGGATCATTTTTGGATTTTATATTTATGAATGTTCTTTTAATGTCCCGGGTATATTTCTCAAGTGGTTTGACAGATGACACTTCTGCACTTTGTTGCCTCTGCATCTCTTTTCTTTGTAAAGTAGTGGATGTCCCACTAATTGAACCTGTTTGCTGACTACCCAATTCTTCTTGTGTTTGACTATCAGGTATTTCATGAACATATTCCACTTCTGGATGAGGATTCAATTTTTTTCTTTTAACATTAGGCCATCCAGAAGATCCACTAACAGGAGTGGCTACTTCAGCCTCTCTCTTTTTACCCTTTTCCACATTAAGAGGAGTTTGTAAAATTGACGCTTCTGCCACATTGGTATGAGTAGGAGAAATCTGTATTTGACCCTGTTCTTTAGAAGTTTGAGGTTGTTCTGTCATTGTAAATTTCTTTGTTATTTGGATATCAGCCTCTTTCTCTTTTCCTTTAGATGCTACTGTAGCCAATGCACTGATTTCCTGTAAATTTGGTTGAGAAGTCCCAGCAGAAGAAGAGCCAATACCTGGTATCTGCACCTGTCCAAAAGAGTCTAGGTCAAGTATTTTTTCAAGGTATTTCATTACATTTTCAACATTGACCTTCTCACTATCCTGTTCTACCAATATTCCCTCCATCCATTCATCCATATTGGCATACTGTTCAATTTCTGGGATTCTTTGATGAATGTATGGTGATAGTTTGTTTTTCATTCTTCTGTCACAAATAAAGATGTTTGGGTCATAAGGTACCCAATAGAAACTTTTCTGTGATTTAAGATAGTCTTCTAAAATTCTTTCAGCTTCCTTCCCAGTATCTCTAGAGTTACAAACAAAGGGACCTAATTGACTTTTAATCCTGCGTTGAGCCTTTTTCTTTGCATTGCAGAAATGAACTATATCTGAATTAATCATTTGTCTAAAATACTCTAATGCAAAGAGTATCATTGGGACATATTTTAGCAACTTGAATGGGCATTACTCACATCCATAGATTCTGATTTCTGTGTGATTTCGGTATAGGTACCAGTCACCTATCCGATATTGCTTTGAGAGTTGAAGAATTTTCTTGATTTCACTATTGACCCTCAGAGGAGAAACTCCTATCAACAAGTTGGTTGTAGGGTATACGAATAGTTAAAAAAACTCATTGTAGGAATAAGGAGAATCAGGGGAATTATGAGTGATGTCAGACCAAAAGATAACAGACCTAGGATTTCCTTTGGCATCAAGCTTTTTGACATAGAAAGGGAAAATTTCTAATTGGTAATATAGCATGAGATGATAAATAACAAAATAATACTTAAACACTCTTTCATTCTCTAATCTCATGAACTGATCATAGATTTTGTTTGCAATGTAAGAAGTAAAATCATACTTGACAGCAGGGGGCTATCCAGGGGTGAAAATAGACAACAATACTAGGGTTAATTGGTCAACATATTCACTAGTATTGAAGCCCATTATAAAGGATATCATATTCAGAATAATTTTTCCCTCATCAGTGAAAAAAGTATAACCATAAGGGGAAGGGCCTTTGGGCTGATGTTCTGGCAACATGAAGGTCTGGCAAAGACGATTTAACTCTTCATGGGATAATTTGGTATATTTCTCAAGTAATTCTCCCATGGACAGGGGAGTGAGGGCTTGACCGAGTTGAAATTGCAACATCTCGTTGATAGACTGTGCAGTTATGGGAAAAAGCACATTCTGACTTGGGGATAAAACCGCTTGTTGATTGGGATCATATTTTTCATCACATTAATGGATTATCTCAGGGAAAATGTGGACTGAGGGGAGAAGGTACATGGGAAGATTGGATTCCCATAATCCAAAAATGTCAAAACCTTTCAAGTAATTATCTCTGCAGTAGCAAAATATTCGAAGGGAATTTCACTGAGAACCAGGTCTTTAATTTGGAAATCTCTGTCTAATGAAGGTAGATAATCTAAATCTCTATGAGGGGCATTAAGGGGTGCGACATTCAGAGCCACGAGAATCTCCATTTCTAGTTCTTGTGGATTTAGAAATGAATTTGGGGGTTTTTTATGAAAAACAGGCACAATCACAGGTTTAGGAATATAATTGCAGTTCCAGGGATTTGAGGAATAAAATGAAGATCAATTTTGAACTCTGTTTTAGTTTCTCGTGCGTAATTTAAAACAAAAACCAGGATTTTATAGAGTTTGACGGGAATTGAGGTAAATACATGTTTTCCAGGAAATGAACAATAATTGGAACAGGTATTAGCTATGGCAGATGAATTTTGAATGTTCGGCTGCAATTTTCCTCACCAAGGTGGCAGTTGATGGCATTCGACAGTTGGTTTTGGATTTTTCTAGATGAGACTCTGGTCGTTACACAGAATAAGGAAAATGACGCGGGCATAATTGTTTTATTTGTAAAATCAAAGGTTGGCGGGTTTTTTATCATTTTAATGGATGACGTCAGCAAGTACGGAGGTTTCATCAGGGGAGGCAGGTGATAAGCGGTTTCCATCGCATCGCTTTTGAAGAAGGGTGGTTTTTAGCGGAGGGCGAGTGATTCCATATGATGAATGATGAGTGGCTTGATACTGTTTAGAAAATCGCTTGGCCATCGTGCATTATCGTTCGGACGAGGATGGCCAGCGATATGGATGACAACCGTAGATCTGAGATGAGTTGATCGGATGGTCCTCGGGAAAGGAAGATGGCGGAAAGATAACAGGGTGGACCCAATGTGATTTATTAAAAATAATCGCATCGGGGATGATTTGATTGGCAGATACAGGTTATTAATTAATCATGAGGATTAATTAACCCTTATTGATATGGTAGGGATGTTAGGTTTTTAATTTATCGGAATTTCAACCAATTAATTACAATTAACGCAATTACATGGTTATTTTTCAATCAAAGGGGCGGGATATTAATTATTGAGGATTTTATTAAAATAATACGGGAAAAAGGGTGAATTTTATATGGGGATTTAAATAATAAAATTAGAAATTAATATGAAAAAATGAACTAAATCGCTAAGTGTAAAACATTAAAGTAATTTATTTAACTTATGCTTGCATGAATAGGGTTTTTGTGAAATATTGCATGATTTTCCTAAGTAAAATTGGATTTTACTTAGGAAAAGATTTCTTAGAGGTGAATGAATGTCATGATGAATGATTTTAAATAATTAGGTTTTTCCAATTATTGGGCCGAGGGTTCGGTCCCTCCAAAAGTCAAGGAAATGCCTTGAGCCCCTCTAATATTTAAATACCTTAGTACTTAGGGGAAATTAGTGAAATTTTTAGGGAAAAATGAAAGGGGAAGTTAATAATATGACTTTTCTTTGCTTGAAATTCTTCCAGTGTAGTATATGCCTTTGCACTTGTGATGAACGTAAATATTTAACACATCTAGAGTCATCATCCATCACATGTAATTCTACAACAACATCTACCTACCCTACTTACTTTACCCTACCATTTTTCTTCTTTATTAGGGTGCACTTAGACTGGAAAACCCTCATCACACTTTTTATTTTACATCTGAAGATCTATCTAATTCTAACCTTATTACATCCAAGGGGTCAGATTAAGCTGTTGAGCTCCTTTTATTTACTATACCTATCTACTTATCTGCCAAGATTAAATAGTTTGGTCAGATTTTATTCTCTATCTCTAAAACATAAAATTGAAAGATGAACTAGCCAAGCTTAAATTGTTTGACTGTTCATCAATTGTGGCATAAAATACAAGTTGCACACAATTTGTTTATTACATAAGAGAAAAAAAGGTAGTGGCATTTAGACTTGCACACTTTCCTTGGCCTTTCTTTTGGTGGGGTTCATTTTCTTTTACTTTTTTGGCCATTTTATTTTTTCACCCTTTGATTTTTATTTTAGGCTATACCCTCTTTATATTTTTTTATTTTTTTTATTTTTTGACAATATGGAAAACCTTTGCAACAAGAAAAATGTATGAACATATTACATAGCCCATCAAGTCAATCATGAAATATGACACCTATTGGTATAGGAGTCTAACAGGGTCGACAGCAGAGCACATCTCGATGAAGCTCATCGGGAATGGGACAAAGCTCTCTCTCTTCGGCTTTGGCTCTTAGAGGTTGTTTGACAATAGTCTCCTTACTACTGATTCAACTTTTAGTTCTATGAGTATTAAGGCTACTAAGACTACTAGCTTGCTAAGGGGAAAATGGAAATCTTATATAGATGGTGGAAGAGGAGTTAGGATCCCTACAATGGTGAGATTGGCCCTATCCTCAAGGAAGCTTCCATGATAGGTGGAAAACCACTTCCCCTACATGGAGATCCGGAGCCAAACCTCCCAACTCATTTTAGAGACTCGTTCAGGAGTTGGTTGGAATCAAAATTCCCATATTTATTTTTAAAAAACAATCCTTATTAAGCTTGGCACGAGTAATACACTGGGACAGAGCACCATTTTGCGCGCCCTCTTTGGTGGATTTCCCCCATTGGCACGAGGGCTGAACTGGCTAGTCGCGCCAAGGCCAAAAGGTTTATTTTTAGGGTTTTTTTACAAGAAAATATCTTCAGAGGAATGATTTTCCTTGTCAAGGGGATGCCATGAAAGTGGTTTCAGGTCATGTCACTGCTCACAGGTCATGGAAAAGGCCCTCCAATGTGAAGGACGGGGGATTACAGGGACAGTGACAAATTACTATGTAATAATAAGGTTAAGGTTAGGTTAAGGTTAAGTTTAAGGTTAAGGTTAAGGTTAAGGTTAAGGGTAAAATAAGGTTAAGGTTAAGGTTAAGGTCAAGGTCAAGCTTAAAGTTAAGGTTAAGGTCAAGGTTAAGGGTAAAGTTAAGGTCAAGGTTAGGGTTAGGTTATAGTTAAGGTTAAGGTTAGGTTAAGGGTAAAGTCAAGGTTAAGGTTAAGGTGAAGGTTAAGAGTAAGGTTAAGGCTAATGGTTATGCCTTTAATTTACCCTTAACTTAACCTTAACCTTCACTATAACCTAACCCTAACCTTGACCAAACCCTTAACCTAACCTTAACCTTAACCTTCCCATAACCATAACCTTAACCTTAACCTTAACTTTAACCTTTACGTAACCTTAACCTTAACCTTAACCTTGACCTTAAGAGTAAGGTTTGGTCAAGGTTAGGGTTACGTTATAGTTAAGGTTAAGGTTAAGGTTAGGTTTAGGTTAAGGTTAAGTTAAGGTTAATGTTAAGTTAAGGTAAAGGTTAAGGGTAAGGGTAAATTTAAGGTTAAGGTTAAGGGGTTAAGGTAAGGTTAAGGTAAATTCAAGGTTAAGGTTAAGGCTAAGGTTAAGGTTAGGTTAAGGCTAAGTTAAGGGTAAAGTCAAGGTTAAGGTTAAGGTTAAGGTGAAGATCAAGGTTATAGTTAAGTTAAGGTTAAGGTTAAGGTTAAGGTTAATGTTATGGTTAAGGTTAAGGGTAAAGATAAGGTTATGGTTAAGGTTATGTTAAGGCTAAAGTCGAGGTTAAGGTTAGGATAACATTAAGCTTAAGGTAATGGTTAAGATAAGGTTAAGAAAAGGTTAAGCGTAAGGTTAAGGTTATGGTTAAGTGTAAAGTTAAGGTTAAGGTTACGTTAAGGTTAAGATAAGTTTAAGGGTAAGGGTAAGGTCAAGGTCAAGGTCAAGGTCAAGGTAAGGTCAAGGGTAAGGTCAAGGTTAAAGTTAAGGTTATGGTTATGGGAAATTTAAGGTTAAGGTTATGGTTAGTGGAAGGTTAAGCTTAAGCTTAAGCTTAAAGTTAAGGTTAGGGTTAACGTTAAGGTTAAGTTAAGGTTAAGGTTAAGGTTAAGGTTTGGTCAAGGTTAGGGTTAGGTTATGGTTAATGTTAAGGTTAGGTTAAGGGTTAAGGTTAGGTTAAGGTTAAGGTTATGGTTATGGGAAGGTTAAGGTTAATGTTAAGGGGTTAAGGTTAGGTTAAGGGTAAAGTCGAGGTAAAGGTTAAGGTTAAGGATTTGGTCAAGGTTAGGGTTAAGTTATAGTTAACGTCAACGTTAGGTTAGGTTATAGTTAAAGTTAAGGTTAAGGTCAATATTAAGGTTAAGTTAAGGTTAATATTAAGGTTAAGGATAAGGTTAATTTTAGGTTAAGGGTCAGGTTAAGGTTAGGGTTAGGTTATAGCTAAGGTTATGGTTAGGGTAAGGTTAGGGTTAGGTTATAATTAAGGTTAAGTTTAGGTTAAGGTTAAGGTTAAGGTTAAGGTTAGGTTAAGTTTACAGGTTTGGTCAAGGTTAGGGTTAGGTTATAGTGAAGGTTAAGGTTACGTTGGGTTATAGTTAAATTTAAGGTTAAGGATAAGGTTCAGGTTAAGGTTAAGGTTAGGTTAAAGTGAAGGTTAAGGTTAAGACTCGTAACCTTAACCTTGACCTTAACCTTATCCTTAACCTTAAATTTAACCCTAAACTTGACTGTACCCTTAAATTAACCTTAACCTTCACTATAACCTGACCCTAACCTTGACCAAACCCTTAACCTTACCCTTAACCTTAAACTTACTAAAGCCAAAACCTTAACCTTAAACTTAACCTTAACTATAACCTAACTCTAACCTTGACCAAACCCTTTACCTCAACCTTGACCAAACCCTTAACCTTAACCTTAACCTGACTAAACCCATAACCTTAACCTTAACCTTAACCTTAACTATAACCTAACCCTAAAGTTAACCAAACCCTTAACCTTAACCTTAACCTTAACCTAACCTTAACCCTAACCTTAACTCTTAATCTTAACCTTACCCCCTTAACCTTAACCTTAACCTTAACCATAACCCTAACCTTGATAAAATTATTAACCTTAACCTTAACCTTAACGTTAACCTTAATCTTAACATTAACCTTGACCTTAACGTTAACATAAAATTAACCTAACCTAACCCTAACCTTGACCAAACCCTTGACTTAACCTTAACCTTAACATAAAATTAACCTTAACTATAACCTAACCCTAAACTTGACCAAACCCTTAACCTTAACTTTACCCTTAACCTTAACTATAACCTAATGCTAACCTTGACCAAACCCTTAACCTTAACTTTACCCTTAACCTAACCTTAACCTTAACTATAACCTAATGCTAACCTTGACCAAACCCTTAACCTTAACCTTAAAATGACTAAACACGTAACCTTAACCTTAACCTTACCTTAACCTTAACCTTGCCTTAACCTAAATTTAACCTTAACCTTCCCCTAACCTTACCGTAACCTTACCCCTAACCCTACCCTTGACCAAACACTTAACCTTAAGGTTACAGGTTTGTTCAGGTTAATATTAAGGTTACAGGATTTAGTCAAGTAAAGGTTAAGGTTAAGGTGAAGGGTTTCGTCAAGGTTAGGGTTAGGTGTTACCGGTTTAGTCAGGTTAAGGTTAAAGTTAAGGGTTTGGTCAAGGTTAAGGTTAGGCTATAACCTTACCCTTAAGCTTAACCTTGACCTTAACTATAACCTAACCCTAACCTTGACCAAAACCTTAACATTAACCTTAACCTTAACCTATACTTAACCTTAACCTTGACCTTAACCTTAACCTTCACCTTAACCTTAACTATCACCTAACCCTAACCTTAACCTTACCCTTAACTTTACCTATAATCTCACCCTAACCTTGACCTTAACCATAACCTTAACCCTAACCTTAACCTTAACCTTACCCCATGCTTAACCTTAACCTATCCTTAACCTTGACATTACCCTTAAACTAACCTTAACCTTAACCTAACCTTAAACTTACCTTAACCTAAATTAACCTTAACATTGAGCTTGACCTTAAACATAACTTTAACTTTACCCTTAACCTAACCTTAACCTTAACTATGACCTAACTCTAACCTTGACCTTAACTTTAACCTTAACCTTGACCTTAACCTTAACCTTGACTTTACCTTAACCTAACCTTAACCTTAACCTGACTAAACCTGTAACCTTAACCTTACCCTTAACCTTAACCTGAACCTTTACCCTTAAGGTTAGGTTAAGGGTAAAGTCAAGGTTAAGGTTATGGTTATGGGAAGGTTAAGGTTAAGGTTAAGGTTAAAGTTAAGGTTAAGCCTTAACCTTAACCTTAACCTTAACCTTAACCTGACTAAACCCAAACCTTAACATTAACCTTAAATTTACCCTTAACTTAATCTTAACCTTAACCTTGACTTTAACCTTAACCTTACCCTTAGCCTTCACCTTAACCTCAACCTCAACCTTAACTTTAACTATAACCTAACCTAACCTTAACATAACCTAACCCTAACCTAACCTTAACCTTAACCTTCCCATAACCATAACCTTAACCTTGACTTTAACCTTAACCTAACCTTAACCAAACCCTTAAACTTAACTATAACCTAACATTAACCGTAACCTTAACCTTAACCTTCAGTATAACCTAACCTTATAATGAGGGAGAAGGTTAAAGTTAGGTTAAGGTTAGGTTAAGGTTACGGTTAATGTTAGGTAAAGGTAATTTTAATTGTAGGTTATAGTGAAGGTTAAGGGTAAGGTTAATGTTAAGACCGGTAACCTTAACCTTCACCCTTAAAATTAACTTTCACCTTAACCTTGACTTGAATAAACCCATAACCATAACCTTAACCTTAACCTTGACCTCAGGGATAATTTTAAGGATGGAAAATTATCTTGAATTCTAAAATGTTGACGAATTTCACTAGTCCCTAATATGTGAACTATAAAATTTTATTGATATGTTTGTAAAATTAAACAAATTTATAATTATTTTATATATAGTATCCATATAATGTTGGCTATTTTTAGGATAAAATAATTTATATTGTAAAATTTGGATGAATGATGTTTACAAAAAATGGAAATCGGAGAATCTTTTTTTTGGAAAAATCATTGAAAATTAGCCCACCTACGAATATTAGCCCCTAAAATTTTCCATGCTTGACCTTAACTATAACCTAACCTAACCTTAACCCTAACCTTAACTTTACCTTAACCTTGAATTTACCCTTAACCTAACCTTAACCTTAAACTTATCTTAACCTTAACCTGACTAACCTTTACGTAATTAAACCCTTCAGGTTAGGGTAAAGTTAAAGTTAAGGTTAAAGTTAGGTTAATGGTAAAGTCAAGTTAAGGGTGAGGTTAAGGGTAAGGTTAGGTTAAGGGTAATCTTAACCTTAACCTGACTTAACCCATAACCTTAACCTTAACCTCCCCATAACCATAACCTTAACCTAACCATAACCTTATCGTTAACCTTGAGCTTAACCTTAACCTTAACCTTAACCTTACTTTAACCTTAACCTTAACTATATCATAACCTTAACCTTGACCAAACCTTAACCTTAACCTTAACTTTACCCTTAACCTAAACTTAACCTTAACCTTGACCTTACCCTTAACCTTACCATAGCATTAACCTTAACCCTTAACCTTAATTTGACCTTAACTTGACCCTTAACCTTGACTCTAACCTTAACCTTCCCCTAACCTTAACCCTAACCTTAAACTTAACCTTAACCTTAACTTTCCCTAACCTTAACACTAACCTTAACCTTAACCTTAACTTTAACCTTAAGGTTAACGTTTGGTCAAGGTTAGGGTTAGGTTATAGTTAAGGTTAAGGTTAGGGCTAAGGTTAGGGGAAGATTAAGGTTAACGTTAAGGTTAAGGTTAGGGTTAAGGTTATGGTTAGGCTAAGGTTAAGGTTAAGGTTAACCTAAGGTTAGGGTTATTTTAAGGTTAAGGTAAAGATTAAGATTAAGGTTAAGGTTAGGGTTAGGTTATATAGTAAGCACAAGTTTAAGGGTATGGATAAGGTAAGGTTGAGATAAGGTTAAGGGTAAGGTTTTGGTAAAGGTTAGGTTAAGGTAAGGTTAAAGGAAAATTTAAGGTTAGGTTATAGTTAATGTTAAGGTTAAGGTTAAGGTTAAGGGTTTGCTCAAGTGTAGGGTTAGGTTATAGTTAAGGTTAAGGTTAAGGTTAAGGTTTAGTCTTTGGTCAATGTTAGGGTTAGTTTATAGTTAAGGTTAGGTTAAGGTTAAGTTAAGGGTAAAGTGAAGGTTAAGGTGAAGGTTAAGGTTAAGGGGCTAAGGTAAACTCAAGGTCAAGGTTGGGGTTAGGTAAGGTAAAGTCAAGGTTAAGGTTAGGGTTACATTAAAGTTAAGACAAGGTTAAGATTAAGGTTAAGGTTAAGGTTAAGGTAAGGGTAAGGTTAAGGTTAAGGTTAGGGTAAATTTAAAGTTAAGGTTAAGTCAAGGTTAGGTTAAGGTTAAGGTCAAGGTTAGGGCTAGGTTAAGTTAAGATTAAGGTTAAGGTTAAGGGTAAGGTTATGGTTAGCTTAAGGTTAATGTTAAAGTTAGGTTAAGGTTAAGATAAGGTTAAGGTTAAGGTTAAGGTTAAGTTTAAGGTTAGGTTAAGGTCTAGGTTAAGGTTAGTGTTACACAGTAACTTGTCACTGTCCCTGAAATCCCCATCCCGCACATTGGAGGGCCTCTTCCATGACCTGTGAGTAGTGACATGACCTGAAACCAATTTCATGGCATCCCCCTTGACAAGGTCAATAATTTCCCTGAAGACAATTTCCTGTGAAAAGCCCTAAAAATAGACCTTTTGGCCTTGGTGTGACTAGCCAGTTCAACCCTCGCGCCAATGGGGGAAATCCACCAAAGTGGGTGCACAAACTGGCACACTGTCCCAGTGTAACACTGACGCTAGGATTAATAAGGATTGTTTTTTAAAAATAAATGGTGGAATTTTGATTCCAACCAACTCCTGAATAATTCTCTAAAATGAGTTGGGAGGTTTGGCTCTGGATCCTCATGTAGGGGAAGTAGTTTTCCACCTATCATGGAAGCTTCCTTGAGGATAGGGCCAATCCCACCATTGTAGGGATTACAAATCCCCTTCCACCATCTATATAAGCTTGTCATTTTCCATTTTCAAGCTAGCCTAAATAGAGCTGAGTCAATAGTAAGGATATTATCGTCAGACAGCTGAAGAGAGAGAGAGACTTGTCCCATTCCCTACGAGCTTTACCGAGACGTACTCCGCTGTCGACCTGCCGAAGGAAGATCAAGCGCCACAGCTCAGGTTGTATCCTTATTTGTTTTGATTAATAATAAACTACTTTGATTATGTTTCCACTTATATGTTCATGTTTTATGTTATGATTTGTATCTTCTCTGACTGATACATAGTTGCATGTATTAGGTTTTACGCTTGTGTGTTTGTTGTTTCTTCGTGTACGTGGAGGTGTCCAAACGTGCTTAGCGGGAGAATTGTGATCTGCTAAAGTGAGGAATGGAAGAACCATCTTCTCTACAAATGACAGCAGCATAGGACTTAAGGTAGGCCTCTTCTTGCATCTTGGTCTTTTACAATTAGGAACTTGCGTCTTAGCGTGACTCAGTTGTTGCTAGACCCAATCTGGGCTAGTAGGGATCGCCTCTGTCTATAGAGGGGATTTACCTCTCCAAAAAACTGGCGAATTCGCTAGGGAGACATTGATTGGAGTTTGTCTTGTCTTTTCGGTTGATTTTGGTCTTTGCCTGCTTGATAAACTCTCTTGGTTTGCTCTTTTCAAGTGTTAAACCTTTCTTTAGCCTCATCATCCCTGATCTCCTTCCTGTTTGCTTTTTTTTTTTTTTTTGCATTAGTAAACTCGACTGGCGTAGTTTTTTCCCTGATAGTCACACCAGCTGGTGCATGTTTCCATTTTATCACCCACGCCAATCTTGTTTTGGCGATAGTTGCAACTTGACAGTCCCGCCAATCCTGTGTGGTGCTAGGGTTTGCTCCTTTCTGAGCTTTCTGAGCCTGATTTGTGGTTTTGGTGTCATTTTTTCGACTTCCTGAGTGTTCTGGAGCCTTTTTTGACTGTGTGTGACCTTCATCCTCCGGTCGTTTTCCCTCTACTATCGGTTTTACATTCTATCCCTAGGGCATCTAGGTGATATAGTGTGTCGAGCCTCCTGTGGGAGTTTTTGGTCCTCATTTGATCAGTTAATTTCATTATTACTTCTCTACATTCATTTGGTGGTTTTCCATTTTTTTTTTGCGTCATTTGAGTGATTGGCCTCTTCCTCATTAAAATTTTGCTTTGTCTCGTTTTGGGCTTAGATTACACGGTTCATTTGAGTCTTTGGGATTCCTCTTTTATTTGAGAGATTTCTTCAACAATTTGAGGTCTCATTGTGCGTTTGGCATGGAGTGAGCTTGCTTGTATTTTATTTTTTACTATCACTTCTAAAATTGCTCTTTCATTTGGTTTTCATCTTGTTTAGTGCACTTTGCTCTTAAACATTGAAAATATATAAAAATAAATAAAATCTTTTGATTAGTTAATGTAAATTGAGAACTTTTATGTGTTATTAGTGATTTATAGCTCTGAAATAAAAGCTTTTAGTTTTCGTTAGCATGCATTAGAGACACTAGTGGTTGTTTTGTGATCATTTTGTTATTGTGTGAAAGCTCTCAAACTTCTCATAGTTAGCTATTCATCGAATGAAATGATACATTGTGGCATGTAGTGTGCATTTAAAGGATTTTGAGACATAACATTCGGTAGGGCCTGGAAATTGAAACATAATTGAAGATCAACTCTTAAATTTACTCAATTTATCTTAAGGCAGCATTGAAAAATTAACGAAATATTTAGAGGTCTAGGCTTGTGATGTGTTCTGGCATCGTTAAACCTAGTAGATGTTGTTTGCCTCTTGGCTTTAGACAGCACTAGTACAGACTTGTGCTCCCCATACCGTCACGTATATAAAGGGAGACCCCACTAGGCTGCTATCCTTTATCCATAGGAAGCCGATTCAGCCACCTTATACCCATGATACACCAGAAACAGAATTCGGGGAGATTTCCTGCACGTATGTCAAGTACTTGGTTGATTTCTCTTTCATTTTCGAACCAAGGTGTATATTGCAGTTCACGGATATCTAGTACACCCTTTTCCTAGAGTTCCAGAGTAGTCATTTTGATCTTTGCTGACTCATTAAATTTGAAAGGATTGTCAAGCGCTTGTCCTTTCATGCTTGTTTCCAAATTGAAAGAGATAGAGTCACCTTTTATCCATTTCTCGACTCTTAAAACATGAAATGGTAAAGTTTCTAAGTTCAGTGTGGTAAATTAAATCACCTGCGATCACATGCCCTTTTAAAGTTTGCTTCTTGGCCATTTGATTGTGTGCCTTGGTTTTTTCCCGTGTGTTTTTTTTTTATCTCTTCCTCTTTTCATTACTATCACAGTGGCAAAACCTTCAGTTTTTTCTACTGGTAGTCCTTACACAGACGATTCGTCAAAGGTCTCTTAGTCCTCTGCTGAACCTCAATAGCCTATTGTCTCTGAGTTTCCCGATGGGGGATCGGTTCTATATGAGCTTCCCTTTGGAGGACCAGTTGAGTTCAATTGGCCCTTATCCAATGCTTGGTTTTGATTTTGAGTAGGGGAATATTTCCCTCCTCTTACATCGGGTTCACCTTTTTTAGCTATTGTTATTCCTCCTAGTCCTTTCCGTCTTTTAGAAGATCTAGCGGCAGGGTCAGATATGGACTGATCCCGCCCTTCTCCTAGTGAGGAAATCCCTACATCTGGTGAAGATTACCAGCTGTTCCCAGAAAACAACCCCGAATTATCTGTCATGTCTTCACCTCATCCTTCGCTTCCAGCGGAGTATAGATCTTTATGTCAGATTTTGGCCGTTGTAGCCTCTATGGGAGTATCAAATCTGTCTATGAGGCCAGTTATTCCTTCGTTAGGGATGTCCCCAAGGACACCCCTCATGTCATCTCCTCAGGTCACATCAGTACCTGTTAGGCCTATTGTCTTCGTAGCTGCATCTACACCCACTGTTACTACTCAGTCTGTCAGGACCGCGTCACTTCTTGAAGACTTCTACATAGCATCTGCTATTCTAGAGAATATCTCTCATGAGGAGTATCAGTTGTCTCTATAGCAATCTAACTTCGAGGTTGGTCATTCCTCCGAGAATCCCAACCGTCCTTATTTTTCCCATTATGCACAGGAGGGTACATCTGTTTATATTTTTCCATATCAGTAAGATGAGCAAGGAAACCCTCTACGTTTTCCTGCTTGAGAGGCTTATCAGTATGTTAAAGGTTATCTGTCTTCCTAGGCTGGGAAACCTTCCAACCCTCAAGGAAAACCCTTCTAGGGCCAACCTTCGGGCCAGCCTGGTTATCTCTATGACCCGTAAGGACAACCCTTACAGGGCCAACCTTCGAGCCAGCAGGGGTTGTTATACGGTCTGCAAGGATAGTCCAAAAACCCTCAAGGTCAACCTATGCAACCTCACCATGTGGTCCAACTAGGGCTACCTCAAGGACCCATAGGTCAAGCGGGGTACCAATCAGGGTTGTTGTACTATCCTGGGGGGAAAATCCAACCCTCTCAACCTATGGTGCAACCTCTGCAACCTTAGTTTCCTATTGGTCCGAATGTTGGACAACCAGGGATTTATTATGGTCTTGTTACAGGTCAAATTGGTTTTCAAGCACAACTTGGCCCCATTCCACCACCAGGCCAACCGGCCCATATGGGGCAGCCTAGTGTCTCTCATCAACCAGGTTAGCCTATTAAACCAGTGCAGCCTATTCACCCGGTTCAACTTGTTCAACCAGGACAACATGTTCAGCCGGGTCAATCTGTTCAACCAGGACAGCCCGTTCAGGCAGGTCAACCTATCCAACCAGGTCAGCCTATACATCTTATCAAACCTGCTCAATAGTCGATTTACTCTATGCCACAATATAATCCGCTTGTGCACCCCACTTATCAAGCTCAGCAGGGCCCCACTTATCAGCAGCCCACTCAACCCCAAGGCAGTTATTATCTTCAAGGTCAATCTCAACCAGTTTACAACCTGCCCCAAGGTTATAATTATTATCTTCAACAACCAGGCTATACCTATACTCAACATTGAAATCTGTATACTAATCAAATGGGGCCGGCATATAATCAGGGTCCATACCTCGGTTATCAACCCCCATACACTAGTTATCAGCAACCGTATCATACTAATTATACGGCTTACACCCAATATGGTCAGAATCCTTCGGGACAGAACCAATGGGGGCAAGGTTATGCTCAACCAGGGTGGAGTACAGGTACAGGTCCTTATCAAGGGCCTGGTATGCCTTTCAATCCTCAATTGCAGTTCCTAGCTACCTTGGAATTACCAGACATTTCTAAATTGACCAATGATCTGATTCTTCACAATCCTTATTAGCCTCCGGCTCCAACCAAGGTGCCCGGCGACTATCCTAGATTTGAAGGAAGCTGGAGAGGACCCCCAAGCTCATGTAATGACCTATTATCTATGGTGTTCGTCCAACTCTTGGGTGGATGATTCAATTCATCTTCATCTCTTCCAACACACTCTTATCGGTGATGCCGCTAAGTGGTATATAGAATTACCCCACAGCATCTTTCAAGACATCAATACGTTAGCTATGGCTTTTCTGACACATTTCCAGTTACTGGTTCATTATGAAGCTAGGACGCATCTCCTGAATTATTTGAAGCACGATAAAGCCACCCACATATCTTATCATATTCATGAGTGGCGACGTCATCATAGATTGATCAAGTTTGATATACCTGATCAGCTACTAACTCATTGGTTCACCACCTCCTTCGTTAACAAGATCGCTCAAGATATTTCTATGGGGGCATGTGCGACCAAAGAACAAGACATCACGTGTGCCCAGTACCTTGATCTGGTGTACTCTCAGTCTGGCACGCTTTATGATATTTTGACTGATGCTCCACGGCCAGGAACCTCTAAAGCACCACCTACCCCAGCGATGGACGGTGTTATTGGTTCCATTTCTCAAAATCCTCGGAAATCCTCTAATGGGAAGCAGAAGTCCAATTCTTCCAATAATTCTACTCTTTCCGCCCCTCCAGATTCTAGAAATACTGCAGAGGTCAACGCCGTTTAGGCTAATCCTATGGAAAAGGCCTCCAAAGGAAAGAAGAAGGGAAAATTAAAATCCAAACCTAATGCCCTAAAACCAGAGTCTTCTAAACCTTGTACTAATGACGGTTCTCAACATAAACCAAAGTACCCCTACCTTTTCTGCGAAGGAGACCATTATACCAAATATTTTCCTCGACGATCTGAAGTTAGTCAACTTCTGAAAGGCTCCAAAGGGACTTTGGCAGTTCTCAAAGAACCGTTCTTGTATCAGTAGACCCAAATGGTTGAGCAGCCTTCACCATCTGTACCATTTGGGTCCCAGGTCTTTATGATGAATGGTGCTGCACTTTTCTCAATTGCTACACGTTTGAAGGATTATGTTGGATCATGCCAGGTAGTTGGGAAGGAAGTCGTGGATGGCCCACCTCCCCCACCTGTCTCTGGTCCTTTAGAAATTGAGAAGCCCAGTGTTGAACCTGTTGTGAGGCCACCTTCTAAAGGTGTTCTACAAAAATATTCCTACAACCCAAACGCCTGTGTCGCTCAACACTACAGTATTGTTAAGGATTTGGCATAGGCGCCTTCTGCAATGTCTGCATTGGAAGTTCTTCAAAGTTTCCCATCACAATAGAAAGCTCTGTTGTCTGCAATCAATGGAATCGATCCCACTGATTCTAATCTTCTCACCTTCGACCTAGAAAATTTTGTCCCCTAACTTCCGCATCAAATTGCTCATGTTACCCATGTCGGTATCAACGGCCTCAACATCCATAGAGTCGTTGTGGACGAAGGTGCTTCCACCATTGTTATGTCATCTGCTTGCTAGAAGGCCATTGGCTCTCTGGCTCTTACATCATCTCCGAATGCCCTAGAGGCATTCGATGGTTAGGAATCAAAACCCCTGGGTGTTCTTGAGAGTTTTCCAATCACATTACAAGGGAAGACAATCAATGTAGAAGTAGAAGTGGTTGACTCCAAGCTCAACTACAATTTCCTTCTTGGTCATAGTTGGACTCACGCCATGCTATGTGTTCCATCCACCCTCTTCCGGCTTCTGAAGTTCCCTCATGAGGGAAAAATCATCACTGTGGATCAGTTTTTTTTCTTCACCTCATCCTCATGTTAAGGTTAAGGGTTTGGTTAAGGTTAGGGTTAGGTTATAGTTAAGGTCAGGTTAAGGTTAAGGTTAAGATTAGGTTATGGTTAAGGTTATGTTATGATTAAGATTAGGTTAGGTTAAGGTTATGGTTAAGGTTAGGTTATGGTTAAGGTTATGGTTAGGTTAAGGTTAAGGTTATGGTTAGGTTAAGGTTAGGTTATGGTTACTGTTAGGTTATGGTTAAGGTTAGGTTATGGTTAAGGTTAAGGGTAAAGATAAGGTTATGGTTAAGGTTAAGGTTAGGGTTAGGTTATATTTAGGGTTAAGTTTAAGGTCATGTTAAGGGTAAAGTCAAGGTTAAGGTTAAGGTTTGGTCAGGTTAAGGTTAAGGTGATGGTGAAGGTTAAGGTGAAGGATAAGGGTAAGGTTACGGTTAAGGTTAGGTTAAGTTTAATTCTAAGGTTAAGGGTTTGGGAAGGTTAAGGTTATGGGTTAGGTTATAGTTAAGGTTAAGGGTAAGGTTAGGGTTAAGGTTACTGTAATGTTAAGATAAGGTTAAGGGTAAGGTTAAGGTTAACCAAACCTTATCTTAACCTTAATCTTAAACTTAACCTTAACCTAACCTTACCCTGAATAAACACGTAACTTGAACCTTCAGCTAACCTTAACCTTGACTTTACCCTTAACCTAACCTTAACCTTAACCTTAACTTTACCCTTAACGTAACCTTAAACTTACCCTTAACATTAACCTGAAGCTTTACCCTAAACTTACCCTAACCTTAACCTTAACTGTAACCTTAACCTTGACCTTGACCTTAACCTTAACCATAACCTTAACCTTAATCGTAACCTTAAAGATAAGGTTAAGTTTATGGGTTAATGTTAAGAGTTTGGTCAATGTTAGGGTTAGGTTATAGTTAAGGTCAAGGTTAGGTTAAGATTAAGGTTACAGGTTTAGTCAGATTAAGGTTAAGGTTATGGTTAAGGTTAAAGTCAAGGTGAAGGGTTTGGTCAATGTTAGGATTGGGTTAAGGTTAAGGTTATGGTTAGGTTAAGGTTAGTTAGTTTATGTTAATTTAAGGTTAAGGGTTATGGATTTAGTCAGCTTAAGGTTAAGCTTAATGTGAAGCTTAAGGTGAAGGTTAAGGGTAAGGTTAAGTTTAAGGTTAAGGTCAATGTCAAGGTTAAGGTTAAGGTTAGGTTTAGGCTAAGGGTAAGGTTATAGTTAATTTTAAGGTTAGTTTAAGCTTCAGTTAAGGTTATGGTTAGGTTAAGGTTAAGGTTAGGTTAAGGGTAAAGTCAAGGTTATGGTTAGCGTTAAGGTTAAGGTAAGGTTAGGGTTAGGTTAAGGTGAAGGTTAGGTAAAGGTTAAGGTTAAGGTTAGGTTAAGGTTAAGGTTATGTAAGGGTAAGGTTAAGGTTATGGTTATAGTTAAGATTAGGTTAAGGGTAAAGTTAAGGTTAATGTTAGGTTAAGGTTAAGGTTAAGGTTAAGGTTACAGGTTTAGTCAGATTAAGGTTAAGGTTATGGGATTAGTCAGCTTAAGGTTAAGGTTAAGGCGATAAGATTAAGGTTCAGGTTAAGGTTAGGGTCAAGTTTAAGGTTCAGGTTAAGGCTATGGTTAAGGTTAAGGTTAAGGTTAACAGTTTGGTTAAGGTTAGGGTTAGGTTATAGTTAAGGTCAAGGTTAAGTTTAAGGTTAAGGGTAAGGTTAAGGTTAAGGTTAAGGTTAAATTAAGGTTAATATTAGGATAAGGGTAAGCTTAAGATTAGGTTAAGGTTAAAGTTAAGTTAAGGTTAAGGTTAAGGTTAAGGTTAAGGATTTGGTAAGGTTAAGGTTAAGTTAAGGTTAAGGTTAAGGTTACGTTAAGGTTATGTTAAGGTTAAGGTTAAGGGTTTAGTTAAGGTTAAGGTTAGTTTAAGGTTAAGGTTAATGATAAGGGTTTGGTCAAGGTTAGGGTTAGGTTATAGTTAAGGTCAAAGTTAAGGTTAGGTTATAGTGAAGTTTAAGGTTAAGACCTGTAACCTTAACCTTAAGCTTAGTCTTTACTTAACCTTAATTATAACCTAACCATATCCTTGACCAAACCCTTAACCTTAACCTAACTAAACCTGTAAATTTAACCTAACTTAACCTTAAACTTGACTTTGACCTTAACATTAACCTTATCCTTAACCTTCACCTTAACCTTGACCTTAACTATAACCTAAACCTAACCTTAACCTTAACCTTAACCTTTACCTTAAATTTAACCTTAACTTTAACCTTAACCTTAACCTTATCTTACCACTCACATTAACTTATCACTAACCTTTACCTTAACCTTAAGGTTAACCTTGACCTTAACTATAACCTAACCCTAACCTTAACTTTCACTATAACCTAACCTTAACCTTAACCTTAACCTTAACTTTACTAAACTCGTAACATTAACCTTACCTTAACCTAACTTTAACCTTAACCTTAATGTTAACCATAACCCTAACCTTGACCAAACCATTAACGTTAAGCTTAACTTGATTAAACCCGTAACCTTAACCTTAACCTGACTAAACTTTTAACCTTAACCTAAACTTAACCTTAAACTAACTATAACCTTACCCTTAACCTAACTTAAACTTAACCTTGACCTTAACCTTAACGTTAACCTTAACCTTACCATTAACCTTCACCTTAACCTTTACCTTAACCTTAACCTTAACCTCACAAAACCCATAACCTTAACCTTAACTTGAACCTTTACCCTTAACCTTAACATTAACCTTAACCTTACCTCCTTAACCTTAACCTTATCCTAACCTTAACTTTAATTAAATCTTAACACTAATCTTAACCAAACCCTTAACCTTAACTTTAACGTAACCTTAACCTTCAGTTTACCCTTAACCTAACCTTAACATTAACCTAAACTTAACCTTAACTTTACCTTAACCTTGACTTACAGTTAACCTAACCTTAACCTTAACCTTAACCTTAACCTGATTATAACCTTACCTTAACCTAACTTAACCTTAACCTTCACCTTGAACTTAACTTTAACTTTAACTTTACCCTAACCTTAAGGGTTTAGTCAGGTTAAGGATAAGGTTACTTTGAGGGTTAAGGTTAGGGTTAGGTTAAGGTTAAGCAAAAACTAAGGTTAAGGTTAAGCTTAGGTTAAGGTAAATGATAAGGTTAAGGTTAAAGTTAGGGTTAGGTTAAGGTTAAGATAAGGATAAAGTAACGGTTAAGGTTATCATAAAGGTTAAGGTTAAGGTTAGTTTAAGGGTAAGTTAAGGGTAAAGTCAACCTGTAACCTTAACCTTAACCTTAACCTTCACTATAACCTAACTCTAACCTTGACCAAACCCTTAACATTAACTATAACCTAACCTTAACCCAAACCAAACCCTTAACCTTAACCTTGAATTTACCCTTAACTTAACCTTAGCCTCAACCTTAACTGTAACCTTAACCTTACCTTAACCTAACCTAAACTTGACCTTTACCTTAACCTTAACCTTAACTTTACCCTAACCTTAACGTTTTATTGAGGT
This sequence comes from Pinus albicaulis, assembly GCA_034641835.2. Classification (NCBI taxonomy): domain Eukaryota; kingdom Viridiplantae; phylum Streptophyta; class Pinopsida; order Pinales; family Pinaceae; genus Pinus; species Pinus albicaulis. The sequence continues at coordinate 393,752,085 of CM076581.1, forward strand.
TAAGGTTAAGGTTAAGGGTTTGGTCAATGTTAGGGTTAGGTTGAGGTTAAGGGTGAAGGTTAAGGGTAAGGTTAAGGTTAAGGTTAGGTTAAGGTTAAAGATAAGGTTAAGGTTAGGGTTAAGGTTAGGGCAAGGTTAAGGTTAAATTCAAGGTTAAGCTAAAGGTTAAGGGTAAGTATAGGGTAATGATAAGGTTAAGGTCAAGGTCAAGGTTACAGTTAAGTTAGGTTAAAGTAAGGTTAATGTTACAATTAGGTTAAGGTTATGGTTAGGTTAATATTAAGGTTAACGTTAGGTTTAGGTTAAGGGTAAATTTAAGGTTAAGGTTAGGGTTAAGGTCAGGTTAAGGGTAAAGTCAAGGTTAAGTTTAGGTTAAGGGTAAGGTTTTGGTCAAGGTTAAGGTTAGGTTAAGGTTAAGGTTAAGGGTTTGGTCAAGGTTAGGATTAGGTTATAGTTAACGTTAAGGTTAAGGTTAAGGGTAAAGATAATGTTATGATTAAGGTTAATTTTAGGGTTAGGTTATAGGTAAGGTTAAGATTAGTTTAAAGGTAAAGTTAAGGTTAAGGTTAGGGGAAGGTTTTAGTTAAGGTTAAGGTTAAGGGTAAAGTTAAGCTTAAGAGTAAAGTCAAGGGTTTAGTCAGGGGGTAAGGTTAACGTTAAGGGTTTGGTTAAGGTTAGGGTTAGGTTCAAGTTACAGGTTTAGTTAGGCTAAGGTTAGGATTAAGGTTAAGGTAATGGTTAAGGTTAATGTTAAGGGTAAAATCAAGGTTAAGGTTAAGGTTAGGTTAAGGTGAATTTTTTGTCAAGGTTAGGGTTAGGTTATAGTTAAGGTTATGATAAGGTTAAGGTTAAGGTTATGGTTAAGGTTAAGTTTAGGTTAAGTAGTTAAGGTTAAGGTTTGGTCAATGTTAGGGTTAGGTTATAGTTAAATTAAAGGTTAAAGTCAAGGTTAAGGGTAAGGTTAAGGTTAGGTTAACGTTAAGATTAGGTTAAGGGTAAAGTTAAGGTTATGGTTAGGGTAAGGTTAGGTTTAAGGTTAGGGGAAGGTTAAGGTTAAGGTTAGGTTAAGGGTAAAGTCAAGGTTAAGGTTAGGTTAAGGGTAAGGATTTTGTCAAGGTTAGGGTTTGGTTATAGTTAAGTTCAGGTTAAGGTTAAGGCTAAGGGTTTGGTCAATGTTAGGGTTAGGTTATAGTTAAGGCTAAGGTTAAGGTTAATGTTATGGTTAAGGCTAAGATTAGGTTAAGGTTACGGGTCTTAACCTTAACCTTCACTATAACCTAACCTTAACTATAACCTAACACTCACCTTAACAAAACCTTAACCTTAACCTTAACTTAACCGTAATATTAACCTTAACCTTACGTTTAACCTTAACCTTAACCTTAACCTTAACCTTAACCTAACCTTATCCTTGACCTTAACTATAACCTAATCCTAACCTTGACCAAAACTTAACCTTAACCTTATATTAACCTTAACATTAACCTTAACCTCCCCATAACCATAACCTTAACCTTAACCTTACCCTTACCTAACTATAACTTTACCCTTAACCTCAACCTTGACCTTAACAATAAGGTAACCCTAACCTTAACCTTAACCTTAACCCTAACCTTAATCTTAACTTTACCCATAACCTAATATTAACCTTACCCTAACCTTAACCCTAACCTTACCCTTAACCTTAACCTTAACCTGAGATTAAGATTATGGTTAAGGTTAAGGTTAAGGATAAGTTAAGGTTAAGGTTAAGGGTAAGGTTAAGGTTAAGGTTAAGTTTAAGGTTACGATTAAGGTGAAGGTTAAGCATTTGGTCAAGGTTAGGGTTAGGTTATATTTAAGGACAAGGTTAACGTTAAAGTTATAGTTAAAGGAAAGGTTAAGGTTAAGGTTAAGGGTAAATTTAAGGTTAAGGTTAAGGGTAAAGTTAAGGTTAAGGTTAAGGTTGAGGTTAAGGATAATTTCAAGGTCAAGGTTAAGGTTAATTAAAGGTTAAGATAAGGTTAAGTGTAAGTTTAAGATAATGTTAATGGTAAGGGTAAGGTTAAGGTTAAGGTTAAGGGTTTGGTCAAGGTTAGGGTTAGGTTATAGTGAAGGTTAAGGTTAAGTTAAGGGTAAAGTCAAGGTTAGAGTTACGTTATGGTTAATATTAGGTTTAGAGTAAAGTTAAGGTCAAGGTTTGGTTAAGGTTAAGGTTATATTTAAGGTCAATGTAAGATAAGGTTAAGCGTAAGGTTAAGGTTACATGTTTAGTAAGGTTAAGGTTAAGGTTAAGATTAGATTAAGGGTAAGGTAAAGGTTAGGTTAAGGTTAAGGTTAAGGTTAGGGTCAGGTTATAGTTAAGGTCAAGGTTAACGTTAAGGGAAAGGAAACCCTTAACCTTAAACTTAACCTAAACCTTTACCCTAAACTTAACCTTAACTATAACATAACCCTAACCTTGACAAAAACTTTAACCTTAACCTTAACCTAACTAAACCCGTAACCTTAACCTTAACCTCACCATTAACCTTCAACCTTAACTTTAATCTTAATCTTACCCCATTAACCTTAACCATAACCGTAACCTAACTAAACCCGTAACCTTAACCTTAACATTAATCTCACTAAGCTCGTAACCTTAACCTTAACCTTAATATAGCCTTAACCTTGACTTTACCCTTAACATAAACTTAACCATATCTTTAACCTTAACCTTAACCTTACCCTTACCTAACCTTAACCTTAACCTAACCTTAACCTTAAAATTAACCTTAACCTTAAACTTTATCTGACCTTAACCTTAACCTTAACAATAACCTTAACGTTAACCTTAACCTTAACCTTTACCCTAACCTTAACCTTAACCTTGACCAAACCCTTAACCTTAACCTAACCTTAACCTTGACCTTAACTATAACCTAACCCTAACCTTAATGTTACGGGTTAAGGATAACATTAAGGTTATGGGTTAAGGATAACCCGTAACCTTAACCTAACCCTAACCTTAAGGTTACGGGTTAATGATAACATTAACCAAACTTGTAACCTTAACCTTAACATTAACCTCACTAAACTCATAACCTTAACTTTAACCTTAATATAACCTTAACCTTAACTTTACCGTTAAACTAAACTTAACCATAACCCTAACCTTAACCTTACCCTTACCTAACCTTAACCTTAAAATTAACCTTAACCTTAAAATTTATCTAACCTTAACCCTAACCATAACCTTAACCTTAAACTTTACCCTAACCTTAACATTAACCTTAATCTTGACCAAACCCTTAACCTTAACCTTAACCTAACCTTATCCTTTACCTTAACTATAACCTAACCCTAACCTTGAACAAACCCTTAACCTTAACTTTACCCTTAACCTAACCTTAACCTTAACTATAACCTAACCCTAACCTTAAGGTTAAGGTCAATGTTAAGGTTAATGTTATGGTTAAGGTTAAGGTTACGGTTAGGTTAAGGGTAAAGCTAATTTTATGGTTAAATTTAAGGTTAGGTTAAGGTTAAGGTTAGTTTATAGTTAAGGTCAAGGTTAGGTTAAAGTTAAGGTTAAGTAAAGGTTAACCTTAACCTTAAATTTAACCTCAGGTTATGGGTTTAGTCAAATTAAGGTTAAGGTTAAGGGTTTGTTCAAGCTTAAGGTTAAGGTTAAGGTTAAGGTTAAGGGTAAGTTCAAGGTTAAGGGTAATGTTAAGGTTAAGGTTAAGGTTACGGGTTTAGTAAGGTTAAGATTAAGGTTAAGATGAAGGTTAAGGGTAAGTTCAAGGTTAAGGGTAAAGTTAAGGTTAAGGTGAACGTTAAGGTTAAGGTTAAGTTTAAGGTTATGGGTTTATTCAGGTTAAGGTTAGGGTTGAGCTTAAGGTTAAGGTTAAGGTTAGGGGAAGGTTAACGTTAAATTTAAGTTAAGATAACGGTTTGGTCAAGGTTAACGTTAACGGTTAAGGTTAAGATTAAGGGTTTGGTCAAGGTTAGGGTTAGGTTAGAGTTAAGGTTAAGGTTAGGTTAAGGGTAAGATAAGGATAAGGTTAATGTTAAGGTTAAGGTTAGTTTAAGGTCGAGTTCAAGGTTAAGGTTAAGGGAAATCCAAGGTTAAGGTCAAGGATAAGGTTAGGGTAAAGGTTGAGGTTAAGGTTAAGGTTATGGTTAGGTTAAGGTTAAGGTTAGGTTAAGAGTAATGTCAAGGTTAAAGTTATGGTTATGGGAAGGTTAAGGTTAAGGTTAAGGTTAATTTAAGGTTAAGGGCAAGGTTAGGCTTAGGTTATAGTTAAGGTCAAGGTTAAGGTTAGGTTAAGGTTAAGGTCAAGGTTAGGTTTAGGTTATAGTTAAGGTTAAGGTTAAATTCAACGTTAAGGATTTGGTCAAGGTTAGGGTTAGGTTATAGTTAATGTTAAGGTTAGGTTAAGGTTCAAGTTAAGGTTAAGGTTTTGGTCAAGGTTAGGGTTTGGTTATAGTTGAGGTTAATGTTAAGGTGAAGGTTATGGCTTTAGTCAATTTAAGGGTTTGGTCAAGGTCAAGGTTAAGGTTAAGGCTAAGGCTAAGGCTAAGGTAAAGTTAAAGTTAAGGTTAAGGTTAGGTTAAGGTTAAGGTTAAAGTTAAGGGTTTGGTCAAGGTTAGGGTTAGGTTAAGGGGGTAAGGTTAATGTTAAGGTTAAGGGTTTGGTCAAATTTAGGGTTAGGTTATAGTTAAGGTCAAGGTTAAAGTCAAGTTATAGTTAAGGTTAAGGTTAAGGTTAGGGTAAAGTTAAAGTTAGGGTTAAGGTTAAGGTTAGGTTAAGGTTAAGGTTAATATTAAGGTTAAGGGTTTGGTCAAGGTTACGGTTTGGGTTTGGTTATAGTTATGGTCAGGGTTAAGATTAGTTTAAGGTTAAGATTAGGTTAATGGTAAATTTAAGGTTATGGTTATGGTAAGGTTAAGGTTAAGGGTAAAGATAAGGTTATGGTTAAGGTTAAAGGTCAAGGTTAAGGTAAGGTTAATTTTACGGTTAGGTTAAGTTAAGGTTAAAGTTAATGTTAAGGTTAGGTTAAGGGTAAAGTTAAGGTTAAGGTTAGGGTTAAGGTTAGGGGAAGGTTAATGTTAAGGTTAAGGTTATGGTTAAGGTTAGGTTAAGGTGAAAGTTAAGGGTAAGGTTAAGTTTAAGGTCAAGGTAAAGGTTAAGGTTAAGTTAGGTTAAGGTTAAGGTTAAGGTTATGGTTATGCGAAGGTTAAGGTTAAATTAAGTTTAAGGGTAAGGGTTTGGTCAAGGTTAGGGTTAGGTTATAGTTAAGGTCACGTTAAGGTTAAGGTTAAGGTTAGGTTAAGGTTAAGGTTAAGGGTAAAGATAAGTTTATGGTTAGGTTATATTTAAGGTTAGGTTATAGCTAAGGTTAAGATTAAGGTTAAGGGTAAAGTTAAGGTTTGGTTAGGTTAAGATTAAGGTTAAGGGTAAGTTTAAGGGTAAGGTTAAGGTTAAGGTTTTGTTAAGGTTAAGGTTACGTTAAGGTTAAGATTAAGGTTAAGGGTTTGGGATGGTTAAGGTTAAGGTTAAGGGTTTATTCAAGGTTAGAGTTAGGTTATAGTTAAGGTCAAGGTTAAGGCTATGGTTAAGGTAAGGTTAAGATAAAGTTAAGGGTATGAATTTAGTAAGGTTAAAGTTCATGTTAAGGTCAAGGTCAATGTAAGGTTAAGGTTAAATTTTAGGTTAAACTTGACCTTGACATTAACCTTAACCTTAAACTTAACCTTAACCTTAACATTAACCTAACCTTAACCTTAACTTAACCTTAACATTGACCTTAACCTTACCTTGATCTAAACCCTTACCTAACCTTAAACTTAACCCTAACTTTTACCTTGACCTTAACTTAACCATTAACCTTAACCTTAACCTTTGCTTAACCTTAACCTTAACCTTAACTATAACCTTAACCTTCCCCTAACCTTAACCCTAACATTAACCTTAATTTTACCATTAACCTAACCTTAACCTTAACTTACCCTTAACCTAATCTTAACCATAACATTAACCTTAAATTTAACCTTAACCATAACCTAACCCAACCTTGACCAAATCCTTAACCTTAACCTAACTATAACCTTACCCTTAACCTTAACCTTGACCTTAACTATAACCTAATACTAACCTTCACCAAACCCTTAACATTAACCTTAACCTAACCCTTAACATTAACCTTAACCTTAACCTTCCCATAACCTTAACCTTGACCTTAACTATAACCTAACGTTAACCTTGATGAAACCCATACCCATAACCTTAACCTGAACCTAACCTTAACCTTAACCTTATACTTATCTTAAACTTAGCCTAACCTTACCCTTATACATAACCTTAACCCTAAACTTAAGGTTAAAATTATGGGTAAGGTAAGGGTTAAGGTTAGGGTTAGGTTATAGTTAAAGTCAAGGTTAATGTTAGGTTAGTGTTAAGGTTACGGGTTTAGTGAGGTTAAGGTTAAGGTTATGTTAAGGGTAAAGTAAAGGTTTTGGTTATGGTTATGAGAAGGTTAAGGTTAAGGTTATAGTTAAGGTTAAGGTTAGGTTAAGGTTAAGATAAGGTTAAAGTTAAGGTTAAGGTTACATTAAGGGTAAATTCAAGGTTAAGGTTAGGTTAAGGTTAAGATGAGGTAAAGGTTAAGGTTAAGGTTAAGATTAAGCTAAGGGTAAACTTATTTTTAATATTAGGGTTAAGGTTAATATTAGGCTAAGGTTAACGTTACCATAAGGTTATAGTTATGTTAAGGTTAAGGTTAAGGTTAGGTTAAGGTTAAGATTAGGTTATGGATTGAATTAGCTTAAGCTTAAGGTTAAGTTTAAGGTTGAGGTCAAGGGTTTCTGAAGGTTAAGGTTAAGGTGAAGGGTAAGATAAGGTTAGGTTAAGGTCAAGGTAAAGGTTAAGGTCAAGGTCAAGGTTAAGGTTAGGTTAGGGTTAGGTTATAGTTAAGGTTAATATAAGGTTAAGGTTAAGGTTATGGTTAAGGTTAAGGTTAATGGTCAGTGACCTAACCCTAACCTCGACCAAACCCTTAACCTTAACCTTATCCTTACCCTTAACCTTAAACTAAACCTTTACCCTTAACCTTAACCTTAACCTTAACCTAAACCTTTACCCTTAACCTTAACCTAAACCTTTACCCTAACCTTAACCTTAACCTTAACCTGACCTTAATCACTACCAAAAGAGAGAGATCTGTAGCTCATCAACTTAACCACTTCCAGTGACTCATCCCCGAGGTGGTTAGAAGAAAACTTCTGCCTCTATTTTTTTTTAAACATTCCTAAAACAGCTTGGTGTGGGGGCTACAATGAGACAGAGCGCCAGGTGGGGATCTAGTGCACATCTTCCACATCGGCGCGAGGGATGAACTTGCTACCCGTGCCAAGGCCGAAACATAGGTTTTGTGTGCTTTTTGAGGAAATTTCCAATAGGAGAAATGATTTTCTTATGCAGAAAGATGAAAAGAAGGTGTTTGTAAAGTATGACACTGTTCAAAAGTCATGGGAATGATCCTCGAATATGTGGGACGAGGGATTGCAGGGACGGTGAAAAAATTTTGTGTAACACCCTTATCCATAACCTTAACATTAAACCTAACCTTGACATTACCCTTAACTTTACCATAAACTTCACTATAACCAAACCCTAATCTTGAACAAACCGTTAACCTTAACCTTAACCTTACCCTTAACCTTAACCTTAACCTTACCCTTAACCTTAACCTTAATCTTAACTATAACCTAAACCTAAACTTGACCAAACCCTTAACCTTAACCTTGACCAAACCCTTAATCTTAACCTTAGCCTGACTAAACCCATAACCTTAACCTTAACATTAACCTTAATTATAACCTTGACCTTAACCTTAACCTTCACCCTTAACCTTAACCTTAACCTTAACTATAACCTAACCTTGACCTTAATCTTAACCTTACCTTTACCTTAACTTTAACCTTACCCTTACCCTTAAACTTAACCAAACCCTTAATCTTAACCTTAACCTAACCTTGACCTTAACCTTAACTTAAAATAACCTTAATATTAACCTTAACTATAACCTAACCCTAACCATGACCAAACCCTTAACCTTATCTTAAACTTAACCTTTCCTTAACCTTGACCTTGACCAAACCCTTAACATTAACCTTAACCTTAAACCTAACCTTGACTTTACCCTTAACTTTACCATAAACTTCACTATAACCAAACCCTAATCTTGAACAAACCCTTAACCTTAACCTTAACCTTACCCTTAACCTTAACCTTAATCTTACTAAAGTCGTAACCTTAACCTTAACCTTAACCTTAACTATAACCTAAACCTAACCTTAACCAAACCCTTAACCTTAACCTTGACCAAACCCTTAATCTTAACCTTAGCCAATAACCTTAACCTTAACATTAACCTTAATTATTACCTTGAACTTAACCTTAACCTTCACCCTTAACCTTAACCTTAACCTTAACTATAACCTAACATTAATCTTGACCTTAACTATAACCTAACCTTGACCTTAACCTTAACCTTACCTTTACCTTAACCTTAACCTTAACCTTACCCTTACCCTTAAACTTAACCAAACCCTTAATCTTAACCTTAACCTAACCTTGACCTGAACCTTAACTTAACCTAACCTTAACATTAACCTTAACTATAACTAACCCTAACCATGATCAAACCCTTAACCTTAACCTTATCTTAAACTTAACCTTTCCTTAACCTTGACATTGACCAAACCCTTAACATTAACCTTAACCTTAACCTTAACCTTAACCTTAACCTTAACCTAATCTTGACCTTAACCTAGCTGTAACCTTAACCTAACCTTAACCTTAAACTTAACCTTAACCTTAACCTTAGCATAACCATATCCTTAACCTAACCCTAACCTTAACTTTACCCTTAACCTAACCTTAACCTTAACCTTAACCTAACTCTAACCTTAAATTTACCCTTAACATTAACCGTAACCTTAACCTTAACCTGATCTTAACCTTAACCTAACCGTAACCTTAACCTAACCTTAACCTTAACTTTACATTAACCTTAACATTAACCTTGCCTTGACCTTAACTGTAACCTAACCCTAACCTTGACCAAACCCTTAACCTTAACATTAACCTTTACCCTAACCTTACCCTACCCTTATCTTAACCTTAACCTAACCTTAACCTTGGTTTTACCCTTAAAAAAACCTTAACCTTAACCTTAACCTAACCCTTAACCTTAACCTTAACCTTACCTTGACCTTACCCTTAACTTAATCTTAACGTTAACCTTGAACCTAACCATAACCTTAAACCTTAACCATAACCTTTACCTAAACTTGACCTTAACTATAACCTAACCCTAACCTTAACCTTAACCTAACATTAACCTTGACCTTAACTATAACCTAACCTTAACCTTGACCAAACTCTTAACGTAACCTTAACATTGACATTACCCTTAACGTAACCTTAACCTTGACCTTAACCTTACCCTTAACATTAACTTTACCCTTAACCTATCCTTAATCTTGAACTTGACCTTAACCTTAACCTTACCTTACTTTAACCTTAACCTTAACCTTAACCTTAACCTTAACTTTACCCTTAACCTAATCTTAAGGGTTTAGTTAGATTAACGTTAGGTTAAGGTTAAGGTTAATGTTAAGAGTTTAGTTAAAGTTAGGATAAGGTTAAGGTTAAGGGTTTGGTCAAGGTTGGGGTTAGGTTATCGTTAAGTTTAAGGTCAAGATAAAGGTTAACCTTAACATAACCTTCCCCTAACCTTAACTATAACCTAACCTTAACTTTAATCTAAAACTTTACCATTAACCTAACCATAACCTTAACCTTAACCATAACCTTACCCTTCACCTTGAACTTAACATTAGCATTAACTTTAACTTAACTATAACCTTAACCTTCACTTTAACCTTAACCTTAACCTTGATTTTACCCTTAACTTAACCTTAACCTAACCTTAACCTTAACCTTACCCTGAACCTTACCTCTAACCTTAACCTTAACCTAACCATAATCTTTACCTTAACCTTAACCTAACCCTAACCTTAACTTTACACTTAACCTAACATTAACCTTGAACTTGACCTTAACCTTAACCTTGACCTTACACTTAACCTTCACTATAACCTAACCTTAACCTTAAGGTTACGGTTAGGTTATAGTTAAGTTCAAGGTTAAGTTTAAGGTTACGGGTTTAGTCAGGTTAAGGTTAAGGTTAAGGTTAATGTTAAGGGTAAGGTCAAGGTCAAGGTTAAGATTACGTTAAGGGTTTGGCCAAGGTTAAGGTTAGGATTAGGTTATAGTTAAGGTCAAGATTAAGTTTAAGGTTAAGAGTAAGGTTAAGGTTAATGTTAAGGGTTTGGTCAAGTTGAGGGTTAGGTTATAGTTAAGGTCAAGGTTAAGGTTATGTTTAAGGTTATGGGAAGGTTAAGGTTAAGGTTAAGGTTAGGTTAAGGTTAAGGTTACGAGTTTAGTCAGGATAAGGCTGGGTTAAGGGTAAAGTCAAGGTTAAGGTTAAGGTTAAGGGTAAAGTTAAGGTTAATATGAAGGTTAAAGGCAAGGTTAATATAAGCTTAATGGTAAGGTAAAGATTAAGGTTATTTTAAGCGTAAAGTCAAGGTTAAGGTTACGGGTAAAGTTAAGGTTAAGGTTAAGGTTAAGGTCACGGTCAATGTTAAAATTAAGTTCGGTTAAGGCAAGGTTAAGGTTATGGTTAGGGTTAGGTTATAGTTAAGGTTAAGGTTATGGTTAAAGGTAAAGTTAAGGTCAAGTTAACCTTACCCTTAACCTTCACCCTTAACCTTAACCTTCACTATAACCTAACCTTAACCGTGACCTTCACTATAACCTAACCTTCACCTTAGCCTTAACCTTACCTTTACCTTAACCTTAACCTAACCTTCCCATAACCTTTACATTAAGCTAAATTTAACCTTAACCTTCCCCTAACCTTAACCTTACCCTAACCTTAACCTTAACTTTACCCATAACCTTAACCTTACCCTTAACCTAACCATACCCTTGACTTTGACCAAACCCTTAACCTAACCTTAACCTTAACCTAAGCTAACTTTAACTTTAACCTTAACCTTCCCATAAAATTAACCTTAATCTTAACCATAACCTAACCTTAACCTTGACTTTACCCTTAACGTAACCTTAACCTTAACCTTAACCTTAACCTTCCCATAACCATAACCTTAACCTTAACCCTAACTTTACCCTTACCCTTCCCCTTAACCTTAACCTTATCTTAACCTTAACCTAACCTTAACCTTGACTTTACCCTTAAGGTAACCTTAACCTTAAGGTTAAAGTTAATTTAATCTTATCCTTAACCTTATCTTAACCTTAACCTTACTTAATATTAAACTTAACCCTTAACCTAACCTTACCTTACCCATAACTTTAACCTAACCTTAACCTTAACCTTACCCTTAACCTTAACTTAACATTACCTTAACCTTAACCTTTCCAAACCCTTAACCTTAACCTTAACCTAACCTTAACCTAACCTTAACCTTGACATTGCCCTTAACGTAACCTTAAACTTAACTTTAACCTTTCTAAACCCATACCCTTATCCTTATCTTAACCTTAAGAGTTAGGTTAAGGTTAAGGTTATGGGAAGGTTAAGTTTAGCCTTGAATTTACACTTAACCTAACCTTGACCTTAATTATAACCTAACCCTAAACTTGACCTTAACTTTACCATTAACCTTGTCCTTAACCTTAACCTTGACCGTGACCTTAACTTAACCTTAACCTTAACCTTAACCTTATCTTACCCTTACCCTAACCTTAATCTTAACTATAACTTAACCCTAACCTTGACTTTACCTTAACATAACCTTAACCGATTAACCTTAACCTTAACCTTAACCTTCCCATAACCATAACCTTAACCTTAACCTTAACCTTGACCAAACCTTTAATCTTAACCTTAGCCTGACTAAACCTGTAACCTTAACCTTAAACTTAACCTTAATTATAACATTAACCTTAACCTTAACCAAACCCTTAATCTTAACCTTAACCTAACCTTAACATTACCCTTAACCTTAACTTAACCTAACCTTAACCTTAACCTTAACCTTAAGTATAATGTAACCCTAATCATGACCAAACCCTTAACCTTAACCTATCCTTAACCTTAACTTGAACCTCACTATAACCTTACCCTTACCCTTAACCTTGACCTTAACTATAACCTAACCCTAACCATGACCAAAACTTAACCTAACCCTAACCTTGACCTTAACTAGAACCTAACCTAGCTGTAACCTTAACCTAACCTTAACCTAACCTTAACCTTAACCTTAAACTAACTCTAACCTAAATTTTACCCTTAACATTAACCTTAACCTTAACCTTAACTTGATCTTAACCTTAACCTAGCTGTAACCTTAACCTAACCTTAACCTTAACCTTACATTAACCATAACATTAACCTTGCCTTCACCTTAGCTATAACCTAATCCTAACCTTGACCAAATGCTTAACCTTAACCTTAACCTTTACCCTAATCTTACCCTAACCTTATCTTAACCTTAACCTAACCTTAACCTTGGCTTTACCCTTAACATAGCCTTAACCTTAACCTTAACCTTAACCTAACATTAACCTAACCCTTAACCTTAACCTTAACCTTACGTTGACCTTACCCTTAACTTAATCTTAACCTTAACCTTGAACCTAACCATAACCTTAAACCTTAACCATAACCTTTACCTAACCTTGACCTTAACTATAACCTAACCCTAACCTTAACATTAACCTAACATTAACCTTGACCTTAACTATAACCTAACGTTAACCTTGACCAAAATCTTAACGTGACTTTAACCTTCACATTACCCTTAATGTAACCTTAACCTTGACCTTAACCTTACCCTTAACATTAACCTTAACCTTAACTTTACCCTTAACCTTAACCTTAACCTTAACCTATCCTTAACCTTAACCTTACCTTAACCTAACTTTAAGCTTCAGCTTAAGCTTAACATTAACTTTACCCTTAACCTAACCTTAAGGGTTTAGTCAGATTAAGGTTATGTTAAGGTTAAGTTTAAAGTTAAGAGTTTGGCTAAATTTAGGTTAAGGTTAAGGGTTTGGTCAAGGATAGGGTTTAACCTAACCTTAACCTTAACCTAAAAATTTACCCTTAACCTAACCGTAACCTTAACATTAACCATAACCTTAACCTTAACCTTGAACTTAAACTTAACATTAACCTTAACTTTCACCTTAACCTTAACCTTAACCTTGACTTTACACTTAACTTAACCTTAACCTAACCTTAACCTTAACCTTACCCCTAAACTTAACCCTAACCTTAACCTTAACCTTAGCCTAACCATAAACTTTACCTTTACCTTAACCTAACCCTAACCTTAACTTTACACTTAACCTAACCTTAACCTTAACCTTGACCTTAACCTTAACTTTACCCTTAACCTTGACCTTACCCTTAACATTCAATATAACCTAACCTTAACCTTAAGGTTAGGGTTAGGTTATAGTTAAGGTCAAGGTTAAGTTTAAGGTTATGGGTTTAGTCAAGTTAATGTTAAGGTTAAGGTTAATGTTAAGGGTAAGGTGAAGGTCAAGGTTAAGGTTACGTTAAGGTACACTCAAGGTTAAGGTTACGTTAAGATTTTGGTCAAGGTTAAGGTTAGGATTAGGTTATAGTTAAGGTCAAGATTAAGTTTAGGGTTAAGAGTAAGGTTAAGGTTAAGGTTAAGGTCAATGTTAAGGTTAATGTTAAGGGTTCGGTCAAGGTGAGGGTTAGGTTATAGTTAAGGTCAATATTAAGGTTAAGTTTAAGGTAATGGGAAGGTTAAGGTTAAGGTTAAGGTTAGGTTAAGGTTAAGGTTACGGGTTTAGTCAGGATAAGGTTAGGTTAACGGTAAAGTCAAGGCTAAAGTTAAGGTTAAGGGTAAAGTTAAGGTTAAGGTGAAGGTTAAGGGTAAGGTTAATATAAGGTTAACGGTAAGGATAGTTTAACCGTAAAGTTAAGGTTAAGGGTAAATTTAAGGTTAAGGTTATGAGTAAGATTAAGGTTAAGGTCAAGGTTAAGTTTAAGGTCAAGGTCAATGTTAAGGTTATGTTTAAGGGTAACGTTAAGGTCAAGTTAACCTTACCCTTAACCTTCACCCTTAACCTTAACTTTCAATATAACATAACCTTAACCTTGACCTTAACTATAACCTAACCTTGACCTTAACCTTAACCTTACCTTTACCTTAACCTTAACCTAACCTTCCCATAACCATTACATTAACCTAACTTTAACCTTAACCTTCCCCTAACCTTAACCTTAACCTTAACCTAACCTTACCCTAACCTTAACTTTAACTTCACCCATAACTTTAACCATACCCTTAACCTAACCTTACCCTTGACCTTTACCAAACCCTTAACCTAACCTTAACCTTAACGTAAGCTAACCCTAACCTTAACTTTAACCTTATCTTAACCTTAACCTTCCCATAATCTTAACCTTAACATTAACCATAACCTAACCTTAACCTTGACTTCACCCTTAACGTAACCTTAACCTTAACCTTCCCATAACCATAAACTTAACCTTAACCTTAACCTTACCCTTACCTTTACCCTTACCCTTAACCTTAACCTTATCTTAACCTTAACCTAACCTTATCCTTGACTTTACCCTTAAGGTCACCTTAACCTTAAGGGTAAAGTTAATTTAACCTTACCTTTAACCTTATCTTAACCTTAACCTTACCTAATATTAAACTTAACCCCTAACTTAACCTTACCATAACCATAACCTTAACCTAACCTTAACCTTAACTTAACATTTCCTTAGCCTTAACCTTCCCAAACCCTTAACTTTAACCTTAACCTAACCTTAACCCTAACCTTAACCTAACCTTAACCTTGACTTTACCCTTAACATAACCTTAACCTTAACTTTAACCTTACTAAACCCATACCCTTAACCTTATCTTAACCTTAAGGGTTAGGTTACAGTTAAGGTAATGGGAAGGTTAAGGTTAACTTTGAATTTATACTTAACCTTAACTATAACCTAACCCTAACCTTGAGGGTAAAGTTAAAGTTAAGGTTCAGGTCAAGGTCAAGGTTAAGGTTAACTTAGGTTAATGTAAGGCTATGGTTAGGTTAAGGATAAGGTTAAGGTCAGGTTAAGGTTAAGATAAGAAGGTTAATGTTAAGGTTAAGGTTAAGGTTAGGTTAAGGATAAAGTCAAGGTTAAGGTAAAGGTTAATGTTAAGGGTAAGGTTAAGGTAAGGGTAAGGTTAAGGTTACATTAAGGTAAAGGTTACAGTTAAGGTTAGGGTTAAGGGTAAATTCAAGGTTAAGGTTAGGTTAAGGTTCAAGTTACTGGTTTAGTCAAGTGAAGGTTACGTTAAGGTAAAGGTTAAGGTTACGTTAAGGTAAAGGTTATGGTTAAGATTAGGGTTAAGGGTAAAGTCAAGGTTAAGGTTAGGTTAAGGTTAAGTTAAGGGTAGGTTATAGAGAAGTTTAAGGTTAATACTCGTAACCTTAAACCTTAACCTTAACCTAACCTTAAACATAACCTTATATTAACCTTAAGCTTAACCTAAAATAACCTTAACCTTAACCTAAACTAAATTCTTAACCTTAACATTAACCTTAACACTAACCTTACCCTAACCATAACCTTAACCTTACCCTAAGCTTACCCTAACCATAACCTTAACTCCAACCCTAACCTAGCTTTAACCAAACCCTTAACCTTAACTTAACCTTAACCAAACCCTTAACCTTAACCTTATCATTAACCTTAACCTAACCTTAACCTTGACTTTACCCTTAACCTAACCTTAACCTTAACGATAACTTAACCCTAACCTTAACCTTAACTTTACCCTTAACCTTGACCACGACCTTAACTTAACCTTAACCTTAACCTTAACCTTATTTTACCCTTTACCTAACCTTAACCTTAACTATAAATTAGCCCTAACCTTGACTTTACCTTAACATAACCTTAACCTATTAACCTTAACCTTAACATTAACCTTCCCATAACCTTAACCTTAATGTGACTAAACCCGTAACCTTAACCTTGACCTTAACTATAACATAACCCTAACCTTGACCAAACCTTAACCTTAACCTTAACCTTAAGTTAACCTTAAACTTAACCTTAACCTTCCCATAACCTTAATATTAACCTTAGCCATAACCTAACATTAACCTTAACCTTAACTATAACCTAACCCTAACCTTGACCAAACACTTAACCTTAACCTTAATCTTAACCTTAACTTTATCCTTTACCTATCCTTAACCTTAACGTAACCCTAAAATTATCCTAACCTTTACCCTAATCATAACCTTAACTTTACCCTTAACCTAACCTTAACCATAACCATAACCACCTTAACCTTAACCTTACCCTTAACCTTACCTTAACTATAACCTAACCCTAATGTTGACCAAACCCTTAACCTTAACCTTAAATTTAACTTTACCCTTAACCTAACCTTAACCTTACCCTCAACCTTAACCAAAACCTTAACGTTAACCTTAACCTGAACCTTAACCCTAACATTAACCTTGAATTTACCCTTAACCTTAAGGTTATAGTTTTAGTCTTATCCTTAACCTTAACCTTAACCTTAACCTTGACCTAATCATTACCTTAACCTTAACCTTAACTATAACCTAACCCTAACCTTAACCTTACCCTAACCTTAACCTTGGCCTTAACCTTAACCTGACTAAACCTGCAACCTTAACCTTACCTTAACCTAACTTTAACCTTAACCTTAACCATAACCCTAACCTTGACCAAACCATTAACCTTAACCTTACTTGATTAAACCCGTAACCCTAACCTTAACCTTAACCTGACTAAACCCGTAACCTTAACCTTAACCTTAAACTAACCTTAACCTTAACCTTAACCTAACTATAAACTTACCCTTAACCTAACTTAAACTTAAAATTGACCTTTACCTTAACCTTACCCTTAACCTTCACCTTAACCTTAACCTTAACCTCACTAAACCTTAACCTTAACCTTAAACTAACTTAACCTTAGCCTCACTAAACCTTAACTTTAATCTTAACCTTAACCTTAATCTTAACCTTAATCTAAACCTTAACCTTAACCTTAACCTTACCCCCTTAACCTTTACCTTATCCTAACCTTAACCTTAACTAAAACCTAATCCTAACCTTAACCAAACCCTTAACCTTAACCTTAACCTTGACTTTACCCTTAACCTAACCTTAACCTTAACCTAACCTTAAGCTTAAATTTACCTTAACCATGACTTACCTTTAACCTAAACTTAACCTTAACCTTATCTTAACCTTAACCTAACCTTAACCTTACATTAACCTAGCTTCACCTTAACCTTCACCTTGACCTTAACCTTAACCTTATCTTAACCTTAACCTTACCTTAACCTAACTATAACCTTACCTTAACCTAACTTAACCTTAACCTTCACCTTGACCTTAACCTTAACTTTAACTTTACCCTAACCTTAAGGGTTTAGTCAATCTAAGGTTAAGGTCAAGGTCAAGGTTAAGGTTTGGTTATAGTGAAGGTTAAGGTTAAGGTTAAGGTTAAGGTAAAAGTCCATGTTAAGGTTAAGGTTAAGGTTAGGGTAAAAGTTCATGTTAAGGTGAAGGTTAAGGTTTAAGGATAGGGTTAGGTTAAGGTTAAGATAAAAATAAGGTTAAGGATAATGTTAAGGTTAAGATTTGGGTTAGGTTAAGGTGAAGATAAGGATAAGGTTAAGGTTAAGGTTAGGGAAAAGGTTAAGGTTAATGTTATTTTAATGTTAAGTTAAGGGTAAAGTCAACCTCTAACCTTACCCTTGACCTTAACCTTCACTATAACCTAACCCTAACCTTGACCAAACACTTAACCTTAATTATAACCTATCCTTAACCTTAACCAAACCCTTAACCCTAACCTTGAATTTACCCTTAACTTAACCTTAACCTTAACCTTAACTGTAACCTTAACCTTACCTTAACCTTGACCTTAACCTTGACCTTAACCTTAACCTTAACTTCACCCTAGCCTTAAGATTTTATTCAAGTTAAAGGTAAGGGTTTGGTCAAGGTTAGGTTTAGGTTAAGGTTAAGGGTGAAGGTTAAGGTTAAGGTTAGGTTAAGGGTAAAGTTAAGGTTAAGGTTAGGGGAAGGTTAAGGTTAAAGTCTAGGTTAAGCTAAAGGTTAAGGGCAAGGATAGTGTAAGGTTAAGGTTAAGGTCAAGGCCAAGGTTAAGGTTAAGGTAAGGTTAAGATTACGGTTAGGTTAAGGTGAAGGTTAAGGTTAAGGTTAGCTTAAGGTTAAGATTAGGTTAAAGGTAAAGTTAAGGTGAAGTTTAGGTTGAGGGTAAAGTCAAGGTTAAGGTTAGGTTAAGGGTAAGGGTTTGGTCAAGGTTAAGGTTAGGTTATAGTTAAGGTCAGGTTAAGGTTAAAGTTAAGGGTTTGGTCAAGGTTAGAATTAGGTTATAGTTAAGGTTAAGGTTAAGGGTAAAGATAATTTTATGGTTAAGGTGAAGGTTAGGGTTAGGTTATAATTAAGGTTAAGATTAGGTTAAGGGTAAAGTTAAGGTTAAGGTTACGGTTAAGGTTAGGGGAAGGTTTTAGTTAAGGTTAAGGTTAAGGTTAGGTTAAGGTTAAGATAAGGTTAGGATAAGGGTAAAGTTAAGGTTAGGTTAGGTGAAGGTTAAGGTTAAGTTAAGGTTAAGTTTAAGGTTAAGGTTAGGATATGGTCAAGGTTAGGGTTATTTTATAGTTAATGTTAGGTTAAGGTTAGGTTAAGGGTAAAGTCAAGGTTAAGGTGAAGGTTAAGGGTAAGGTTAAGGTTATGGTTATGGGTTTAGTGAGGTTAAGGTTAAGGTTAAGGGTAACATAACATTAAGGTTAAGGTTACGGTTAGGTGAAGGTGAAGGTTACGGTTAGGTCAAGGTTAAGTTTAAGATTAAGTTAAGGTTAAGGGTAATATAAAGTTAAGGTTAGTCTTAAGATTAAGATTAGTTTAAGGTTAAAGTCAAAACTTAACCTTAACCTTATGTTTAACCTTAACCTTCCCTTAACCTTAACCCTAACCCTAACCTTAACCTTAACCTAACCTTAACCATAACCTTAACCTTAACTTTACCCTTAAACTAACCTTAACCTTACCCTAACTATAACCTTAACTTTACCCTTAACCTAATATTAACCTTAACCTAACCTTAACCTTGACTTTACCCTTAACATACCATTAACCTTACCTTAACATTTACCTAACATTAACCTTAACCTTAACCTTAACCTAACTGTAATCTTGACCTTAACTATAACCTAACCCTAACCTTGAACAAACCCTTAACCTTAACCTTAACCTCACTAAACTCGTAAACTTAACCTTAACCATAATCTTAACCTCGGGTTAAGGTTAAGGTTAGGGCTAAGGGTAAAGGTTAAGTTTAAGGCTACAGGTTTAGTCATGTTAAGGTTATGGTTAAGGTTTTTTCAAGGTTAGGGGTAGGTTATAGTTAAAGTCAAGGTTAAGTTTAGGTTAAGGTTAAGGTTAAGGTTATGGTTATGGTTAAGGTTAGGTTAAGGTTAAGGTCAAGGTATAGGTTAAGGTTAAGGTTAAGGTCAAGGTTAAGGTTAAGGTTATGGTTAAGCTTCAGGTTAAGGTTAGGTTTTAGTGAAGGATAAGGTTAAGGTTATAGTGACTATAACCTTACCCTTAACCTCAACCTTGACTTTAACCTTAACCTTAACCTTAACCTTAACCTTAACTTTACCCTTAACCTAATATTAACCTTACCCTAACCTTACCCTTAACCTTAACCTTGACCTTAGGTTAAGATTATGGTTAAGGTTAAGGTTAATGATAAGTTAAGGGTAAGGGTAGGGTTAAGGTTAAGGTTACAGTTAAGGTTAAGGTTAAGCATTTGGTGAAGGTTAGTTTTATGTTATAGTTAAGCTCAAGGTTATGGTTAAAGTTATAGTTAAGGGTAAGGGTAAGTTTAAGGTAAGGGTAAGGTAAATTTAAGATAATATTAAGGGTAAGGTTAAGGTTACAGGTTTATTCAGGTTAAGGTTAAGGGCAAGGAAACCCATAACCTTAACATGAACCTTTACCCTACCCTTACCCTAACCTTACCCTTCACCTTAACCTTAACTATAACCTAATCCTAACCTTGAATAAATCTGTAACCTTAAACTTAACCTTACCATTAACCTTCACCCTTAACCTTAACCATAACCTTACCCCCTTAACCTTAACCTTAACCTAACTAAACCTGTATCCTTAACCTTAACCTTAACCTGACTAAACCTGTAACCTTAACCTTAACCTTAACTTTACCCTTAACCTAACCTTAACCTTACCCTTACCTAACCTTAACCTTAACTTTACCCCTAACCTTAAAATTAACCTTAACCTTAAACTTTATCTAACCTTAACCTTAACCTTAACCATAACCTAAACCCTAACCTTAACCTTAGCCTTTACCCTAACCTTAACCTTAACCTTAACCTTGAACAAACCCTTAACCTTAACCTTAACCTAACCTTAACCTTGAACTTAACTATAACTTAATCCTAACCTTGACGAAACCCTTAACATTAACCTTAAACTTAATCTTACCGTAACCTTAACCCTAGCCTTAAATTGAACTTTACCCTTAACCTAACCTTAACTTTTCCCTTAACCTTAACCTCAATCTTAACCTTGAATTTATCCTTAACCTAACATTGAGGTTAATGCTAAGTTAGGTTGAGGTAATGTTAAGCCTATGTTTAGGTCAAGGTTAAGGTTAACCTTAACCTTAACATTAAATTTACCCTTAACCTAACCTTAATCTTAACTTTAACTATAGCCTAACCTAGCCTTAACCTTACTTTAACCTAATCTAACCTTGACCTAACCGTAAGCTTAACCTTAACCATAACCTTAAACTTAAGCTTGACCTTAACCTTAATCTTATGCTTAACCTTCACCCTTAACCTTAACCTAACCCTAAACTTAACCTAACCTTAACATTGACCTTAACCTAAGTTTAACCTTAACCTTAACCTTATCTTACCCTTAACTTTGAAGTTAACCTTAACCTTAACCTTACCTTTACCTTAATCTTAACCTTAACCTTCCAATAAGCATAACCTTAACCTTGACTTCACCCTTAACCTAACCCTAACCTTGACCAAACCCTTAACCTTAACCTTAACCTTCCCATAACCATAACCTTAACCTTGACCTTGACTTTACCCTTAACCTAACCTTAACCTTGACCTTCCCCTAACCTTTACCATAATATTACCCTAACCATAACCTTAACTTTACCCTTAACCTAGTCTTAACCTTAACCTCACCCTTAACATTGACCTTAAACTTAAGTTTAACTATAACCTAACCCTAAACTTAAATTTAACTATAAACCAACCCTAACCTTAACAAAACCTTAACCTTAACCTTAACTTAACCTAACGTTAGGCTTAACCTTAACCATAACCATAACCTTAAACTTAACCTTAACCTTACCCTTATCCTTAACCTTATCTTAACCTTAACTATAACCTTACCCTAACCTTAACCCTAACCTTACCCTTAACCTTAACCTAACCTTAACCTTAAATTTACCCTTAACCTTGAATTTAACCTTAACTTCTCCCTAACCTTAACCTTAACCTTCCCCTAACCTTAACCCTAACCTTAAATTTAACCTTTACCTTAAGGTTAAGGTGACGCGTTTAGTGAGGTTAAGGTTAAGGTTAAGTTTAAGTTTCTGGTTATAGGAAGGTTAAGGTTAGGTTAAGGTTAAGATTAGGTTAAGGTTAAGGTTAAGGGTTTGGTCAATGTTAGTGTTAGGTTATATTTTAGGTTAAGGTTAAGTTTGAGGTTAAGGGTAAGGTTAAGGTTAAGGTCAATGTTAATATTATGTAAAGGTTAAGGTTCAGGCTAATATTAAGGTAAGTTTAAGGTTACGAATTTAGTCAAGTTAAGGTTATAGTTAAGGGGATAAGGTTAAGGTTAAGGTTAAGATTAAGGTTTAGGTTATGGTTCAGCTAGGGTAAGGTTAAGGTTAAATTTGAGGTTAAGGTTAGGCTTAGGTTATAGTTAAGGTCAATGTTAAGGTTAGGGTTAATGTTAGGTTAAGGTTAAGGGTATGATTAAGCCCTTAACCTTCCCATAACCTTAACCTTAACCTTAATCTTACTTTAACCTAACGTAACCTAACCTTAGCCTTATCCTTACCTTAACCTAACTTTAACTTTAACCTTAACCTTCCCCTAACCTTAACCCTAACCTTACCCTATCCTTATCCTTAACCTTTAGCTTAATTTTAACCTAAGCTTAACCTTAACTTTACCCTTAACCTAACCTTAACCTTAACCTCAACCTAACCCTAACCTTGGCCTTAACCTTAACCTTAACCTTAACCTAACGTTAACCAAACCCTTAACCTTAACCTTAATCTGAATAAATCTGTAACCTTAACCATAACCTTAACCTTAACCTAATCTTAACTTTGACTTTACCCTTAACTTAATCTTAACCTTAACCTTAACCTAACCTTAACCTTATCTTAAGGTTAGGTTAACGTTAAGTTTAAGGTTAGGTAAGGGTAAGGTTAAGGTTACGGGTTTAGTCAGGTTATGTTTAAGTTTAAGGTTAAGGTTAGGTTAAGGGTAAAGTTATGGTTAAGGTGAAGGTTAAGGGTAAGGTTAATGTCAAGGTTATGGGTTTAGTCAGGTTAAGGTTAAGGTTAAGGGTTTGGTCAAGTTTAGGGTTAGGTTATAGCTAAGGTTAAGGTTAGGGTTAAGGGTAGGGTTAAGGTTATAGTGCCATAACCTTAACCTTAACCTTAGCTTTAACTATAACCTAACCTTAACCTTTACCTTAACTATAACCTTAACCTTAACTATGAATTAACCTTCACCTTAACCTTAACTTTACCCTTAACATTAACCTTAACCTTAACCTTAGCCCCTTAACCTTAACCTTAACCTTAACTTGACTAAACCCATAACCTTAACCTTACCCTTACCTAACCTTAACCTAACCTTAACCTTAACTTTACCGTTAACTTAACCTTAACCTTAATTATAACATAACCATAACCTTAAATTTAACCTTAACCTTATCTTAACCTTAACCTTCACTATAATCTGACCTTAACCTTGACCTTAACTATAACCTAACCCTAACCTTGACCAAACCCTTAATCTTAACCTTAACTTTACCCTTAACCTAATCTTAACCTTAACCTAACCTTAACCTTGACTTTACTATTAACCTAACCTTAACCTTGACCTTAACTATAACCTAACCCTAACCTTGACCAAACCTTAACCTTAACCTTAACTTTACCCTTAACCTTAACCTTTGTTAGCCACCTATAAAAATTTGTTATACCAAAAGGTGGCTAAATCATTTTTTGAGCGTTTAAGGAACAAATTTTATTACAAAAAGTGTTGGCTCTTGAATACTTTTGAAGGCCTCATGCCTCTGTCCTAAATCTTCCTTACTATGCCTATTATACCCCAGAAATTTTGTTGATTTCCAAAAGAGGACACTATTGCAAGCACCATTTTCCCCCATCCTTCCACTTCAGAAATTAACCTCATTTTTACCCCTTTAATCCCAATTAAAATTCCTCTTTTTCATGTTTTTCCCCTTTCCCCTTCATCAAAACCCCTTTGATAAGGTTTAAGACTCCTTCTTGCCTTATCGAAACCCTCAAATTCCTTTGAAAATCATTGAAAATCTATAAAAATCACATTTTTTTATAGATTATAGACTTAAGCCCCCTTGGGCTAAGTCTTTAACCTTCCCCTCCATGCGTCTTGGTGCTAGAACCAAGCGCCAGCCTTACAAGCGCTTATCGCATCGCCCGATCACGATTAGCCCTTCCTCCATAAACCTTGGTCATATGATTTTCCATATAACCCACGGCCCCACATTTGGGTGCCTATCCGCTTCGAATAAATATTTCCGCCCAAAGTATAAACCTTTATTTATATAAATTTATCGGTTTTTATTAGATATATAATAAATTTTCCACTGGTGTAAAGGTTCTAATCGCTCTCCACCATTGATCTGATCTGCAGATTGACAACGCGCAATCCATCGCCCCAGTCATCCCTGCCAGCCACTTACTGTTGCAAAACCAAGCGGATTTCATCGCACTGCTTTTGAGAGCGGGGTGGTCTTTTCTATTTCGCAGTGATTCCATTCACTACTCGACGCGTGGCCTTAAGCACTATTCAAAAACTGCTGCTCATTGCACGTTAAAGTTCAACTATGAAGTGGGCACAATATTGATGTGCGTCATCTGATCTGAGGCCGCTCATCGGATGGTAGTCGTTTCCCAAGATGCCCATGCGATAACTCGGGGTACGACGTAGTGTTAAAAGAATCTCCGTCGTCAATCTGATCTGTAGATCGATGACCCGAAATTCATTACCCATATTCTATGTCCAGTCAGCATTTCTAGACCCGGGGATTTTATTCATCTGGATTTTATTGAAAAATTGATGTCCGGGCATGTTTCTAAGGTTTATTGGCACCCGTTCTCCATCGTTGATCATGTGGGCCGATCTCATCCGATGGCCCACGATCGTCCCGAGCCCCGAACAAAATTTTTGATCATTTTCTCGTCGAAACAAAGGTTTTAAACCTTTTTTCCCATTTTTATTTTATGTAAAGAAAAAAAAAACGTGACCCCTTCACGTTGGTTAGTCATCCTCGCTACCGACCGTTGATCTCTGCATGATCAACGATTCTGATTTAATTTCCTCCTCCACTCTCCTTTTACCTCCACTAATCAATCTCGACCGTTGGATGATGCCATCCAACGACCACGCTCTCTCCATGCGCCTTCTGAATTAGTTAACCTATACATGCAGGATTTCATAATTATTTTTGTATTTTGCAAGGTTTAAATGGTTTTTTCGCCATGCTGAAGAAAATTCACAAGCTGAGGGTGACGATCCTCCTTCCTTAGATTCATGCAACAGAATCATCCGTAGGGTTTAAACTCCACGTTTCATCAGTGTTTCATGAGGCATTGATGCCCTATCGACCCCTGCGCAACCCTGCATACCAGCAAAACACAGTAAATCAAGCACAGTTGGAGACTATCAACACCGAAGACAAAATATATCAGAACAGAAGATTTAAGACAGATTTGTGGGGATTACGTCTAAGATGGTTTATCAAAAGCCTAATCCCAAATTAAAACATAGT
This sequence comes from Pinus albicaulis, assembly GCA_034641835.2. Lineage (NCBI taxonomy): Eukaryota > Viridiplantae > Streptophyta > Pinopsida > Pinales > Pinaceae > Pinus > Pinus albicaulis. The sequence continues at coordinate 393,777,319 of CM076581.1, forward strand.
TAACAAAAAAATCATAATGGTTCATCAGACAGAGAGCCTACACTACCACATTAGGGGCTAATTGAATCCCCCAGCTACCATAGAGCCACCTACAGCCTCAAATCAATCAAAAGAAGGCCGAATTTATTACCAGACTAGGAAATATTTTTCATCAATATAGCTGAACAATTAATTCAACCAAAGGAACTTATTGTAAACTGTCAGCAGAAGTTATTGCAAGGATAACGAGGTGCCTTGAAGTCAACAAATTCTTTCCAGCAAGCCTAATAGTTAATGTAAACCAATTAATAAAGGGGAAATATCAAAAAATATTCTCTATTAAGCCCCTCAAAGGCCGAGAGACAGTGCACTGCATTAATTGAACTTAGAAGATATTTTATCCCATTCCACCTCCTCATTTTTTCTATAAATACTTATGTAGAAGATGAGAAAGTGTTGGTTGGTTGATCACTAGTTGTAATATTGAAACTTTTTGAAATAATACATAGTCTGTTGAAGTTGAAGAACAAATTGAAGTCTTGGAAGCCTTGATGATGTTGTTGCATGCTTTTTCCTGAGAAGGCTCTATCATTGGATCCATGAGCTTGGCTATTGGTGAAGTATTCTAAACTGTTAATGTTTTCTCCTGTTTTCATTCTGTTCCATAATTTCTTACTACAGTAGGTTGAAATTTTTAGGTTAAGAAATGACTCCTGGAAGCACCTTAGACCTGTTCATCCTTCACTGTTTCATGTTTTCTTCTGCTGAGGTATTTTAGAGTCTTTAATCTCTCTCTTTAGTTCTCATGCTTGTTTATTTCCTTAATAGTTCGAATAGTTGGTTTCAGCATGACTCATGGTTTTCCCTGTTTGTCTGTTGCCACTAAAGGCTCTTATTGAATTCTCCCTTTGAAGTATTTCTATTTATAGTGAGCCAAGGAGGTCTGTTCTGATCTTTCCCTTTGTCCTTGCTTAAAACGTTGTCTTAAATATCTTTTATAGTTGTGACTATAGATGTGTGTTGGCTGGATAAATCGTTCTTGCGGACAAGACCGATCTCCCTAGTACTAAAAGTATCTAGCAACAAAAAACCAAATAGACTAATCTTTCTCTAAGCATGTAAGGTTCACAAAATCTCTATAGAGGTGTAAAAGACTTACCGTATGTCCAGTGCTTGTTCGAAGTTGTTGTTGTCCCTCGTGCACTTGAAGGAGTTTTCCTCGTAAACCTGTAGTCACAAACAAGAAAAATATTACATAGCACCTGTATAGACATTATCATAAACCATGCTTATCATAGTGATTAAGGAATCTATGAAATAAACCATGAACGGACAACTTATTGAGAAAAATGAGTATATTTGTATTAATTTCAAAAGAAGGAAAACCTTGCAACTTGAGCCTTGATGTTCGAAAGGCCTTCCCTGGGTCCGAAGCAGGAATCTCCTTTAATTTGATAAGCTTTGCACATCTCCAATCAAGACGAATAGAGGTATGTAATCTTTCCTCACAAAATTCTTAATCAACTAAGTCTAAATCTCAACATCACTTAACCTCAAATCTTCTTAAGCTTGACCTCTTCAATCCTCCATTAGTTAACCCTTTGAGGCTACCCAATTCCTCTTTTTATAGTGGAAAAGAGGAGGTTTTATGTTCCAAATATGAAGGGATAGAATCCTCCTTCAAAGGGATAAGCTCCTCACATCAAGGGGTTAGCTCCATAAGATAAGGGATTCATGCACCTCACAAGAGCGGTTTTGCCACCGCAAGATCCATTCTAGAAGCTTCCAGAATTTACTTTTATTGAGCTTTTTGGAATTTACTTGTGCCTTTTTTATCTTACAGGGGTCCGCACCTTTAACACAGATAAAGTCCATTCAGGTATGCAGGAGAGCTGAACATTGGGTGCGGGACCGCAGGCAAGATAGCGAGAAAATGCGATACCAAAGTTTAGGAGAATTTTAGAAACTTTTCTCTGATTTTCAAGGCTTGACATGAGGAACTGATATGTTAGACTTGAAAATGAGGAAGTATGAGTATTAATGAGCTCCTATTGTTAGCATAAATTCAAGGTGACAATTTTTAGTGTAACAGATTGCCCCTTAAAGTTCAAAGTCTGGAATAGATGAAGCTAAAGTCTGTCATATATGAAGAGTGCAGTACTTTATCATTTCAAGGATCATCCTGTGGTAACCCCAGTCGGAACCTGTAAAAACATTCAATGCAAAGTATATATATATCATCGCTGATGTAGGCATTCCCATACTCTGATAAAAAACTATCTAATTCAAACTATTTTGATACAGGAATGATTTTGAGTATATCACAGTATAGACATGTGTAGACACAGTATGGATGCAGCCATCTGTTTATAAATAGTCCACTATATAAATGATAACAAAATTCCTCGCATCCTGGATGGTAGAAACTAGATCCAGGGTCTTGATTTCCACATCTCGAACTAGTACGATTATATCCATGCGATTAAATGTGTTGAAGTCGAACATGGTAGAAACCACTTGATTACCAGCCAATGATGTAAATTGTTAACAAGTGTGAGAGTAACCACTAGTAATGTCAATGACTCTCAAAGTACCTAGTACAATCCATGAAATGTGAATGAATGAGTCAAATAGACTAATCTGTCACTCCTCAGAATGAATTTGTTGGCCGGATAAATCGTTCTTGCAGACAATATCGATCTCCCTAGTGTCAGAAGATAATCTAGCAACAAACGAACAACTAAGTTTGTCTTTCTCTAAGTATATTCATTTTACAATAAATGCTATGAAGGTGTCGATCCTACCTTAGTTCCAAACGCTTATTTTCGGTTGTAGTGCTTCCGTCGCATCAATAATCCTTCGTCGCAACAAGAGCTCTTTTGTCTCAATAATAATCCTTTCGTCACAAGAAAGCGTCGTCTTTCGTCGACCTGCAATCACAAACAAGAAAATATTAAATAACACCTGTATGAAAAATAATCATAAAACATACCTATCATAGTGATCAAGGAATCTATGAAATAAATGATCAAATGACAGCTTATTGAAATAAACAATCGAACGACAATTTATAGAGAAAAACAGAACTTGATTGTATTAATCTTAAAATAATAGAAGAACCTTACAACCTTAGCCTTGATGTTCGAAAGGCCTTCCCGAGGTCCGAAGCAGGAGTCTCCTATATTTTGATAAGTCTTGCACTCTTCCTCCAGGAGCACAAAGAGGTATGTGATCTTTCCTCTAAAAATATCAGCAGAAAGAAGTCTGAATCTCAACAACGCTTAACCTCAAATCTTCTTAAGCTTGACCTCCCTTTGAGGCTACCCAATGCCTCTTTTTATAGTAGAAAATAAGAGGTTTTCTGTTCCAAGTATGAAGGGATAGAATCATCCTTCAAAGGGATAAGCTCCTCACATCAAGGGGTTAGCTCCATAAGGTAAGGGATTCATGCACCTCACAAGAGTGGTTCTGCCACCGTAAAATCCATTCTAGAAGCTTCCAGAATTTACTTTAATTGAGATTTTTGGAATTTACATGTGCCTTTTTAATCTTATAGGGGTCCACACCTTTAACAAAGATAAAGTGCGTTCAGGTACGCAGGATAGCTGAACATTAGGTGTGGGACCGCAGGCAAGATAGCGAGAAAGTGCGATACCAAAGTTTAGGAGATTTTAAGGAAAATTTCTCTGATTTTCAAGGCTTGACATGAGGAACTGATATGTTAGACTTGCAAAGGGAGAAGTATGAGTGATAATGAGCTCATACAGTTAGCAGAATGTCAAGGTGAAAATTGTTTGTGTAACAGATTGCCCCCTAAAGTTCAAAGTCTAGAATAGATGAAGCTAAAGTCTGTCATATATGAAGAGTGCAGTACTTTATCATTTCAAGGATCATCCTGTGGACACCCTAGTCAGAACCTGTAAAAACATTCAATGCAAAATATATATATGTAATCATATCGTCGCTGAGGTCGGAATTCCCATACTCAGATCAAAAGCTAACTAAACTTGTTCTGATACATAAATGATTTTAATATTACATCAATAGTGTAGACACAGTATGAGCGCAGCCATCTGTAATGAATAGTCTACTATATAATAATAAAACTCCTCGCAGCCTGGATAGTGGAAAATAGATCGAGGGTCTTGATTTCTGCTTCCCAAACTAGTACGATTCTATCCATGTGATTAAATGTGTTGAAGTCGAACATGGTAGAAAGAACTTGATTACTAGTCAATGATGTAACCACCAGTAATGTCAATGGCTCTCAAAGTACTCAGTAAAATCCATGAAATGTGAATGAATGAGCTGAAGTCAAACATGTCACAGAATCATTCGATCGAAGGTCAATGATGCAACCTATCGTCGAAGGCGAGAAACCTTCCATTGAGGCATGCAGATTCCAAGGTACTGACGATTTCTAGATCAACTTCTTAGATAAAGAGCTGTCGTCGATAGAAAGTGATCCGTCGTAGGCAAGCCCACAACATGAAATCATAGATCAAGTTTTGAAGAAATATATTAGAAAGGACTGACTCAGGGATGGTCAAAATGGAAGACAAATATTTCGCAAATGAATGGTTTATTTGAACTGTCCTCTTCAACACATAACGACACTGCAGATGGCTTGGTGACAATTGACCCAAAGCTAATACCCAGAAATCGGCTGAAGATTTTCAATATGGTTTGATTAACTACTAGGTAAAGGATTTCCCAACCCAGGTGAACGAAAAGTGTCGTGTTCAAGAGTGGTTAACTAGATTTTCGAAAAATCAAAATACAACAAACAAGTCCATTTTTCTCTCTTTTCCCCCACCATTTCTGGGAAGTACCTCTTTATTTTTGACAAGCTTGAGGAGGATAAAATTTGCTTGTTTATAAGCTCATCCTTCGGATGAGTCCAACCTAGTTTAAGATTCGAACCCTAAGAAGGAGTGGTCCGTTCCTGTTGAAAATTAAACAGGTCCTTTACTGTTAAATTTTAATGAGTCCAGTATAGGAGAAACTCGGTGTTTTTCAATTTTAGTGAGTCAGAAGAAAAAAATTAAGAAAACTCCATGGGTGTACTTTTTCATAAATTTAGTCTCTTGAGCCCGAAAAAGGATAAAATAATGCGGGAGAGAACTCTATTGACCGTAATTTGTCAACGTATACCTTTTTCGTAAATAGTCCATTTCAGTCCATAGAAGGGGTAAACTTATATTGAAGGGACGATCATTCATTTACTTTAAAGAGTTCGAATAATCAAGTGCTCAGCATTTTTTTCATTTTTAGAGAGTCTGAAAAGGGCTTAAAAGAGAACTCCAAGGTTTCACTTTTTGTAATTTTCAAGAGTTCGAACAAGTGATAAAAGTATACTCAGTCGTTTCGCATTTTCTGTAAATTTTAACGAGTTTGAAAAAGTGATAAAAATGTACTCATATGTCCGACTTTCAATTTAATTTACGAGCAGGAAAAGACGGAAAGAACTCGGCATTTTCATGTGTTTTATGATAATGAAAGATAGCAAAATAATCTCGGGATTTTCATGAGTTTAAAGAGTCTCGAAAATAACTGAAATTGACTCAAGATAGGTTTCATTTTTACAAAAGTTTGAAACAGAGAAAAACTATGCTTCAAATAGGTTTCATTTTTACAAAAGCTTGAAACAGAGAAAAACTATGCTTCAGAGTGGTTTCATTTTTACACAAGCTTGAAACAGAGATAAAACTGTGCTTGATGCCCCCTAAGCGTAAGTACTAGAGCGCATGCCCCCTAAGCTTCATTTCATTCAACTAAGTACACTGCTGGTAATTAATAGCTAGATGGAATGAAGGTTCATTTACGAGATCATATGAAATACCCGACCTAAATCTGTAAGAAAATTATACAAAAACCGAAATAACTAACCTAAATATATGACTTAACATTTACAAGATCTAGTTAAAGACTTGACTCAATTAGGGGAGGATTTGTTTAATTTTTTAACGAGCTTGACACAGGAAAAGAACTATGCTCATGGCAACGTGTTTCATTTTTTAACGAGGTTGACACAGTAAAAGGAACTTTCCTCTTCTACATGTTTCATTTTTTAACAAGGTTGACACCATAAAATAAACTATCCTCGTATCTACTATCTACAATCTACCTATATAACCTACTGATTCATTTTTTAATGACGTTGACACAGGAAAAGAACTGTCCTCATCACCGACTGATTCATTTTTTATCGAGGTTGACACAGTAAAAGGAACTCTCCTCACCAGCCACTGATTCATTTTTTAATGAGGTTGACACAGTAAAAGGAACTATCCTTAGATTCACTGATTCATTTTTTAACAAGGTTGACACAGTAAAAGGAATATTCCTCAGACCCATTGATTCATTTTTTAACGAGGTTGACACAGTAAAAGGAACTATCCTTGGACTCACTGATTCATTTTTTAACGAGGTTGACTCAGGAAAAGAATTGTCCTCGGACCCGATTCATTTTTTAATGAGGTTGACTCAGTAACAGGAACTATCCTCATACCTGACTGATTCATTTTTTAACGAGGTTGACACAGTAAAAGGAATTTTCCTCAGATTCACTGATTCATTTTTTAATGAGGTTGACACAGTAAAAGGAACTATCCTCACACTCACTGATTCATTTTTTAACGAGGTTGACACAGGAAAAGAACTGTCCTCTGACTCACTGATTCATTTTTTAATGAGGTTGACACAGTAAAAGGAACTATCCTCGGACCAACTGATTCATTTTTTAATGAGGTTGACACAGGAAAAGAACTGTCCTCATGCCTGATTCATTTTTTAATGAGGTTGACTTAGAAAAATAACTATCCTCGTAAACTACTTATTTCTAATCTACCTACATAACCTACTGATTCATTTTTTAATGAGGTTGACACAGGAAAAGAACTGTCCTCATTGCCAACTGATTCATTTTTTAATGAGGTTGACACAGTAAAAGGAACTATCCTCATGAACTACTTATTTCTAATCTATCAATCTACTCTCTACAATCTACAGAGATTCTGGGTTTGATCCCCAGTGGAGTCACCAATTTTTTGGCTGGATAAATCGTTCTTGCGGACAAAACCGATCTCCCTAGTGTCAGAAGATAATCTAGCAAAAAACGAACAACTAAGTTTGTATTTCTCTAAGTATATTCGTTTTAAAAATAAATTCTATGAAGGTGTTGATCCTACCTTAGATCCAAATTCTTATTTTCGATTGTAGTGCTTCCGTTGCATCAATAATCCTTCCTCGCAACAAGAGCTCTTTTTTCGCAACAATAATCCTTTTGTCGCAAGAAAGCGTCGTCTTTCGTCGACCTGAAATCACAAAAAAGAAAATATTAAATAGCACCTGTATAAAAAATAATCATAAAACATACCTATCATAGTGATCAAGGAATCTATGAAATAAACGATCAAACGACAACTTATTGAAATAAACAATCGAACGACAATTTATTGAGAAAAACAGAACTTGATTGTATTAATCTTAAAATAACAGAAGAACCTTACAACATTAGCCTTGATGTTCAAAAGGCCTTCCCGGGGTCCGAAGCAGGAGTCTCCTCTATTTTTATAAGTCTTGCACTCTTCCTCCAGGAGCACAAAGAGGTATGTGATATTTCCTCTCAAAAGCTCAGCAGAAAGAAGTCTAAATCTCAACAGCACTTAACCTAAAATATTATTAAGCTTGACCTCCCTTTGAGGCTACCCAATGCCTCTTTTTATAGTAGAAAATAAGACGTTTTTTGTTTCAAGTATGAAGGGATATAATCCTCCTTCAAAGGGATAATCTCCTCACATCAAGGGGTTAGCTCCATAAGGTAAGGGATTCATGCACCTCACAAGAGCGGTTTTGCCACCTCAAAATCCATTCTAGAAGCTTCCAGAATTTACTTTAATTGAGCTTTTTGGAATTTACTTGCGCCTTTTTAATATTACAGGGGTCCGCACCTTTAACACAGATAAAGTGCATTCAGGTACGCAGGATAGCTGAACATTAGGTGCGGGACCGCAGGCAAGATAGCAAGAAAGTGTGATACCAAATTTTAGGAGATTTTTAGGAACATTTCTCTGATTTTCAAGGCTTGACATGAGGAACTGATATGTTAGACTTGCAAAGGGAGAAGTATGAGTGATAATGAGCTCATACAGTTAGCAGAATGTCAACGTGACAATTTTTTGTGTAACAGATTAGGATATTTTTAGGAACATTTATCTGATTTTCAAGGCTTGAAATGAGGAACTAATATCTTAGACTTGGAGAGGGGGAAGTATGAGTACTAATGAGCTCATACAGTTAGCAGAAAGTCAAGGTGACAATTTTTAGTGTAACAAATTGCCCCCTAAAGTGCAAAGTCTGGAGTAGATGATGTCGAAGTCTGTCATATATGACAAATAGACAAATAGCAACAATAAATCTCAAGTCTGTCACTCCTCCAACCAAGACAAATAGAGGTATGTAATCTCTCCTCACAAAAGTCTTAGTTAACTGAGTCTAAATCTCAACAGCACTTAACCTCAAATCTTCTTAAGCTTGACCTCCCTTTGAGGCTACCCAATGCCTCTTTTTATAGTGGAAAAGAGGAGGTTTTCTATTCCAAGTATGAAGGGATAGAATCCTCCCTCAAAGGGATAAGCTCCTCACATCAAGGGGTTAGCTCCATAAGGTAAGGAATTCATGCACCTCACAAGAGCGGTTCTGCCACCGCAAGATCCATTCTAGAAGCTTCCAGAATTTACTTTAATTGAGCTTTTTGGAATTTACTTGTGCCTTTTTTATCTTACAGGGGTCCACACCTATAACAAAGATAAAGTGTGTTCAGGTACACAGGAGAGCTAAACATTGGGTGCGGGACCACAGGCAATATAGCGAGAAAGTGCGATACCAAAGTTTAGGAGACTTTAAGGAACTTTTCTTTGATTTTCAAGGCTTGACATGAGGAACTGATATGTTAGACTTGCAAAGGGAGAAGTATGAGTAATAATGAGCTCATACACATAGCAGAATGTCAGGATGACAATTTTTAGTGTAACAGATTGCCCCCTAAAGTGCAAATTCTAGAGTAGATGATGCCGAAGTCTGTCATATATGAAGAGTGCAGTACTTTATCATTTCAAGGATCATCGTGTGGAAACCCCAGTTGGAACCTGTAAAAACATTCAATGCAAAATATATATATGTAAACATATCATCGCTGAGGTAGGCATTCCCATACTCAAATCAAAACTAACTAGAAACTAATCTAAACTATTCTGATACAGGAATGATTTTGAGTACATCACAGTATAGACATATGTAGACACAGTATGGACACAGCCATATGTAATGAATAGTCTATTATATAATAATAAAACTCCTCGCAGCCTGGATGGTAGAAACTAGATCCAGGGTCTTGATTTGTGTTTCCCGAACTAGTACGATTCTATCCATGCGATTAAATGTGTTGAAGTCGAACATGGTAGAAACCACTTGATTACCAGTCAATAATGTAAATTGTTACAAGTGTGAGAGTAACCACCAGTAATGTCAATGGCTCTCAAAGTACCCAGTACAATCCATGAAATGTGAATGAAATGAGCTGAAGTCGAACATCTCACGGAATCATTCGATTGAAGGTCGATGATGTAACACATCATCGAAAGTGAGAAACCTGCCATTAAGGCATGTATATTTCAAGGTAATGATGATTTCTAGATCAAATTCCCAGATAATGAGTTGTTGTCGATAGAAATCGATTCGTCGTAGGAAAGCCCACAACACGAAATCATAGATAAAGTTTTGAAAATATATCAGCAAGGACTGACTCAGGGATGGTCAAAATGGATGACAGATATTTTTCAGATGAATGGTTTGTTTGAACTATTCTCTTGAACACATAACGACACTGCAGATGGCTTGGCGAAAATTGACCCAAAGCTAATACCCAAAAAATGGATGAAAAATTTCAATGAGGTTTGATTAACTGTTAGGCAAAGGATTTCCCAACCCAAGTGAATGAAAGTGTCATGTTCAAGAGTGGTTGACTGAATTTTCGAAGAATCAAAATACAACAAACACGCCCATTTTCCTCTCTTTTCCCCCACCATTTCTAGGAAGTACCTCTTTATTTTTGACAAGCTTGAGGAGGATAACATTTGATTTTTTATTAGCTCATCCTTCGGATGAGTCAAACGTAGTTTAAGATTCAAACCCTAAGAAGGAGTGGTTCGTTCCTGTTTGAAATTGAACAGGTCCTTTACTGTTAAATTTTAACGAGTCCAGTATAGGAGAAACTTGGTGTTTTTCAATTTTAGGGAGTCAGAAGAAAAAACTTAAGAAAACTCCGTGGGTGTAATTTTTCCTAAATTTAGTCTCTCAAGCCCGAAAAAGGATAAAATAATGCGAGAGAGAACTCTATTGACCGTAATTAGTCAACGTATACCTTTTTCGTAAATAGTCCATTTCAGTCCGGAAGAGGGGTAAACTTATATTGAAGGGACGACTGTTCATTTACTTTAACGAGTTCGAATAGTCAAGTACTCGACAATATTTTCATGTTTAAAGAGTCTAAAAAGGGCTTAAAAGAGAACTCAAGATTTCACTTTTTTCGTAAGTTTTAACGAGTTCGAAAAAGGGATAAAAATGTACTCATGGTTTTCACTTTTTCGTAAGTTTTAACGAGTTTGAAAAAGGGATAAAAATATACTCCTATGGCCGATTTTCAATTTAATTAACGAGAAGGAAAAGATGGAAATAACTCGGCATTTTCATGTGTTTTACGAGAATGAAAGATAGCAAAATAATCTCGGGATTTTCATGAGTTTAACGAGTCTTGAAAATAACCGAAATTGACTCAAGATAGGTTTCATTTTTACTAAAGCTTGAAACAGAGAAAAACTATGCTTCAGAGTGGTTTCATTTTTTTACAAGCTTGAAACAGAGAGAAAACTGTGCTTGATGCCCCCTAAGCGTAACTACTAGAGTGCATGCCCCCCTAGCTTCATTTCATTCAACTAAGTACACTGCTGATAATTAATAGCTGGATGGAATGAAGGTATATTTACGAGATCATATGAAAGACCCATCCTAAAAATGTAAGAAAATTATGCAAAAAGTTGAAATAACTAACCTAAATATACGACTTAACATTTACGAGATCTAGTCAAAGACTCGACTCAATTAGGGGAGGATTTGTTTCATTTTTTAACGAGCTTGACACAGGAAAAGAACTATGCTCATGGCAACGTGTTTCATTTTTTAACGAGGTTGACACAGTAACAGGAACTATCCTTGTATCTACTTTCTACAACCTACTCATATAACCTACTGATTCATTTTTTAATGAGGTTGACACAGGAAAAGAACTATCCTCATACCTGATTCATTTTTTAATGAGGTTGACTTAATAATAGGAACTATCCTCAAACCTTATTCACTTGTTTATGAGGTTGACTCAGTAATAGGAACTATCCTCAAACTCACTGATTCATTTTTTAACAAGGTTGACACAGTAAAAGGAACTATCCTCTCACTCACTGATTCATTTTTTAATGAGGTTGACAAAGTAAAAGGAACTATCCTCATACCTGATTCATTTTTAACGAGGTTGACTCAGTAACAAGAACTATCCTCAGAAACTACTTATTTCTAATATATCAATATACTCTCTACAATATACCTATTGATTCATTTTTTAATGAGGTTGACACAGGAAAAGAACTGTCCTCATCGCCGACTGATTCATTTTTTAACGAGGTTGACACAGTAAAAGGAAATCTCCTCACCAGCCACTGATTCATTTTTTAATGAGGTTGACATAGTAAAAGGAACTATCCTTGGACTCACTGATTCATTTTTTAACGAGGTTGACACAGTAAAAGCAACTTTCATCTTCTACAAATTACACAGAATCTTTACATTGGGTTCCCCTCAGCTTGTGCCTATTACACAGAATCTGAAAGCTTTTAACAGAACCATTAGTGAACCTTTAGGGATCATCCCTAGGTTTTCTATTACTTTGGTAGGTAAAACTATCTGTATTGATCTTATGGTAGTTCGAGGTCCCTTGGATTTCAATTTACTCCTTGGGCGAGACTATGTCTATGCAATGAAAGATGTCGTATCAACACTCTTTCGCGTGGTGTCTTTCCCTCACAATGGCAATATTGTGACTGTAGACCAGCTTTTGTTCCCTATTCTTGTTTCTACTACCAATAATATGATATCTATGAATGTTCCTGATTTTAAAGTGGTATCTACCCCGCCACGGGTTAATTATGTGGCAACTGGTCCCTTGTTTTCAATTACCGATGTGAGCGAGCCTCTCACTGTTTGCTCATCTTCCTTTGACTTAGATCCGGTAATTGACATGGAAAACTCTATGGGATTATTTGAATGTGATGTTCTTATCCCTTTTGAGTTCCTTGACATGTGTTCCTTCCAGAGAACTATTCTTCCTTCTGATGAAGACCTCTTGGAAGCCATGATCAAGGTGTGTCCATTGACATGTGTTTCTTCCAGTTGGAAGCCATGATTAAGTAGTTTATGAGGATAGTTCCTTTTACTGTGTCAACCTCGTTAAAAAATGAATCAGTGGCTGATGAGGATGGTTCGTGTTACTGAGTCAACCTCGTTAAAAAATGAATCAGGTATGAGGATAGTTCTTTTCCCGTGTCAACCACGTTAAAAAATGAATCAGTTGGTCTAAGGATAGTTCCTATTACTGAGTCAACCTCATTAAAAAATGAATCAGATGTGAGGATAGTTCCTTTTACTATGTCAATCTCGTTAAAAAATAAATCAGTGGGTGAGGAGAGTTCCTTTTACTGTGTCAACCTCATTAAAAAATAAATCAATTGGCGATGAGGACAGTTCTTTTCCTGTGTTAACCTCATTAAAAAATGAATCAGTAGGTAGATTGTAGAGAATAGATTGATAGATTAGAAATAAGTAGTTCATGAGGATAGTTCCTGTTACTGAGTCAACCTCGTTAAAAAATAATCAGGTACGAGGATAGTTTATTTTACGGTGTCAACCTCGTTAAAAAATGAAACATGTAGAAGAGGAAAGTTCCTTTTACTGTGTCAACCTCATTAAAAAATGAAACACATTGCCATGAGCATAGTTCTTTTCCTGTGTCAAGCTCGTTAAAAAATGAAACGAATCCTCCCCTAATTGAGTCGAGTCTTTGACTAGATCTCGTAAATGTTAAGTCGTATATTTAGGTTAGTTATTTCAGTTTTTGCATAATTTTCTTACAGTTTTAGGTCGGGTCTTTCATATGATCTCGTATATGAACCTTCATTCCATCCATCTATTAATTACCAGCAGTGTACTTAGTTGAATGAAATGAAGCTTGGGGGGCATGCACTCTAGCAGTTATGCTTAGGGGGCATCAAGCACAGTTTTCTCTCTGTTTCAAGCTTTTGTAAAAATGAAACTTATCTTCAGTAAATTTCGGTTATTTTCAAGACTCATTAAACTCATGAAAATCCCGAGATTATTTTGCTATCTTTCATTCTCGTAAAACACATGAAAATTCCGAGTTCTTTTTATCTTTTACTGCTCGTTAATTAAATTGAAAGTTGGCCACATGAGTACATTTTTATCCCTTTTTCGAACTCGTTAAAACTTACGAAAAAGTGAAAACCATGAGTACATTTTTATCCCTTTTTCAAACTCGTTAAAACTTACGAAAAAATTGAAATCTTGAGTTCTCTTTTAAGCCCTTTTCAGACTCTTTAAACATGAAAATATTGCCGAGTACTTGACTATTTGAACTCGTTAAAGTAAATGAACAATCGTCCCTTCAGTATAAGTTTACCCCTTTTCCGGACTGAAATGGACTATTTACGAAAAAGGTATACGTTGACTAATTACAGTCAATAGAGTTCTCTCTTGCATTATTTTATCCTTTTTTGGGCTCGAGAGACTAAATTTACGAAAAAGTACACCCATGGAGTTTTCTTAAGTTTTTTCTTATGACTCGCTAAAAATGAAAAACACTGAGTTTCTCCTATACTGGAATCGTTAAAATTTAACATTAAAGGACCTGTTTAATTTTCAAACAGGAACGAACCACTCCTTCTTAGGGTTTGAATCTTAAACTAAGTTGGACTCATCCTCAAGCTTGTCAAAAATAAAGAGGTACTTGCCAGAAATGGTGGGGAAAAAGAGAGGAAAATGGGCGTGTTTGTTGTATTTTGATTCTTTGAAAATTAAGTCAATCACTCTTGAACACAACACTTTCATTCACCTAGGTTGGGAAATCCTTTGCCTAACAGTTAATCAAACCTCATTGAAAGTTTTCATCCGGTTTCTGGGTATTAGCTTTGGGTCAATTGTCGCCAAGGCATCTGCAATGTCGTTATGTGTTCAAGAGAACAGTTAAAACAAACCATTCATCTGCAAAATATCTGTCATCCATTTTGACCATCCCTGAGTCAGTCCTTGCTGATATATTTTCAAAAATTGATCTATGATTTCGAGTTGTGGGCTTTCCTACGACGGATCACTTTCTATCGACGACAACTCATTATCTGGAAAGTTGATCTAGAAATCATCAGTACCTTGAAATCTGCATGCCTTAATGGCAGGTTTCTCGCTTTCGACGACGGGTTACATCATCGACCTTCGATCAAATGATTCTGTGAGATGTTTGACTTCAGCTCATTTCATTCACATTTCATGGATTTTACTGGGTACTTTGAGAGCCATTGACATTACTGGTGGTTACTCTCACACTTGTTAACAGTTTACATTATTGACTGGTAATCAAGGGCTCTCTTCAACATTATACTGTATGGATAGAATCGTACTGTCTTCGGGAAAGGAAATAAGACCTCGATCTAGTTTCTAACAAAGCATCCGTGCTGTACGGAGTTTTATTATTATACAGCAGACTACTCATTATGTGAGGGTCGCAATCCATATCGCGCCTAATATACCTTATATTTTATAATGTACTCAAAATCATTCCCTGCATATAACAGCGATTAGCTCCCGCTTGGTTTTGATCGACTATAGTGGAACGCTCACTCAAATGATGATATGGTTTACATATATATATTTACATTTAATAGCGCATAGGTCATCGCGTCCACAGAGATTTTAATATGATGGCATCGACTCTTCAAGGGCGAGCCGCATTCCCGCATCATTTAATTTGACTTACACTTTGGGGAAAGCTTGTTTTGCTACACTAAAAATTGTCACCTTGACTTTCTGCTAACTGTATGAGCTCATTAGTACTCATACTTCCCCCTTTGCAAGTCTAACATATCAGTTCCTCATTTCAAGCCTTGAAAATCAGAGAAATGTTCCTAAAAATATCCTAAACTTTGGTATCGCACTTTTTTGATATCTTGCCTGTGGTCCCGCACCCAATGTTTAGCTCTCTTGCGTACCTGAACGAACTTTATCTGTGTTAAAGGTGCGGACCCCTGTAAGATAAAAAAAGGAGCAAGTAAATTCCAAAAATCTCAATAAAAGTAAATTCTGGAAGCTTCTAGAATGGATCTTGCGGTGGCAGAACCACTCTTGTGAGGTGCATGAATCCCTTACCTTATGGAGCTAACCCCTTGATGTGAGGAGCTTATCCCTTTGAAGAATGATTCTATCCATTCATACTTGGAACAGAAAACCTCCTCTTTTCCACTATAAAAAGAGGCATTAGGTAGCCTCAAAGGGAGGTCAAGCTTAAGAAAATTTGAGGTTAAGTGCTATTGAGATTTAGACTCAGTTGATTAAGACTTTTGTGAGGAGAGATTAAATACCTCTATTAGTCTTGGTTGGAGGAGTGTAGAGCTTATCAAAGTAAAGGAGATTCCTGCTTTGGACCCCGGAAATTCCTGTGCAACATCAAGGCTTAGGTTGTAAGGATTTTCTTCTTTTGAAATTAATACAAATATACTCGTTTTTCTCAATAAGATTTCAATAAATGGTTTATTTCATAGATTCCTTGATCACTATGATAAGAAACAAACAGCCAAATAGACTAATATTTCTCTAATCATGTAAGGTTCACAAAAGCTCTATAGAGGTGTAAAATACTTACCGTATGTCCAGCGCTTGTTTGAAGTCGTTTTTGTCCCTCGTGCACTTGAAGGAGTTTTCCTCGTAAACCTACAGTCACAAACAAGCAAAATATTACATAGCACCTGTATAGACATTATCATAAACCATAATTATCATAGTGATCAAGGAATCTATGAAATAAACCATGAATAGACAGCTTATTGAGAAAAATGAGTATATTTGTATTAATTTAAAAAGAAGGAAAACCTTACAACCTGAGCCTTGATGTTCGAAAGGCCTTCCCGGGGTCTGAAGCAGGAATCTCCTTTACTTTGATCAGCTTTTCACTTCTCCAATCAAGACGAATAGAGGTATGTAATCTTTCCTCACAAAATTCTTAATCAACTGAGTCTAATGCTCAACAGCACTTAACCTCAAATCTTCTTAAGCTTGACCTCTTCAATCCTCCATTAGTTAACCCTTTGAGGCTATCCAATGCCTCTTTTTATAGTGGAAAAGAGGAGGTTTTTTGTTCCAAATATGAAGGGATAGAATCCTCCTTCAAAGGGATAAGCTCCTCACATCAAGGGGTTAGCTCCATAAGGTAAGGGATTCATGCACCTCACAAGAGCGGTTCTGCCACTGCAAGATCCATTCTAGAAGCTTCCAGAATTTACTTTTATTGAGATTTTTGGAATTTACTTGTGCCTTTTTTATATTACAGGGGTCCGCACCTTTAACACAGATAAAGTGCATTCAGGTACGCAAGAGAGCTGAAAATTGGGTGCGGGACCGCAGGCAAGATAGCGAGAAAGTTCGATAGCAAAGTTTAGGAGACTTTTAGAAACTTTTCTATGATTTTCAAGGCTTGACATGAGGAACTAATATGTTAGACTTTCAAAGGAGGAAGTATGAGTATTAATGAATTCATACTATTAGCAAAAATTCAAGGTGACAATTTTTAGTGTAACAGATTACCCCCTAAAGTGAAAAGTCTAGAATAGATAAAGCTAAAGTCTGTCATATATGAAGAGTGCAGTACTTTATCATTTCAAGGATCATCATGTGGTCACCCCAGTCGAAACCTGTAAAAACATTCAATGCAAAGTATATATATATCATCGCTGAGGTAGGCATTCCCATACTCAGATAAAAAACTAACTAATTCAAACTATTCTGATACAGGAATGATTTTGAGTATATCACAGTATAGACATGTGTAGACATAGTATGGACGCAGCCATCTGTTTATAAATAGTCCACTATATAAATGATAAAAAAATTCCTCGCATCCTGGATGGTAGAAACTAGATCCAGGGTCTCGATTTCCACATCTCGAACTAGTACGATTCTATCCATGCGATTAAATGTGTTGAAGTCGAACATGGTAGAAACCACTTGATTACCAGCCAATGATGTAAATTTTTAATAAGTGTGAGAGTAACCACCAGTAATGTCAATGGCTCTCAAAGTACCTAGTACAATCCATGAAATGTGAATGAATGAGCTGAAGTCGAACACATCACGGAATCATTCGATCGAAGGTCAATGATGTAACCTGTCGTCGAAGGCGAGAAACCTACCATTGAGGCATGCAGATTTCAAGGTACTGATAATTTCTGGATCAAATTCCTAGATAATGAGCTGTCATCGATAGAAAGTGATCCATCGTAGGCAAACCCACAACACAAAATCATAGATCAAGTTTTGAAGAAATATATTGGCAAGGATTGAATCAGGGATGGTCAAAATGGATGACAGATATTTTGCTGATGAATGGTTTATTTAAACTATCCTCTTGAACACATAACGACACTGCAGATGGCTTGGTGAAAATTGACCCAAAGCTAATACCCAGAAACTGGCTGAATACTTTCAATATGGTTTGATTAACTGTTAGGCAAAGGATTTCCCAACCTAGAAGAATGAAAAGTGTCGTGTTCAAGAGTGGTTAACTGGATTTTCGAAAAATCAAAATACAACAAGCAAGTCCATTTTTGTCTCTTTTCCCCCACCATTTCTGGCAAGTACCTCTTTATTTTTGACAAGCTTGAGGAGGATAACATTTTCTTGTTTATAAGCTCATCCTTCGGATGAGTCCAACTTAGTTTAAGATTCAAACTCTGAGAAGGAGTGGTTCATTCCTGTTGAAAATTAAACAGGTCCTTTACTGTTAAATTTTAACGAGTCTAGTATAGGAGAAACTCGGTGTTTTTCAATTTTAGGGAGTCAGAAGAAAAAACTTAAGAAAACTCCATGGGTGTAATTTTTCGTAAGTTTAGTCTCTCAAGCCCGAAAAAGGATAAAATAATGCGAGATAGAACTCTATTGACCGTGATTAGTCAAAGTATACCTTTTTCGTAAATAGTCCATTTCAGTCCGTAAAAGGGGTAAACTTATACTGAAGGGACGATCATTCATTTACTTTAACGAGTTCGAACAATCAAGTACTCGGCAATATTTTCATTTTTAGAGAGTCTGAAAAGGGCTTAAAAGAGAACTCCAGGGTTTCGCTTTTTCGTAATTTTAAAGAGTCCGAAAAAGTGATAAAAGTATACTCAGTAGTTTCACTTTTTCTGTAAATTTTAACGAGTTTGAAAAATGGATAAAAATGTACTCATGTGGCCAACTTTCAATTTAATTTATGAGCAGGAAAAGATGGAAAGAACTCGGCATTTTCATGTGTTTTACGAGAATGAAAGATAGAAAAATAATCTCGGTATTTTCATGAGTTTAATGAGTCTCGAAAATAACCAAAATTGACTCAAGATAGGTTTCATTTTTACAAAAGCTTGAAACAGAGAAAAAATATGCTTCAGAGTGGTTTCATTTTTTCACAAGCTTGAAACAGAGAAAAACTATGCTTGATGCCCCCTAAGCATAACTGCTAGAGCGCATGCCCCCCAGCTTCATTTCATTCAACTGAGTACACTGCTGGTAATTAATAGCTGGATGGAATGAAGGTTCATTTACGAGATCATATGAAAGACCTGACCTAAAACTGTAAGAAAATTATACAAAAACTGAAATAACTAACTTAAATATATGACTTAACATTTACGAGATCTAGTCAAAGACTCGACTCAATTAGGGGAGGATTTGTTTCATTTTTTAACGAGCTTGACACAGGAAAAGAACTATGCTCATGGCAACGTGTTTCATTTTTTAATGAGGTTGACATAGTAAAAGGAACTTTCCTCTTCTACATGTTTCAATTTTTAACGAGGTTGACACCATAAAAGAAACTATCCTCGTATCTTCTTTCTAAAATCTACCTATATAACCTACTAATTCATTTTTTAATGAGGTTGAAACAAAAAAAGAACTGTCCTCATACCTGATTCATTTTTTAATGAGGTTGACTCGGTAACAGGAACTATCCTCTGACCAACTGATTCATTTTTTAACGAGGTTGACACAAGAAAAGAACTGTCCTCATACTTGATTCATTTTTTAACGAGGTTGACTCAGTAACAGGAACCATCCTCAAAAACTACTTATTTCTAATCTATTAATCTGCTCTCTACAATCTATCTACTGTTTCATTTTTTAGTGAGGTTGACACAGGAAAAGAATTGTCCTCATGGAAGCTTGTTTCATTTTTTAAACGAGCTTCACACAAGAAAAGGAACTATGCTCAGACTCACTGATTCATTTATTAACGAGGTTGACACAGGACAAGGAACTCTCCTCACACTCACTGATTCATTTTTTAACGAGGTTGACACAGGAAAAGAATTGTCCTCTGGAACTACTTGATCATGGCTTCCAACTAGAAGAAACACATGTCAATGGACACACCTTGGTCATGGCTTCCAAGAGGTCTTCATCAGAAGGAAGAATAGTTCTCTGAAAGGAACACATGTCAAGGGACTCAAAAGGGATAAGAAAATCACATTCAAATAATCCCATAGAGTTTTCCATGTCAATTACCAGATCTAAGTCAAAGGAATATGAGAAAACAGTGAGAGGCTCGCTCACATTGGTAATTGAAAACATGGGACCAGTTGCAACATAATTAACTCGTGGCAGGGTAGATACCACTTTAAAATCAGGAACATTCAGAGTTGTCATATTATTGGTAGTCGAAACAAGACTAGGGAATGAAAGCTGGTCTACAGTCACAATATTTCCATTGTGAGGGAAATACATCATGCGAAAGAGTGTCGATATGACAGCTTTCATTGCATATAAATAGTCTCGCCCAAGGAGTAAATTGAAATCCAAGGGACCTCGAACTACCATAAGATCAATACAGACAGTTTTACCTTCCAAAGTAATAGAAAACTTAGGGAGGATCCTTAAAGTTTCACTAATGGTTCTGTTAAAAGCTTTCAGATTCTGTGTAATAGGCACAAGCTGAGGGGAACCCAAAGCTTTCCAAGCAATTGAGGATAAATACTAACAGAAGCACCTTCATCTACCTGTGTGCGGTGTATGTCCCTAACACCAAACTTCACAATGATTTAGAAAGGGATAGAGGAAGGAAGACGAGGCTCTGTCAATATCTTCCAATCAAAGGAAAAGACCTCAGTACTTGGAGGGGGTTATGTAGAAATAGGCAAAATGCCCCCTGGCGTAGAAGAATCTGATGTAACAAGAAGAACCTGAGCAGTATAAAGTTCACTCTCTATAGGGAGAATGGGATCGACCGAATGTGAAATCGAATCGACCACTTGATCAACTAATTTATCATCAACCTGAGTGATATGTGTTTCACTCTCCAATGGAAGAGTGGGATCGACTGTACTTGAAATTAGATCAATCACTCCGTCAGTTGACGGTAGGTTGGGAGAAAGTTTACGGTAACCAGTTGGAAATTCTTGCTATGGAACAGTAAGTTTTTCCAACAATTTTGAGGCTTCATCCATGTGAGGGAAAATGTGAGTTTGATGACTCCCTTTGCATAACTTACAAGGAAACCTAACTTTACCCTTTTTCCTAGGAACTTGACTATCACTGGTTGATGGATCAATGGAAAGTTGATGAGATTTTTCTGACCATACTTCCAAGACCTTTGGAATACCAGGAAAATTGATAAGGAAGTGGTCACCCTTACAAAGCTTGCAAGGGTATTTGGGTTTACGATGCATGTTGGAGGTTTCCTCAACACAACTAACACTTACAGCCATGGTTGGTTGGTTGACTTCTTTCTTATCTTACTTCTTCTTCTTCTTCTTCTTCTTCCCTTTCTTCTTCTTCACCACCTGGTTACTAGCGTCAAGGCTTTTACCAAGAAAAGAGGAAGAAATAGAGGAAGAAATATTAGGCAAAGAAGGTAAAGGGTCAATAGAAGGTTGGTGATGTTGAGATGGTGAACTCTGTTGAGGTGAAGCATCTGGTTGAGGTGGAAAAATTGGAGTATTTGGGGCCAACGAAGTTGAAAATAACCATATCGGTAAACCTATTGTAAACCCAGGTAATGACAATGTAGCCATATAAGGAGGACCAACATTTCCAAAGCAAGGAAAATTACTAGGATTCTCGTTAAGAGGGATTCCTTGGTTGGTAAATTCCGGAACAGTTTCCATTATATTCAACTTCAGTGAATTTTATTAACAATTTAAAACTAAAATTAACAATTCACAATTCACACCTAAAAAATTAAAATTCACAATCACACCTATGGTCTCTAAAAGTAAAAAAAACAAATTAACACACGCTATCAAATCTAGGAGTCAAACCACACACAAATAGTAACTTCCCGTACTAAAAACACTAGTTGGTGATGAAATCCAACATCGTAGAATTTAATACAGAAAGGGCGATTGGAACAGTTACCTCGACAACCTGCTTAATGAAACAGACTCGCACAATTTTCTTCACAAAACCATCTCGAGTGAAGAGAACCCCCCAGAGAGTCCAAGTGAGTCTAGTCGACGTCTGCTCCAGGTACAGTGAGATCTTTCCTTCACCGTCACCTTATGAAATAATCTTAAGCTTATGGACACTAAGGTTACCAACAGTAAAAAATACAACTGGGGGAAGAATCTACGATCCGATCCCACGCACAAGGGCAGAGTAACAAAGCTCAATCCCCTTGAAGGTTCCTCGACATGGTTAATCCGAGGTTTACCGACAAGTGACCTCAGGCTCCTCGATAATGGTTAATCCGAGGTTTACCGTTTGTAATGCGTGCAAAATCTTCTATCGTCCCCAATGAAACAAAATTGATTGTCTCAAAGGTTCGGACATGATATCGTTATTGACTTCTTTAAGAGAAGCTTCCCAGATTATACAAATTACAATTGGATTTATTTCCTACCGCAAGATTTATCTACTTGTTTTTTTTGTTGCTTTGGAAAGTTAACTACAACCTATTCCAAAGCACTAATCTTGAGCTAGATTGGTGGAAAGAGCCCTAAAAATGTAAAAATTACTAAATGAATTTTAATTAAGAACTGTGTTATTTAGGCTGTTATTACTCATAAGGGTAAATGGATATGAAACCAATGGTGTTATGACCCGAACCAAAACTGAATGCAATCGAATATGATAATGTAATATTTTCAATTCGATGAATCCTAACTAAAGTAAGGAGAGAGTTTCCATGTACTTCCAACAATGCAAAGATTGATTACTAAGAGAAAATATAAAAAATTCTCTAATGCACTAATTTTATCAAGAAAAACTAATGCATATCAATCCCAATTTTTTTATTTTTGTGTTTTTTAAAACAAACATAAAAACATCTAAATTCAAATCAAAGAAAACTGATCTAAATCTATGATTGATTTTTCAGAATGTAAACTATGCAGTTGTAATCTATGCACAATTCACATGAAAAGTATGCAAATGTAATCTATGCACATTTTTCATTCATATTCTGAAAATGAGAATTCTAATTATGCAAATGTGATCTATGCAATAGAATTCTCAAACACAAGATGATTCTAATGTAATCTAAGAACCAATCAAGTGCAAGTCAAGAAAATCGGGTGAGAGTTCCAAAGATCAAAAAACACTCAAAGGCGATTAACACTCATACACAATTTACAAAAAGATGCAAAATTGTGAAAATAATGATACAAACCTCCAAGTAATGAACAAAGGAAATAAAATTAATAATTTCTCAAAACGAGACTCAAAACACCCAATTAACTTAATGGAGATTGATGAGATGAAAAATTGTTGAAAGAAATTCAGAAACAAGAGATTTTTGACAGAAAAATACAGATCTAGGTAGATGCTAAGAATCCTAAATCAAATCTAAACTAAACTAGAAAAAATAAATTTAGAGTTTTTTCAAAATTTAACAAGGTCCGCAGGCTTCCAGAAGTAACAGGTGCGGTCCCGCACTGTTTACTTAAGGAAAGTGCGAAACTGCCCGCACTGTGTAAAAGAACAAAGTGCGGTCCCCAGAAAATATCAAGAAAAACATAAAAGATTTCAAAATTTTCAAAAACAAAGAAAACCTAAGCTACCCAGGCAGATATCCATCAATAAAAAACCAGGAAAAACTTTTCCTCAAATCAAAATAAAAGAGAACCAAAAACAACAAGTTTCTTTCCCAGTGGAGTCGTCAATTTGTTGGCCGGATAAATCGTTCTTGCGGACAAGACTGATCTCCCTAGTACTAAAAGTATCTAGCAACAAACAGCCAAATAGACTAATCTTTCTCTAAGCATGTAAGGTTCACAAAATCTCTATAGAGGTGTGAAAGACTTACCGTATGTCCAGCACTTGTTTGAAGTCGTTGTTGTCCCTTGTGCACTTGAAGGAGTTTTCCTCGTAAACCTGCAGTCACAAACAAGCAAAATATTACATAGCACCTGTATAGACATTATCATAAACCATGCTTATCATAGTGATCATGGAATCTATGAAATAAACCATGAACAGACAGATTATTGAGAAAAATGAGTATATTTGTATTAATTTCAAAAGAAGGAAAACCTTACAACCTGAGCCTTGATGTTCGAAAGAACTTCCCGGGGTCCGAAGCAGGAATCTCCTTTACTTTGATAAGCTTTTCACTCCTCTAATCAAGATGAATAGAGGTATGCAATCTTTCCTCACAAAATTCTTAATCAACTGAGTCTAAATCTCAACAGCACTTAACTTCAAATCTTCTTAAGCTTGACCTCTTCAATCCTCCATTAGTTAACCCTTTGAGGCTACCCAATGCCTCTTTTTATAGTGGAAAATAGGAGGTTTTATGTTCCAACTATGAAGGGATAGAATCCTCCTTCAAAGGGATAAGCTCCTCACATCAAGGGGTTAGCACCATAAGGTAAGGGATTCATTCACCTCACAAGAGCGGTTCTGCCACCGCAAGATCCATTCTAGAAGCTTCCAGAATTTACTTTTATTGAGCTTTTTGGAATTTACTTGCACCTTTTCGATCTTACATGGGTCCGCACCTTTAACACAGATAAAGTGCGTTTAGGTGCACAAGAGAGCTGAACATTGGGTGCGGGACTGCAGGCAAGATAGCGAGAAAGTGCGATACCAAAGTTTAGGAGACTTTTAGAAATTTTTCTCCGATTTTCAAGGCTTGACATGAGGAACTGATATGTTAGACTTGCAAAGGAGGAAGTATGAGTATTAATGAGCTCATACCGTTAGCAGAAAGTCAAGGTGACAATTTTTAGTGTAACAATGTGTTAGGTGTTCCCTCTTCTATGACTGCAATTATCAGTGAATCTTTTATGTTTTCTAAGTCATTTAAAATAAAATCTTTGAGGAAATAGGGTGTTCCCTGAATCTTAGATTTCATTTTGTTGGGAATCTGTAATCAGCAAGATTGGCAAAGTCCAATCACAGAAACAACATCGTTTCAACCACTTTGGGATTCTAGGATCTAGCCCTCCTGAATCCGGAGAGGGATCTCTCCAATAAGTGCAAAGATGGATTTGCATTTGAAGTTTGGGGTAATGATATTAGGCTAGTTATGAAGGCCGAGGGTTTTGTTTGTTTTTGGATGGTTGAGAATGATTACTGTTTGAGGTGGAAAGTTCTAAATGCAAAGAGTTCCAAAGGTGAGAAGTTGCGAGAAATAAGAGTAAGCTTCAGCCAAAAAGATATATAATTGTAGGTTTTAGTCCATTGGGCTATGGAGTCATAATAGGGTTTAATTGGAACAGCAAGAGGTAAGAGTGGTCCATGGGGCAAGTCATCTATGTCTAAGGATCTCTTTGAAGTTTGATTTATGGAATGAAATGATACAATAAGTTGGAGAATTAAATAGATGAGGAACAAAGAGCAGCCTAGGATCTGGTAAGTACTTCTAAACTAGCCAGCCTTTGACATGGACTCAAGACAGACATAAAATTAAACTAGGATTTGGTAAGTACTTTTAAACTAGCCAGCCTTTGATACACTTTCAATAGAAAACACTTTAAAACAAAGGGAAACTTGAAGGCAAATTTTGGAGTAGAAACTAGCGAGTTGGGCTCACCATGAATCCTCTCCTAGCTCTGCTTTACTTGGTTATTTTCAAGAAAAAAACAAAGATAACACAGAATGGCCTAAGATCTGGTAAGTACTTCTAAACTAGCCAACTTTTAACATGTTCCAAGGGAAACATTCAGACAGTTGTGGGGATAAAACCAGGACCAGGGCTCACCATATCTTCCTCAGTTCAGCTTCACTAAAATATACTGAAAATAGCATTTAAGAATAACATTCAACTAAGACAATAGGACGAGGGAACACCAACATTCCTATACTTGCAATGAATTAAATCATTCCTAAATAACACAGTTTAGAAGAAAAAATTCAGATAAATATTTTCAGTCAGAGAAGGTTACTGATGTACAGTAGGTCCTAACTCTATGCATGCTGTTATTTATAAGAGAAAATGGAACACAGTGAAAAAAGAAACAAAATTTCAAGTTACAATGAGAAAAACATCACTGTCAACATAGACTAGGATCCCATAAATCAGCTTGTATTGATGCTCCAAACCAGTTACAACTTTAAGTCCATTGCTTTAGTTTAGAAACCATCTACACATCTCAGCCTAACCTATCTACCACCACCAAAGCTCCAAGAGACAGTGAATAATATTTACAATCAAAAATTTAAGCTCAAGTGTATATCAAATTTCTGCAACCAACCCCTCTCTCATCTTCAGCAGTAGTATATATAGAAGAATGAGGAGGTGAGATCTGATAAAAGATCTCCATTACAATTAATATAGACTTAATGGTTTCTGAGCCTTTTAGGGGATCGATGGAGAAACTTACATAGGTGTCGTTTTGTATTAAATGATTTACATAAAGTTTCAAGCTTGATGGGAACTCTTTTTGACCTCTGAGGCTCTGTGTGATGTTAGGGTTACTTCCGTAGATATATTTTGCATTACGTTTCCTTGCAGAAGTAACTTTCTGGCTGCGCTAAGGTGAATATATTCATTTAATCAATAAATTCGGCCTCTGATTGAATACTTTGAGGCACATGTGGCATTTCGGTCAGTGGGAGGAAATGAATTTGCCTCAAATGTGGCGATGGAGGCGTTCATGTTGATAAAACATTTAATATCTTCTTTAAACTATGTTTTAAATCAGGGATTAGGCTTTTTGATAAAAATTATTAGCCGTGATCCCTGCAAATATGTCTTCCATCTTCTGTCCTGGTTCATTTTGATCTTTGTCACTCATACTCTCTGACTGTGATTGACTTGCTATGTTTGTGAGTGTATAGGGCTGCGCAGGGGTGATAAGGCATCAATGCCTCATGAGTCATTGATAAAACATGAAATTTGAAATCTGCGAATGATTTCCCTAGTGGATTGAAGGCGAGAGGGTCGTCACCCTCTACTTCTGAATTTTCTTCGGTCATGGTAGAAAAAACCATTGAAAACCCTACAAAATACAAACAAAATTATAAAATCCATGCATATATAGGTTTACTGCTTCAGAAGGCATGTGGAGAAAGTGGGGCCGTTGGATGACATCATCCAACGGTCAAAATTGATCAGGAGAAAACAGAAGGAAGGCGGAAGAATAATTTAAATCAGAGCCGTCGATCGTGCAGAGATCGATGGTCGGGAGCGCAGGTGGAAAGTCAAAGCAGAAAATGTTTGACCGGGCGATGAATCTGGGTGATGAAATATGGGCCGCCGATCTGCAGATCAGATCGACGGCGGAGATCTATTGAATGTTGCACCGTAAGCCAGTTAATTGTCGGGCATCTTTGGTGAGCGATAACCGTCCGATGGGTGGCTTCATATCAGACGGTGGATGCCAATATTGCGCGGTGTCCACGTCCGATGTTTAACGCGCGATGTACGACAGTTTTTTGAATAGTTCCCAGACCACGCATCAATTGGTGAGTGGAATCGCTGCCAATCGAAAGAAAACCGCCATCTTCTTGAAGGCGATGCGATGGATACCGCCAGTTTCTGGAATGGTGAGTGGATGGCGGGGACCACCGGGGTGATGGACTCTGCGCCGTCGATCTGCAAATCAGATCGACGATGCGGATTGACTGGGGTTTCGAACCAGCGAAAATACTTAGAAAATAATTACAAACCCAAAATTTGAAAATATCATAAGGTTTTTAATATTTTCTGGGCGGGATATATATAACATGGCTAGGCGCCCATCTGCGGGGCCGTGGGTTACATGGAGTATCATACGACCTAGGGTTTATGCAGGAAGGGGCTAGGACCCATATATGTCCAAAAAGTGGGTTTTTATGGTTTTTAATGGTTTTCAAAGGAATTTTAGGGTTCCGAAATAGTTTAAAAAATGAGTTTTAAAACCATGTAAAGAGGATTTTCACGAAAGGGAGAAAAGGAATTATGGAAACAGAGGAGTTTCTATGGATAAAGGGGAGCAGATGAAAGTTAGTTTTGGAAGAAGGGAAAAAAGGGAAATGGTGCTCGTAGTAGTAATTTGCCTTGGAAATATACAGGATTTCTAAATGTAAAATGGGAAAAGAAGTGAAGTTTTGGACAGAGGAGAGGCAGGAGGCCTTCAAGATTCTTCAAGAGCCAACACTTTTTAGCAATAAAATTTGTTCCTTTAAGGCTCAAAAAGTCTTAGCCACGTTTCGCTATAACAAATTTATAGGTGGCTAACACATTTTAAAAGTTGTTTTGAAATCATTTTCTGCTTAAAGGTGTGATTTGTAGAATTCATGGTTATCCCTGTCTATCAAATAGCTCTTTATTGTTAAAATTTTGTTTTCAAATTCCCTTTGTTGAGAATTAAACTTCTCTTTTCAAATCATTGATGTCCATATCATTCAAAAAACCAAAGGATCCTGCAGCCAAGTTATATTTTCCCTCTGATATCCCATATCCATTGATGAGTGTGTTATGACCTCTTCTTGACTCCATTTCCCAATGAACCAGATGTTTCTCCATTCTATATATCTTTCCTATACCTTTCATGTTCTGCTGTATCAATTCAACCAAACAAATAAACAAACACCTGCACTTAATAACTAGTCTAAAAACAATACTCAAAGCACACAAGCCTTTGAAAACAAGCATTTGAGAGATCCCTCTCTGAGAACAGGAGGACCAGATCCTGTAACTCTAAAGATTGGTTCGGATGTTGCCTTGTCTTTTGATTTTCCAAACTATCAAAACACGGGACACCAACATAATGGCGATCACGGTGGGACGCTTCTGAGTTAGTGACAATCTAAGTACCCCTTAGGACTCTAGAAATCCCTTATTTTCAAATACTATACAGTGATTATCAGCCACCTCATTCCCACCAACATAATGGCGACCACAATGGGAGGCTGAGTAAAATCTTCAAAATTAAAACACTCACTGTCCAGTATAACATAAGTAACCTTCTTCAAGCACTACCTAACAAGTGGTAATCATGATAGGACTTAATTAAATCTATGACGAACTAAGTAACCCTTAGAATTCTCATTGAACCTTATCAAACCTTGAAGGAATCAGTTACCAAGCCATAAGAGTGAACTCTGTATGATTAAACACCTTATCTAAGTGTTAAATCAGATTTAGGACACTCTCTTAACTTGTAAGACCGAAATAACTCAGAAAAACCCAAAACATTTTATTTTGGCTTCATAAGAAACATGGTGGTGGGACCATCCAATATTTTACCTTCATAAAAGCAAAAAAATTTCCACCTGGCAACTCCACTAGCCCAAGTAGGCCTATTACTCATCTAGGTTCCTAGATCTCCTTAGGACTGTGTTAACCAGCCTTGAAGAAGTTTAGAAGCCTAGTCCCATACTAGATAAGACATCTTGAGAGGTGAAGCTTCCAGAAATAGTCCCTAAAAATCTCAACGTCTCTCATTTTTGAAAAAATAGTCTGGCTTCACATAGGATCAACACTAGATCCCATCGAGACCCAAATCCTCCTTTAATCATTGACAATCCTGAGAGAATTCTATGGCAGACTTCTAACTCTGGAAAATCAGCTGCTAATAGGAGCCTCTTAAGAACAAATTATGTCCCTGAAAACCTTGTTGTCTTAGAGGATTCACACTTTGATTTACATCATACAAAGAACATCTTTAGAACTAGATCTCAAGGTGATTTAAACCAAACTGATCTTGACATTGCTGATTTGCAACAAAGCTTCAATAGAGAAGTTTCACCTTCCACTCCTCCTGACTCCCTGCTTATTCATCACTTTAACCTTTTCCATAATAAGTCTACTCAAAATCAGTTTGCTGGCCCAAGTGTTTCTTCCACTCCAATCCATACTACCATTGTGAAAAACACACCTGTTCAGCCCACTTTCCCTTTCACAAACCCACCCCTTGTAAATCCACCCTTATTTCTAACCATGGCAACATGGTATGCCCCATTAGTGTTACCACAACCTCTGCTTCCCCTACCAAATGATTACCAATCCAAAATCCCTCACTTCACTAGAAAAGAGTCTACAACAGCTCAACATCATGTAGATAGGATGGAAGATGCATTTGAGTACATGGAGATAGAAGAGGAAACTGTGAAGATGAGGATATTCGCCCAAATTTTAGGAGGAGATGTAAAGAAATGGTTTAAAAACTTACCTCCTAACAGCATAAATGATATCCCTGCCTTACATCAAACATTCATCAACAAATGGGAACTCAAAAAGAATCCTCTCCAAATAGTAGCAGAATATAGCAGCCTCAATAGAAATCAAGGGGAGAGTGTTCATGATTACTCCACTAGGTTCAATAGCATTTATAATGCTCTTCCACCTCACATGAAACCTCCTCAAGGCATGGCCTTAGTAAGATATCCCAAAGGCCTTGATGCTGACATGATGTATCAGTTAAGGGAGAGGGATTACTTAACCTTAGAAGACATGCAGAGAGGAGTTGTGAGTGTAGAAACAAACATAATTGAGAAAATAAATAGGTTGAGATCATAGAAGAGGGTAACTTATAAAGATGACCTACTACCCTCGACCTCAACTTCTGACACAAAAATTGACAACCTAGTGAAGGTGATGGAGAGGATGCTTGAAAAGATCAACTTAAATGATAGAGTGCCACCAAGAGAACCTCAAAATAACCAAAACAGAAATAGAAATCAGAATTATAGAAGAGAAAACAATCAAGATAATCCAAAAGAAAGTGACCAATAGATTAGACCCCCCTTCCAACATAATTATGTAGATCAATATGAGGAAGATAGAGAGATGGAAAGGTTGGGAGAATCTCATGTAAACTTGATTGGATCAGACAGTGGGGATGATGTTTTCCTCACTGAGGAAGAACAAGGTTTCTTTTCTTATCAAAGTGCAAACACCTATGAAGATTTTGATGACTATAGATTGGGGTTTGAAAATGCAATCATGGAGGTGCAAAAACTCTATGATATTAGGAGCAAGGGTAACATAGATAATTCAAAGGACAAGAACACTAATACTGCTATCAAGAAAAAAACAGAAACTCAGCCCAAAAAGACAGCAGAAAAAACCAACATTTTGACCAAGAAACCAGAAATAAACAAAGACAAAAGTGTCCAGTCAGATGTTGAACAAAGTATCCCTAGCACTTCAGCTAGTGGTCCTAATAAAAATGTCCCAATTACCAGTCCAAACAAGTTTCAGTAAATCAAAATTGCTGACAAGAATTCAATTGAAAAGACAGATGTAAATATGAGCAATTCAATTGTTCCTTTCAATCTTGAGGGAGAGATTGCTAAGATAAAAATTACCATTCCCCTAGCTGAACTAGTAACCCAAGAGGTGTACAAAAACCAAGTTTTGAAAGCTTTGAACTTAGGAAATGATACTGACACCTTAAACTTGACAAATGACAAACCTGAGTTGTTGTTTGGTCTAGAAGTTGAAGGAAAATACCAAGAAGGGGTTGTCCCTCCCTTCTATGTTAGCTTGAACATACATGAGAAAATTTTACACAATTCCATGTTAGATTCAGGAGCTTCACACAATCTAATGCCCAAGGTGGTAATGGAAATCTTAGGCTTAGAGATTACTAAACCCTACAAAGATTTGTATTCCTTTTACTCAAGCAGAGTCAAATGTTTGGGTTTAATCAAAGATTTATGTGTTAATTTAGCTCAAATTCCTGCTAAGAGTTTAGTCATGGATAGAGTTGTAGATGACATTCCCCCTAAGTATGGCATTCTCTTGTCAAGATCTTGGGAATCCAAACTTTAGGGAAGCCTTCAAATGGACATGTCTTATGCCACCATCCGTGTTTTTAACCAAAGCAGGAGACTATACAGGGAATCTTACATGAAGTACATGGTGAGCAACATATAAAAACCAAAAAACTCTCCAATCTATTCTATTCAATCGAGTTTATATTCCTTTATCTTAGGTAATGAAGATGAAATCACTCAACAAGATAAGGAAAAAATTGACCCAATCAGTTCACTAGAACAATCAAATCTTCCCTCGCATCAAATGCAAAACATTAAAAATCAACAGCAACGAGAGAATGAAAATAAGGATGACATAATTTGGACAATAAAATTTGATGGATCTTGTAATAAAACAAGTGCAGGAGCAGGTGTGTGGATTCAAAATACAAATAAGAGTTTTTCATATAAATTAGATTTCCCATGCACTAACAATATTGCTGAGTATGAAGCACTTCTCCTAGGCTTACAATTTCTTAAACACTTAGAAGCCCAGAGGATATCAATCTTAGGAGATTCTAAACTTATCATAAGACAAATCAAAGGAGAATACTCAGCTAGAAATCCAAGGCTTAGGGAATATCGCAACGCTACCCTTGATCTATTGAAAAGCTTTGAAAAGTATGAACTTATTTTCATCGCTAGAGCACTGAATCATCTAGCAAATGAACTCACTTTCAACGCCAACAATTGTCAAATACCTAAGATAAATGAACAGCTTAGCATAAAGGTAAAACATAGGCCTGTTGTGCCTGATAATAAAGATCATTGGCAAGTGTTTGACTTTGACAAACACATAGATGATTTCTTGAAATCATAAAATGATTTCAGCATACCAATATCAGAAACCAGCCATAAAGAAAATTGTCTGTATATTGAACAAATCCCAGAATATGAAATGACATATACTGCTGATATAAATCATTATGAAAATCATTTTGGAGAAGAGATAATTGACAACACAGACCAAGAAGACTTGGATGTTTTACAATGCAAAAATGATAAAATTCCAAGAGGTCTAGCACCTTTAGAACACCTTTTTTATTTTAACGATGTAGCCAAAGAATCGAAGATGGAGCCTTTGGAAACGAATATAGAAGAGCATAACATAGGCAATATAGCAATCTCCCATCTCACATCAAATTGCAGTACATAGGGTTGTTCAAAGAGTTTAAAGATGTTTTTGCTTGGGGATACAAAGACCTAAAATCGTATGATACCAGCATCATCCAGCATAAAATCCCTTTGAAGGAAAATCGAAAGCCTTTTAAACAAAAAATAAGGAGAATAAACCCTGTTTTATTACCTTTAGTTAAGGTAGAGATTGAAAAGATGCATGTTCCTAGGATCATTATACCAATTAGATATTCAGAGTGGGTATCAAACTTAGTTTCTGTTAGAAAGAAAACATGGGAAATCAGGCTCTGCATTGACTTCAGAAATTTAAACAAAGCCTCTTTAAAATAAAACTACCCCTTACCCAAAATGGACAATATAATTCAAAGGGTGGTTGGGTCAAAAAGGATATCCCTCTCAGATGGGTTCTTAGGTTACAACTAGGTGTTAGTGCTCTCAAGTGATCAAATCAAAACTGCTTTTACCACACCTTGGGGCACCTGTATGTATGTCAAAATGCATTTCGGATTGATGAATGCAGGGGCCACCTTCCAAAGGGCCATGGACATAGCCTTCTCTAAATATATTGGCTATTTCATAATCATTTACCTTGATGACATAACCGTTTTCTCAAAAATTGATGAGGAACATTTGATTCACCTGAGAAATTTTTTTGAGAAGTGTAGAAAATTTGGCTTATCATTGAATCCCAAGAAAACACTCTTTGGTCTCCAAGAAGGTAAACTTATTGGCC
Organism: Pinus albicaulis; assembly: GCA_034641835.2. NCBI lineage: Eukaryota > Viridiplantae > Streptophyta > Pinopsida > Pinales > Pinaceae > Pinus > Pinus albicaulis. Next base: position 393,810,716 of record CM076581.1, read on the forward strand.
ACATAATTTCAGAAGAGGGAATTAAAATAGACCCTACAAGGATAGATGGCATATTACAGATCAGCCATCCAAGAAGCCTCAAAGAACTACAATCTTTCATTGGAAAGATTAATTTTCTGAGAAGGTTCATCCCCAACCTTGCTGAGCTACTAAAAAACATAAAAAAAATTCTTAAGAAAGATGTAGGTGTAAAATGGACTTTACCAGCTAAAAAATCATTCGAACTGGTCAAACAAGATCTTACTCAAACACCAATCTTGATTGGTCCAGATTTCACCAAAGACTTTTATATCTTTTCTTTTGCATATGAGCATACAATAGCTGCAGTTTTACTTCAAAAGAATTACTTGGGTCAAGAACAACCAATATCATTATTTAGTAGGGCCTTAAGAGATGCTCCTCTCAAATATAACATCATGGAGAAGCAAGCCTTAGCATTAGTGAAAGCATTAAATAATTTAGGGTCTATATTTTACACTCTCACATAATTTCTTTTGTTCCACATACTGTTGTCAACGAAATTCTCAGTCAAGACCCTAATGGTAAAAGGGGAAAATGGATTGCAACTATTCTTGAGTATGACTTAGAAATCAGGCCCACCAAACTAGTTAAAGGGCAAGGATTAGCAAAATTTATGGCTGAGTCTAACTTCCATGCACTAGACATGAATATGGTAGATGTGTTGGAAGAAATAGAAGAATCTAATGCTCCTTTTATTGAAGAAACATTTCTGAATTCTCCTTGGTATGCTGACATTATTTATGTCCTTTTATATTTAAATGCCCCTCCTTCTTTGTCCAAAACTAAAGCTAGATTTTTGAAACATAAGGCTTTGAGTTTTTGCATCTTAGATGGGGTATTCTATTGGAAAAATGTTGTTGGAATTTTTCTTAAATGTTTACTTGAAGATGATGCAAGGAAAATCATGCATGAGTTTCATGATAGAGAATGTAGAGGACACCTCTACTGGAAGGCCACAACAAACAAAATTCTTAGATATGGTTACTATTGGCCTACCCTTTTCCCAGACACTCAAAATTTGGTCATGTCTTTCCATAAGTGTCAAATCTTTGATGGAAAAACAAAACCTCTTCCCTTACCCCTACATCCTATCGGAGTCGAGGCACCTTTTCAACAATGGGGTTTAGGTTTCATTGGGGAAATTCACACATCCTCCTTAGCTCAACATAAGTGGATCCTCATGGCCACTGACTTATTTACCAAATGGATAGAAGCTATACCTTCCATAACTGCTAATGACTCTGTCATTATCAAGTTCCTTGAAACAAATTTCCTATCCAGATTTGGTTGTCCCAGAAAAATCATAACAGACAATGTTATTACTTTTAAATATAAAAATATGGTTGATTTATGTTACAAATACCACATAACCTTGGGCCATTCCACTGCTTACTATCCCTAAGGAAATGGATTAGCTGAATCTTCCAACAAGAGCCTCATCAATATCATTAAAACCTATTGGAACATAATCAAAAATCATGGCATGGTAAGCTGGTTCATGCCTTGTGGGCTGATAGGTTAACTACAAAGAAATCAATAAATATGTCCCCCTATCAGCTAGTCTATGGTATGGACACAATTTTTCCCACCTCATTAGGAGTTCCAGTCATGAAACTCCTTCAAGAAGTGCAGACTGAAGAGAATGATATGCAGAGAAGAATCAACCAAACAATCCATTTACAGCAGACCAGAGAGCAATTCTATGAAAGAACACTGCTAATCCAAGAAAATATGAAGAAGCTATTTGATAAGAGGACTAAGGCAAACAACTTCCAAGTTGGAAATGTTGTTCTTAAATGGGATTCAAGGAGAGAAGAGAAAGGAAAACATGGCAAGTTTAAGAACTTGTGGAAATTTCCCTATATTCTTCATGCTGAAAGGGGCCACAATGCATTTTTCTTGAAAGAATTGAATGGAGAAGATCTGTATGGAGGTGTTGTCAATGGCAGGATGCTCAAGCATTACTTTTTCCAAGAGTCTTGAGTTTTAAAGCATTTTATTTTCATTGTAAATATCATAGTCTAAACATTGCATTCAAAGTTATAAAAATAAAAATACAAAAACAAAGAAAAGAAAGAAAAGAGGGTAGACTGAGAAAACAGGAAAGGTATAGCCCCATACCAAAAAAGAGAGACAAATCTAAAAGTGTGCAAGCTCAAAATCCACTCCTAAGGAACACACTTCTAGTTAGTCAAACGGCTTAATCTTGGCTAATTAGCTTTAAATTTTCTGCTGATAGGATAGTGAATTCGATTTTCCAAACTGTTTAATCTAGGCTTATCAATAGATAGATTAGGATAGAAATTAAAGGTTCAAGTATGCTCAAAATCCGAACCTAAATTTCCAAGCAAAGAGAATGACTCAAATCTGTTTTAAATCGTGAATCATAAAAGATGTAAAACTGGTTCTAATCAGCTCAAAATATGAGCCAGTGGACAGAAGAAAAATAGCTCAAACAAATTCAAAAACAGAGCTGTAAAAAAGGGGTGAAGGAAATGATTTGAAGTTTCAGATCCTAAAGCTTCCTTTTTGTTTTAAATTTTGTGCAAAATAATGTCTATGTTTAGCTTGTTTTTATGCCATAGACCAACATCAAGTTAGACTATTCAATCCTGACTTGATTGCTTTTTAAATTTCTGTTGTAGAATTTAGAGAATAAATTCTGTTAGACAGTTTAATCCCAACAGACAGTAGATTAGGTAGAGAATCATATGGGCTCAATTGTTTAATCTGAGTCCATGGAGAAATAAGAAGTAGAAATAGATTTGATTTCCTGCTTTCAAAAGAATAAAATGTTTTGAAAGAGTTTGCCAATCCAAGTGCACTCTAAAAGAAGAAAAAAAGGTTAGATCAGTAGGATTGGGTAGGTAGAATTATTGTATTGATGAAGATCCATTGTTTGTATGGCTGCTAATATGTTTTCAGAGCAAAAGAATATCATCCACAGAAAGAAAGGTAGCCCAATGGATGAGGTAATTGATCGGCCTCATAGAGAAAGCAAGTCTGAAGTTCTTGATGCCTTCAAGAAGGCACCATCCCCAAGTGGAGCCACTGTTAGGCACCTATAAAAATTTGTTATGCCAAAAGGTGGCTAAATCATTTTTTGAGCCTTCAAGGAAAAAATTTTATTACAAAAAGTGTTGGCTCTTGAATACTTTTGAAGGCCTCATGACTCTGTCCTAAATCTTCCTTACTATGCCTATTATACCCCATAAATTTTGTTGATTTCCAAAAGTGGACACTGCTGCAAGCACCATTTTCCCCCTTCCTTCCACTTCCAAAATTAACCTCATTTTTACCCCTTTAATCCCCATTAAAATTCCTTTTTTTCATGTTTTTCCCCTTTCCCCTTCATCAAAACCCCTTTGATAAGGTTTAAGAATCCTTCTTTCCTTATCGAAACTCTCAAATTCCTTTGAAAATCATTGAAAATCCATAAAAATAACATTTTTTATAGATTACAGACTTAAGCCCCCTTGGGCTAAGTCTTTAACCCTCCCCCTCCACGCGTCTTGGTGCTAGAACCAAGCGCCAGCCTTCCAAGCACTTATCGCATCGCCCGATCATGATTTTCCCTTCCTCCATAAACCCTGGTCATATGATTTTCCATATAACCCATAGCCCCATAGTTGGGCACCTATCTACTTCGAATAAATATTTTTGCCCAAATTATAAACCTTTCTTTATATAAATTTGTCGGTTTTTATTATATACATAATAAATTTTCTGCCGATGTAAAGGTTCTAATCACTCTCCACCGTCGATCTGATCCACAGATCGACGGCGCGCAATCCATCACCCCGATGGTCCCCGCCAGCCACTTATTGTTGCAAAACCGAGTGGATTTCATTGCATCGCTTTTGAGAGAGGGGTGGTTTATTCTATTTCACAGCGATTCCATTCACTGCCCGACGCGTGGCCTTGAGCACTGTTCAAAAAATGTCGCTCATCGCACGTAAAAGTTTGACTGTGGAGTGGGCGCGATATTGATGCGCGTCGTCCGATCTGAGGCCGCTCATCGGACGGTAGTCATTTTCTGAAGATGCCCGTGCGATAACTTGGGGTATGGCGCAGTGTTAAAAGCATCTCCTCCATTGATCTGATCTGAAGATCGACGACCCAAAATTCATCTCCCTGATTCCGCGTCCAATCAGCATTTCCGGACCTGAGGGTTTTATTCATCTGGATTTTATTGAAAAATTGATGTCCAGGCATGTTTCTAAGGTTTATTGGCGCCTGTTCTCTGCCATTGATCGTGTGGGCCGATATCATCTGATGGCCCATGATCGTCCCGAGTCCCGAACATAATTTTTGATCATTTTTTCACCGAAACAAAGGTTTTAAACCTTTTTTCCCATTTTTATTTTATTTAAAAAAAAATATGTGACCCCTTCACGTTGTTTAGTCACCCTCGCTCCCGACCGTTGATCTCTGTGCGATCAATGGTTCCGATTTAATTTCCTCCTCCTATCTCCTTTGACCTCCACTAATAAATCTCGACCGTTGGATGATTCCATCCAACGACCACACTCTCTCCACGCGCCTTTTGAAGCAGTTAACCTATACATGCAATATTTCATAATTATTTTTTTATTTTGCAGGGTTTAAATGGTTTTCCACCATGCTAAAGAAAATTCACAAGCTGAGGGTGACGATCCTCCTACCTCAGATTCATCCAAGAGAATCATCCGCAGGGTTTAAACTCCACATTTCATTGATGTTTCATGAGGAATTGATGCCCTATCGACCCCTGCACAACCCTACATACCAGCAAAACACAGTAAATCAAGCACAGTCAGAGACTATCAATGCCGAAGACAAAATTTATCAGAACAGAAGATTTAAGACAAATTTGTGGGGATTACGTCTAAGATGGTTTATCAAAAGCCTAATCCCCAATTAAAACATAAACCAAAAGCCTAATCCCCAATTAAAACATAGTTAACAGAAAAATCATAAAGGTTCATCAGACAGAGAGTCTACGCTGCCACATCAGGGGCTAATTGAATCCCCCAACTACCACAGAGCCACCTACATCCTCAAATCAATCAAAAGAAGGCCAAAATTATTACCATACCAGGATATATTTTGCATCAATACAACTGAATAGTTAATTCAACCAAAGGAACTTATTGTAAACTATCAATAGAAGTTATTGCAAGGATAACGAGGAGCCTTGAAGTCAAAAAATTATTTCCATCAAGCCTTATAGTTAATGTAAACCAATTAATACAGGGGAAATATCATAAATCTTCTCTATTAAGCCCCTCAAAGGTTGAGAGACAATGCACTGTATTAATTTAACTTAGAAGATATTTTATCCCATTCTACCTCCTCATTTTTTCTATAAATACTTCTGTAGAATATGAGAAAGTGTTGGTTGGTTGATCACTAGTTGTAATATTGAAACTCTTTGAAATAATACATAGTCTGTTGAAGTTGAAGAACAAATTGAAGTCTTGGAAGCCTTGATGATGTTGTTGCATGCTTGTTCCTGAGAAGGCTCTATCATTATATCCATGAGCTTGGCTATTGGTGAAGTATTTTGAACTGTTAAAGTTTTCTCCTGTTTTCATTCTATTCCATAATTTCTTACTACAATAGGTTGAAAGTTTTAGGCTAAGAAATGACTCCTGGAAGCACCTTAGAACTGTTCATCCTTCACTGTTTCATGTTTTCTTCTGCTGAGGTATTTTAGAGTCTTTAATCTCTCTCTTTAGTCCTCATGCTTGTTTATTTCCTTAATAGTTCGAACAGTTGGTTTCAGCATGACTTATGGTTTTCCCTGCTTGTCTGTTGCCACTAAAGGCTGTTATTGAAGTCTCCCTTTGAAGTATTTCTTTTTATAGTGAGCCAAGGAGGTCTATTCTGATCTTGCCCTTTGTCCTTTCTTAAACAGTTGTCTTAAAGGTCTTTTATAGTTGTGATTATAGATGTGTTAGGTGTTCCCTCTTCTATGACTGCAATTATCAGTGAATATTTTATGCTTTCTAAGTCATTTAAAATAAAATCTTTGAGGAAATAGGGTGTTCCCTGAATCTTAGATTTCATTTTAAAAGTTTTTTTGAAATCATTTTCTTATTAAAGGTGTGATTTGTAGAATTCAAGGTTAGCCCTGTCTATCAAATAGCTCTTTATTGTTAAAATTGTGTTTTCAAATTCCCTTTGTTGAGAATTAAAATTCTCTTTTCAAATCATTGATGTCCATCTCATTCCAAAAACCAAAGGATCCTGCGGCCAAGTTAGATTTTCCCTCTGATATCCCATATCCATTGATGAGTGTGTTATGACCTCTTCTTGACTCCATTGGCCAATGAACCAGATGTTTCTCCATTCTATATATCTTTCCTAGACCTTTCATGTTCTGCTGTATCAATTCAACCAAACAAATAAACAAACACCTGCACTTAATAACTAGTCTAAAACCAATAATCAAAGCACACAAGATAAACCTTTGTAAACAAGCATCTCAGAGATCCCTCTCTGAGAACAGGAGGACTAGATCCTGTAACTCTAAAGATTGGTTATGATGTTGCCTTGTCTTTTGATTTTCCAAACTATCAAAACACGAGACATCAACAACCTTAACCTTACCCTTACCTAACCTAAACCTTAACTTTACCCTTAACCTAACCTTAACCTTATCTATACCCTTAACCTAACCTTAACCTTGAACTTAACTATAACTTAACCCTAACCTTGAAAAAACCCTTAAGGTTTGGGTTAAGTTATAGCTAAGGTCAAGGTTAAGGTTAGGTTATAGTGAAGGTTAGGGTTAAGATAAGGTTAAGGTTCGGGTCAAGGTTAAGGTTAAGGTTAGGGTAAAGGTTCAGGTGAAGGTTAAGTTTAAGGTTAGGTTATAGTGAAGGTTAAGGTTAAGACCCGTAACCCTAACCTTAAACTTAACCTTGAATTTACCCTTAACCTAACCCTAACATTAACTTTAACCTTATCCTTATCTTAATCTTAACCTAACCTTAACCTTAACCTAACTATAACCTTAACCTTAACCTTAACCTTGAACTTAACTATAACCTAACCCTAACCTTGACCAAACCCTTAACATTAACCTTAACCTTAACCTTTACTTAACCATAGCCTTGACCTTAACCTTAACCTTACCCTTAACCTTAACCTTAACCTAACATTAATCTTAATCTTACCATAACCTTTCCCTAACCTTAACCTTAACTTTACCCTTAACCTAACCTTAATTTTAACCTAACCTGAACCTTATCTTAACCTTAACTATAGCCTAACCCTAACCTTGACAAACCCTTAACATTAAACTTAACTTCACCCTTAACCTAACCTTAACCTTAACCTTGACTTTACCCTTAACTTAAGCTTAACCTTCACTATAACCTAACCCTAACCTTGACCAATCCCTTAACATTAACCTTAACCTTACCCTTAACCTTGACCTTAACCTTAACTTTAACTATAACCTAACCCTAACCTTGAACAAACCCATAACATTAACCTTAACCTAATCTTAACCTTAACCTTAACCTTAACCTAACCTTAACCTTGACCTTAACTATAACCTAACACTAACCTTCAGCAAACCCTTAACCTTAACCTTAACCTGACTAAACCCTTAAGGTTAGGGTAAAGTTAAAGTTAAGCTTAAGGTCAATTTCAAGGTTAAGGTTAAGTTAGGATAAGTTAAGGTTATAGTTAGGTTAATTTTAAGGTTAAGGGGGTCCTTAACCTTAACCTGAATAAACCTGTAACCTTAAACTTAACCTTAACCTTAACCTAACGTTAACCTTAACTAAACCCTTAACCTTAACCTTCCCCTAACCTTAACCTTAACCTTACCTTTAACCTTCACCCTTAACCTTAAGGTTAAGGTTAAGGTTATGGTTAAGGTAAGTTTAAGGTTAAAGTTAAGGTTATGGTTAAGGTCAAGGTCAAGGTCAAGGTTAAGGTCAAGGTCAAGTTAGGTTAAGGTAAGGTTAAGGTTATGGTTGGGTCAAGGTTAGGGGTTTATTCAGGTTAAGGTTAAGGTTAACAGTTTTTTCAAGGTTAGGTTTAGTTTAAGGTTAAAGGTGAAGTTTATGGGTAAGGTTAAGGTCAAGGTTATGGTTAAGGTTAAGGTTACGGTTAGGTCAAGGTTAGGTTAAGGTTAAGGTTAGGTTATAGTTAAGGTCAAGTTTAGGTTAAGGTTAAGATTTGGTAAAGGTTAAGGGTAAGGGTAAGGTTAAGGTTAAGGTCAAGTTCAAGGTCAAGGTTAACCTTAAGCTAACCTTAACCTTAACCTTAACCCTAACCTCAACCTTAAATTTACCCTTAGGTTATGAGTTTAGTCAGTTTAATGTTAAGGTTAAGGTTTTGGTCAAGGTTAAGGTTAAGGTGAACGTTAAGGGTAAGGTCAAGGTTAAGGGTAAAGTTAAGGTTAAGGTTAAGGTTACGGGTTTAGTAAGGTTAAGGTTAAGGTTAAGATGAACGTTAAGGGTAAGGTCAAGGTTAAGGGTGAAGTTAAGGTTAAGGTGAAGGTTAAGGGTAAGGTTAAGGTTAATGTTACAGGTTTAGTCAGGTTAAGGTTAAGGTTAGGGGAAGGTTAAGGTTAAAGTTAGGTTAAGGTAAGGGTTTGGTCAAGGTTGAGGTTAAGGGTTAAGGTTAAGGTTAAGGGTTTGGTCAAGGTTAGGGTTAGGTTAGAGTGAAGGTCAAGGTTAGGTTAAGGGTAAGATAAGGTTAACGTTAAGGTTAAGGTTAAGGTTAGGTTAAGGTCAAGTTCAGGGTTAAGGTTGTTACACCATTTTTTGGTCATCTAACCTATTATCATTAGATGGACCCAAGTACACCATGTAAGACCAATTTTACCCTAAGTAAAATTTCCTTCACTATGTTAAATAACTTAATAAACCACATTTATTAGGTTGTTTATGGTCTAAACAGGAAACCCCAAAAGGAAATATTAAACAAACCTATTTTGTTTAATTTTCCTCATGGAATAATTAATTAAACCATAATTTAATTATTATTCTTAGTCATGTTTAACCCAAAAACAAAGAAATTAATTAGATAAACCTTTATTTATCTTATTATTTTCTAGGAATAATTATTTAAATCTTATTTAGATAATATTCCTTGTTAAATATGACCAAATCACCCACAAATAATTAAATAAATCATTATTTATTTGATTATCTTTCAACTACTTCCTTAAAAAGATAAATAAATCATTTATTTATCTATTTTTAACAAATAAAGGGATTTTACCCAAGTCAAATACTTTTTCCCTCCAACAAATATAATAAAATATTCCATAAAAAGTGGATCTAGATCTGGTTAACCCATGCACCAAGATCTAGAATGACCCAATATTTTGTTATAAATAGGAGGGTTTTTCCTACCATTCTTCACCTTTTGTTTCCTATTAGATCACTCAGGATCTATACACTTGGTCCCATTTTTCCATCATTTGCCGTGTGAGCTCCCATTGAGCTCTATTCTTTGCATTGGGTTTTCTACACCAACAAGAGAGAGAAATCTTAGATCTGAAGTGCTGAGGACTTCCAAGAACCCATCCCACTGAGGAGAATTGAATACGCCTTCTTGTTTTCCTCCCAGGTGCCCAATTAATATAAAAATTCTTTCAAAAATTGTTCTTGTCTTGTCTATTGGTATATGGAGCAAACCCTTGTTTTTACTGCTTAATGTCTTTCCATGCATAGATCTGGTTTTTTGCAACTCTTTTCTTGTTCAACTAACCGTAGATCTGAAGATATTGGCAGCCACTTTTGTTGTTAGGGCTATTAGTTATGCGTAGCTAAAGTGGTCCTTTTTCGTACACTTCGACAAAGGATTCATACTAACAAATGGTGACTCCACACGGGTTTTAAATTATGACCGCTGTCGTTTTTCATATTCCTACATCTTCAGCTACTTCAGACCCTAGGGTTTCTTTTCAACTGTTTATTTTTCCTATTTTTATGTTGTTTTTCTCACATAAAACCCTAAAACATTAAAATTTTTAACTTCCGTGTGTTTCTGGCCCTATTGCGCAGGTAAGCGACACCAGCCGCAACTGAGACGGCAACTTTTCCGAAAATCTGCCGCCGAGACAACCAGAACAGGAGGTCACACTTTTCAACCCAAAAAGTGCGACTTGGACCTCCAGGTCACACTTTTCAGCCTCTTTTCTGCGACTTGCACTGAAAATAGGTCAGAACCTGCAACCTGCCAATTTTTCAGTGGTTTTTTTGCAATTTTTTTGGGTTTTGCTGAAGCTTCTGTCAGGGTTTTCCAGCCTCTGTCTCAGCCCGCTTTGACCTAGTTCTGATCTGTTTTTACTCATATAAGTGGGAACCTAGCCCCCTAGGACTTCAGTACCCTCCACTTTTCGTGGACGAGTTTTAGCTGTTTCAGCCGTCTGTTTTTCAGAGTTTCAGCCTTCCCTTTTTCAGATCTGAAACCTCCTCCTCAGATCCCTTTAAATCAGCCTTTCTTCCTTTCAAATCACCTCTTGTCATTTTGTTTGGACCTCTCTTTAGGACCTCCTCCCTGTCCTTTCCGCTTTTTGCTGATTTCCTCCCTTTTTTCCAACCACCTTGCCTCTGTCTCTTGGCTTTGATCTACACCTCTTTTCACCAGCTTTATCCTTTAGATCCCTGTCCCTCCCGACCTTAGATCTATTGGCCTCTTTTCAGTGTGTTTTGACTATATTTTTTCCCCCTTTTTAGACTAGTTTTGAGGGACCCTCCTTCTTGGGTTAGATAGATGCAATAGTAGCTGTTAATTTTCTGTTATTTCAGCATTATATACTGTTCTCTGCAGATTTATTTTTAGTTACGCAGCACACTTTTTCTTGCTCTCAAAACGGAAATGGTTTTAAAAAATTAAAATTAACGCACACCACACACTGACCCTAAGTGAAGAAGCGCCTGGTTAACACCGCCTGGCAAAGACTCTAAAATCAATTGTCACTGCACATTTTCTGCCCTTGAACTCACTTGATTCTGTCCCTTTTTTCCCTTGTTGATTTCCTTCTTCTCGTCATCATTGCGCCCCAAGGTGCCTTTCCCGGAGACTTCTTGGCCTTCACCCTCAGTTTTCGGTCGATCGACCTGCTCCATCCCGCCGTCGTCGAGCCAATCCTCCTCCGAGTCCGCACTCTGACTCCTCTTCTGATTCATTGGGTTCTTCTTCTCCTCCTGGTTCTCCCCCTATCACCTTCACTATGTCTGGTCCAGGGCCTAACGTTAGCCGTGCTCCAGGCCCTAATGCCGGAACAACTACTAGCGGAACCGCCACAGGAACTACCTCGGCCATACCCTTGCTACCATACATTGCAGGCCTCAGCCTCCCTGATTTCAATCAGTTGATCAATGACCCTATCCGCCACGATGTTGGCTAGCCTGCTATGCCAACCAAGCTCCCCTCCGACATCCCTAAGTTCGAATGCCTTGCTGGATAAGATCCAACCAATCATGTCTGATCTTTCCACATGTGGTGTTCCTCCAATTCCATTACCAATGACTCCATCCATCTTCGTTTGTTCCAACGCACGCTTACCGGCGAAGCTTCTAAATGGTATGTCGACCAAGCCACCTCTTCCCATACCACCTTTGCAACTATTGCCCAAGAATTTTTATCTTACTTCCAGCTCCCTCTCCGATATGATACCGGTACGGAGCTCTTGACTTCCTTTAAGCAAACATCTTCGACCTGCCTTTCCACCAATGTTCAGGAATGGCGACATAGAGGAAAATTATGTCGAGCTCCCCCCTTCGAAGATCGGATCTATATGGAATGGTTCCTTCGCTCTCTCTTATCTCCCATCGGAAAAGATGTCACCTCCCATTTCCCTCAAACCGAAGAAGCTGCCCTCCAAATAGCCTTGAAATATGACCTGATCTATGCCCAGTCTGGTTATGTTTATACCGTCCTTCCTGACCTCCCCAGGCCCGGCAGCGCTAATGCCCTGGGGGCATCTCATTCCGTCGACAATATTGTTGGAACCCTTTCCCATCCGTATGCTCAACCTCCTATGGGCTACGGTCTCCCTCACGGAGGGGCCAACACCTCTAGCACTCTTCCCCCTCTTGGTAGCATGTACCCAGGATATGGCATGCCTCCTCCTTTTGCCCAACCTCCTGCTTAACTCAATGTTGCCCAACCTAACCATTACCCTTATCCGCAGCCTGGTGTGCCAGCTCCTCCAGCATATGCGCTTCCACCTCCCTTGCCTGCTCAACCCCAGCAACGACACCTACAGCCCCCTTCAGGGCAATTATTTGCACAGCAGGTTGCGACTAATCCCCCTTCTTCTCAAAGAAGGCAGAGAGGCAATCCAAATCAATCTGCCCCTGGTACTCATGGACCCAATCCTCAAGGTTTTGACCCTAACACTGCTAACCAGCAACAGGGCACTCAGCCGAAGCCAGACAGGCCTCTTCGTACCAACAAGCCTTGTTCGTGTTACGGTGTTTACGGTTATTACACCCATGATTGTCCCCTTTTACCATAGATGCGGTAGATGTGGGAGTCTCAAGACACATTGCGCAGACAACATGCCTCCCCTAACGCTCCCCCTAATGTGGCCACTACTCAACCAGCTGTGTTTACTGATCCTTTCCCTCAGCAAGGATTTGTGGCTACCCAACCACCTGACGGGCGGGTCTCCACTCTACCCTCCATTTCTGGTTCCTCCAATTACCAGATCCTCATGATGACCTCTGATCCATCCCCAACCATCGACCTTCACCTTCAAACTCGGTCTCGCCAGTACCCCAAGCCTCCTGCTCAGTCTGCCCCCGAGCCTCCTTCTTCAGGTTCTACAGAGCCTGTTTCGACATCCAGTGGCCCCTTACATATCCCTCAACCCAAAGTTGAGGTTCATACCAAGATTCCTAAGGGACCCCTACGTCGAAACGCTGCTTCTGGTCGAGCTGCTCATTCGTATAGTATAGTAGATGATTTGGCGCAATCTCCTGCTGCCATTTCCACACTGGAACTCCTCCAGTCGTGCCCTTCCCAAAAGAAGGCTCTACTATCTGCCGTGGGCGCTGTAGATCCTGCTGATGACCAAATGATTTTTTTCGACGCCACTCAATCGGACCATCCTCCTCTCCCTCCTTCCGTCGCCTTCCAAATCCCAGTCAAAATCCGGAACGCCAACGTTTCCCGGTGCATAATTGATGAGGGGGCATCCACCTGCATGATGTCCGCTTCGGTTTGGAAACAACTCGGATCCCCTGAGTTGGCCCCTTCCACGATCACCCTTCGAGCGTGGGACGGCCATGCCTCCCAGCCCATTGGCCTGTTTCATAATTGTCCTATCACCCTCGCCGGTAAGACTGTTTGCGTTGACGTCGAAGTCATCGACGCCCCGCTAGACTACAACATTCTATTGGGGCGAAGCTACACCTATGCTATGTCTGCTGTCCCATCCGCGGTTTTCTGCAAGATGTCTTTCCCCATAATGGAAAGATAGTCACCATTGACCAGTTGACATATCATGAGCCAAAATCTCAGACCTCACCTGAGACGACCATCTCTTCTGTAGCCAACAAGCAAACCATCGATTCCTTGACCAGTGTCTCCCCCGGCGTTTACAAAGATTCCTCCCTTCTTGGAACTTTTCCTAATCTCCCCCCTCCTCCTATCACTGATCCCAGCTTATCGAATGTTTGCATGATGCAATCGTCTCAGGCTACCCTTAAGCGACCTGCTTCGGCTAGTCAGCAACCTCCCCCTCGCCCTCCGCAACCCACTCCTAGCCATTCATCTCAGCCAGCCGGACCTCCTCCTTCTATCCCTCCCCCTATAGCTGGTATCCTTGAACCCCTTTATCCTCCTGGATCGGTTCCCCCAGGCCTTAACCATCTCGGAGCCGTCCCTCCTGGTCATTACCGTGTTGGGCAGATACCTTTCCTGGCTCCCCCTCCCGGAGTATATTCTGTCCCCATCATGGCCACCCTCTCTCTCCCCAACCTCACCTTGGGCATACCGGTCTGGTACCTTGATCCTCCAGCCGCTACCCCTACTGGTCACCCCAAACCCTACATGGCTTTGACTCTAGTTCAACCGGTCCCCCTCGCTTCCTCTGTTGCCACTATGCCCCCAGCACCTCCACAGGACCCTTCTCCTGTCGTGACGGCTCCCAGGAAGAAAGGAAAAGCTCGCAAGGGGGCACCCAAAGACAAGACCACCACGACTGACCCGGCCCCTCCTCCGCCCGCAAAGCCTTGTGCCTTGTGTGATGTTGCCGGTCATGCCACCCATGCTTGTCCCGAGTTGCCCCATATTCAGCCCATGGTTAAAGTCTCGTTCCCCGAATCTACGGTCCCTGAAGCCTCCATTCCTTCTTCGTCTGTAACCAAGAACCCCAAGACCCTTCGCACCAACAAACCCTATGCTTTTTGCGGAGTCCATGGCCATTACTCCCACCATTTTCCTCACTTGACACATTACCGCGCCTCTTTAGAGGTAATCCGAGAGTATGAGGTTGAACAAAATAAATCCGCCTCTCCCATACTCACGCAGTATGCTTCAGGCTAGCCTGAGAATCCCCCCGCTCCCATCGACATCCCCCCCCCGATGTTCAGATGGCAAAGTCTACTATGACCATTCTTTACCTATCCTCCTCTGCGAGACACTTGGAGCCCAGTCCCCCTGCATCCTCCCCTGTTGTTTCGCCTGACCCCCTCTGTTCTACCCATACATGAGATCACTCCACCCGTGTCTCTGTTGACCTCCGCAGCCCGAGTCCTCGCCACACTCCCAATAGCCCTCATATACCATCATCTAGTTTGTATATGAGTCATCGTCATCCTGCCCCTTACACTCCCTCCCGCAGTTGCTGCTCGATGTCTTCTGTCCACTCACGCTGTCGTCATTGTATCTCCTCCCCCCATTTGTTGTCTTGTGACACCATTCTGTAGGACCTCCCGTCCCCACCCTTCATCGGTTACGCCGATGGTGCAAGTCGTTACTCCCGGAATCTAGCCTCGGCAGGTTGGGCCATTTTCACCCCCTTGCATGCCCTTCTCCTCTCTAACAGGGTCTGCATTGGTTCTGCCACCAAAAATCAGGTCGAATATGATGCAGTGCGTGGTCTCTTAGCCGATGCCCTCTTCCATCGCATCCTCCATCTGCATGTTCGTTTGGATTCCCTGCTTATTTTCATGCAACTAAATGGTGTTTATCATGTGCATAACCCTGTGCTATTTAGACGCTATTTACGAGTGAAACTTTTGATACGTGCATTTGAAACCATCACTTTCAACCATGTACCTCGAGAACAGAATCACTATGTAGATAGTATTGCAAATCATGTTCTAGATTGGCATTTATCACACGCATTTCATACAAGACAATAACATTCATAATCATTAAAAATGATGCATATCCATAATATGTGTCGCAAAACATGTGTTTAGAGTCCATCTACTCTGATACATATGACATGCCCACAGCATGTTACAAAAAACTCAAAACTGGGGGCACCACCTGCCCCTACATACACACTACGGGGCACCACATGCCCCACACCTACTCACTATCTGGCGGATCCCGAGCCAATGGCTCTGCCCCTGCAGCCCGTAGATCACGTATGCCTTGACCGGCCATCGCCATGCGCCGCATGACACCTCGCCATTCCGAGGGAAGACCAATACATGCCTCCACGTACTGGTCGTCTAAATCTTGCCACCCGCACTCTGAAACTCCTGTCAGCAACGTCTCGCATCTACGGCGGATGTCCTCCAGAAGGGCGGCCGCATCCTCATTGCGCGTTGCTCTCAACCCACTCAACCCTGCAGCTCCAGAGGCTGTCGGGCGCCCCATATATCCGGCCGGTTTTACCGGCACTATATCTGCATACCAAAAGTACATGAATCAGTACCTTTTCTACTATTCAATAACTTTAACATGCCCATACAATAATAGTTACTTATCACTTACCATCGGGCCCCCATACTCGACCAGGCGGAAGTGGTAGGTCCGGATCCCCACAATAACTCATCCCACTATAGGGATAGTCATCTATGTATAACGGCATCTGATCCCAATGGGCAAAAAACTCAGGTCGAAACACTCGCCCGACCGCCCCTCCTCCTCCTCTGCACAGTAGCCACCCCCACCGGCGCATCCTGGGCTCTCTCGGGCCCCCATCTGGAAGCTGTATACGAGGCCGCAAGGTCGGGATATTCTCAAAGAAGAAGGCACACAATAAAGTCCCATACGAGCAATCGTGGTTCACTTGCCGCTTGCAGAGTGACAACTGTCGTTTTAACGACACCAACATCATTTGGGCCCACCCATAGTAGGTCCCACTCAACACACTCTCTACAAGCATCATCTGCCCCCCGGTGATGTGATGGAACGCCTGGTTGCCCAGGATACGCAGCACAGCTGCGGCCACTGCACGGGTCTCTAGCCTCTCTAGATCCCCGATCGGTATCCGAGTCCCCTTGACTTGGAGACCCGGTCGACAATGTCGCTCCACAAACTCCATGATATGCTGCCCCCGCGGTAATACTGGCTGCGTGTTTCCCACCATCCCAAGTGGCGGGAGACCTGTCAGAAAATACACATCCTGGACTGTCAGTTCGATCCTGTGCCCCTGCACTACAAAGACCTCATGCTCTGGATCCCAATAACTGATAATCCGGGCCAACAAGGGCTCTCCATCTCTCAT
The DNA here is from genome assembly GCA_034641835.2 of Pinus albicaulis. Lineage (NCBI taxonomy): Eukaryota > Viridiplantae > Streptophyta > Pinopsida > Pinales > Pinaceae > Pinus > Pinus albicaulis. Next base: position 393,827,388 of record CM076581.1, read on the forward strand.
CAAAGGGTTCTCCAAAAACTTTAGAACCCCAAACCTGGCCAACACACGACGGACACCCTGATCTGCCTGGATCTCTGCCCGTAATGTACCCAGGTCTCTCTCTCTCCAGTTAACCCGTATATCTGCCATATCTGCACAAAAACATCATCTTTGTCAGCATACAGATAGGGAATACCATAATCAAACACAACAACCCAACTCTCAGCCATAAAATAGCACTAAAACCCCCTCATCTTCCAGGTCGCACTTTTCTGCCCAATTCTGGGAAAGGTCGCAGTTTTTGCCCTGAAACCTGCTTCCCAGGTCACACTTTTTGGCCCAAAAAGTGCGACCCGGCCGTAGAGATGAAGGAGGGTCTGTTACTGAGATTTTGGGCCCTAAACTGAACTTTCAATCCATCAAAATGAAAGAGTAAGGTTAGGCCTCTTACCTGCAACTGACGGATCTCGATTCCAACGGTCGGTTTGTCCGCTACGCTCACCACAAGATTTAGGGCCTTCTCTCCTCTCTACATTCACCACAGCAACACTAGCAAATGAGTGAATTTGGAGGGAAAACTGCCTTATTAAAAGAGAACCCTTGTTTCTTCTTTCGCCTGCTGCGACCATACCGTAGCCCCGTTTGACAAACCGTCTACACCGTTGGAAAGCTCTCACCGAGCCCTCAAATGGGTATCTGTTAGTTTTTTGTGATTTGATACTTCACCAAGACACATTTTGTCCAAGAAGGGTCACTTCACCTCTCCTTAAAATCGAATTTCCTCACTTACGACACTTGTACTTGGGGCACCATTTTGCCTCCTTACTTGTCTTTGTTCGTGTCGATTTTCGTCATGAGTTACCATCTTGTACTCATGTTTTCATGGTCCCCCATTGGGCCTTCCCTATGTGGCAGCACCATCAAGTCGCCCTTATTTAGAGCATCCAAGTTGAGTCATCATCGCATTCATGGAGTCTATCCCGAGTCCCTTTGTACCCCGCTATAGCCCTCCATCCTTCATTGCTTGGTCTCTCTCTTGTGTTGCACATTATGACCTTCAGTCCCACTGTCCCCTATCCCTTATGATATTGTGTCAGTCGCTGCCATGTCATTCATGCCCTTTATGCTCTAACAAGGGAAGTCGTCCATTCGCTACTTAGTCCTCTCCATTTCACTATCATCATTAGTGTCAGTCTGTTCGTCGCTCCACTATTTTCTCTCGTGCCTTAGTTGAGGATATCTCATTGCCTCACCTATGGCAGACCTCTTTCTGTCGACATCAGCTCATTCGTTCCAGAAGCCAGGTCTAGAGGGCGGTGTACCTTGGTTCCAGCTTCCACTCTTGTTTGGTGCCTCGGATCAGGCAAAGGGATCTCTCATTTCCCTTTGACTTGATTGTTTCTCCACTCCAGCTCCTTTCAGCATGATCAAGATCCGTATACTTGATGGTTCAGTGATGCAGCAGCAGCTCTTGGTGATTCCCAGGTGTGTGTGAGATGTCTCAGCCCTCATGAGGGGGTGGCCCTGCAGGTAGCCCCCCACATGCCCTGATGACCTCCTCCTTGCAGCCTTCGATGCAGCTCCAGATATTTGATGATGTTGGCCTTAGCCACTTGCAGCGCCTCTTTGATTTGCATGTATCAGTCATATTTTGTGAGCCCTTCCCCATTTACAGGGGGCATTTGGGTTGTATTTGTATCTCATGTACTCAGATATTATTGTACAAGTCCTGGCTGTTATCCCAGGCACAGCATGTATGTGGGATTCCTCATTGTATTTTTATCTGGCTCATGATTACGCCAGCTGTACTTTATGGTTCGGTCCCTTGTTTACCGGACACACTATTCTTTTGTACTTTGTCTCGGCGGGCATAGGTATGCCTCCCCCGCCGCCTTCAGCACAAGTACCCTCTCATAAAAAGAGACTTGTTGCACCTACGAGTCTCATCTCCTCAGGTTCTAGTCCTTCAGCACACTATCTACCTCACATTTCTCTCTCTGACATCCCTTTTGTTGTCTAGTGATTGTGTTCTTACAACGTACTTCGGTCATACGATTTGCTCCTGACACTCGCACGCTGGGGGGCAATCTGTTACACCATTTTTTGGTCATCTAACCTATTATCATTAGATGGACCCAAGTACACCATGTAAGACCAATTTTACCCTAAGTAAAATTGCCTTCACTATGTTAAATAACTTAATAAACCACATTTATTAGGTTGTTTATGGTCTAAACAAGAAACCCCAAAGGAAATATTAAACAAACCTACATTTTTTTTATTTTCCTCATGGAATAATTAATTAAACCATAATTTAATTATTATTCCTAGTCATGTTTAACCCAAAAACAAAGAAATTAATTATATAAACCTTTATTTATCTTATTATTTTCTAGGAATAATTATTTAAATCTTATTTAGATAATATTCCTTGTTAAATATGACCAAATCACCCACAAATAATTAAATAAATCATTATTTATTTGATTATCTTTCAACCACTTCCTTAAAAAGATAAATAAATCATTTATTTATCTATTTTTAACAAATAAATGGATTTGACCCAAGTCAAATACTTTTTCTCTCCAACAAATATAATAAAATATTCCATAAAAAGTGGATCTAGATCTGGTTAACCCATGCACCAAGATCTAGAATGACCTAATATTTTGTTATAAATAGGAGGGTTTTTCCTACCATTCTTCACCTTTTTTTGCCTATTAGATCACTCTGGATCTATACACTAGGTCACATTTTTCCATCATTTGTTGTGTGAGCTCTCATTGAGCTCTATTCTTTGCATTGGGTTTTCTACACCAACAAGAGAGAGAAATCTTAGATCTGAAGTGCTGAGGACTTCCAAGAACCCATCCCACTAAGGAGAATTGGATACGCCTTCTTTTTTTCCTCCTAGGTGCCCAATTAATACAAAAAATCTTTCAAAAATCGTTCTTGTCTTGTCTATTGGTATATGGAGCAAACCCTTGTTTTTACTGCTTAATGTCTTTCCATGCATAGATCTGGTTTTTTGCAGCTCTTTTCTTGTTCAACTAACCGCAGATTTGAAGATATTGGCATCCACTTTTGTTGTTAGGGCTATTAGTTATGCGTAGCTAAAGTGGTCCTTTTTCGTACACTTCGACAAAGGATTCATACTAACAAAGGTTAAGGGTAAAGGAAAGGTTAGGGTTAAGGTTAGGTTAAAGGTTGAGGATAAAGTTAAAGTTAAGGTTAAGGGTTTGGTCAGGGTTAGGGTTAGCTTATCCCTTAAGGTTAGGGTAAAGTTAAAGTTAAGGTTAAGGTTAGGTTAAGGTTAAGTTTAAGGTTAGGTTAAGGGTAATGTCAAGGTTAAGGTTATAGTTAGGGTTAAGGTTAAGGTTAAGGTCAGGGTTAGGTTAAGGTTAAGGTTAAGATAAGGATAAGGTTAAGGGTAAGGTTAGGGTAAAGTTTAAGGTTAAAGTTAAGGTTAAGGTTAAGGTTAGGTTAAGGTTAAGATAAAAATAAGGTTAAGGTTAATTTTAGGTTAAGTTTAATGTGAAGGTTAGGGTTAGGTTAAGGTTAAGATAAGGATACGATTAAGGTTAGGGTTTGGGTAAAGGTTAAGGTTAATGTTAAGGTTAAGGTTAAGGTTAATTTAAGGTTAAGGTTAAGTTAAGGTTAATTTAAGGGTAAATTCAAGCCGTAACCTTAACCTTAACCTTAACCTTAACCTTAACCTTAACATTAAAATTCACTATAACCTAACCCTAACCTTGACCAAACCCTTAACCTTAACCTTGACTTTACCCTTAACCTTAACCTTAACCTTAACCTTAACTGTAACCTTAACCTTACCTTAACCTAATTTAACCTTAACTTTGACCTTGACCTTAACCTTAACCTTAAATTTACCCTAACCTTAAGGTTTTAGTCATGTTAAGGTTAAGGTTGAGGTTTTGGTCAAGGTTACGGTTAGGTTGAGGTTAAGGGTGAAGGTTAAGGGTAAGGTTAAGGATAAGGTTAGGTTAAGGGTAAAGTTAAGGTTAAGGTTAGGGTTAAGTTTAGGGGAACGTTAAGGTTAAATTCAAGGTTAAGCTGAAGGTTAAGGGTAAGGATAGGGTAAGGTTAAGGTTAAGGTCAAGGTCATGGTTAAGGTTAAGTTAGGTTAAGGTAAGGTTAGGGTTCCGGTTAGGTTAAGGTTACGTTTAAGGTTAGGTTAAGGTTAAGATTAGGTTAAGGGTAAAGTTAAGGGCAGGTTAAAGGTAAAGTCAGGGTTAAGGTTAGGTTAAGGGTAAGGGTTTGGTACAGGTTAAGGTTAGGTTATATTTAAGGTCAGGTTAAGGTTAAGGTTATGGTTAAGGGTAAAGATAATGTTATGGTTAAGGTTAAGGTTAGGGTTAGGTTATAGTTAAGGTTAATATTAGGTTAAGGGTAAAGATAATGTTATGGTTAAGGTTAAGGTTAGGGTTAGGTTATAGTTAAGGTTAATATTAGGTTAAAGGTAAAGCTAAGGTTAGGGTTAAGGTTAAGGTTAGGTTTCGGATCAGGTTAAGGTTAGGTTAGGTTAAGTTTAAGGTTAGGTTAAGGTTAAGGGTTTGGTCAAGGTTAGGGTTAAGTTATAGTTAAGGTTAGGTTAAGGGTAAATTCAAGGTTAAGGTGAAGGTTAAGGGTTTGGTCAAGATTAGGGTTAGTTTAAGGTTAAGGTTAAGGTTAGGTTAAGGGTAAAGTAAAATCTAAGGTTATGGTTAAGGTTAAGTGTAAGATAAAGTTAAGGTTAAGGTTAAGGTTATTGTTAAGGTTAATGGGGTAAGGTTAAGGTTAAGGTTATGGTTAGGTGAAGGTTAAGTTTATGGTTAGGTCAAATTTAAGGTTAAGGTTAAGTTAAGGTTAAGGGTAATATAAGGTTAAGGTTAAGGTTAAGCTTAATATTAGTTAAGGATAAAGTCAAACCTTAATCTTAACCTTCCCCTAACCTTAACACTAACCTTATCCTTAACCTTAACCTTAACATAACCTTAACCATAAACTTAACCTTAAATTTACGCTTAAACTAACCTTAACCTTTCTGTAACCATAACCTTAACCTTACCCTTAACCTAATCTTAACCTTAACCTAACCCTAACCTTGACTTTACCCTTAACCTAAGCTTGACCTTACCTTAACCTTTGCCTAACATTAACATTAAAATTAACCATAACCTTGACCTTAAACTTAACCTTAACCTAACCTTAACCTTGACCTTAACTATAACCTAACCCTAACCTTGACCAAACCCTTAACCTTAACCTGACTAACCCCGTAACCTTAACCTTAACCTTACCCTTAACCTTAACTTATCCTTAACCTTAACCTTAACCATAATCTTAACCTCAGATTAAGGTTAAGGTTAAGGGTAAGGTTAGAGTTAAGGGTAAAGGTTAAGTTTAAGGTTACAGGTTTAGTCAGGTTAAGATTAAGGTTAAGGGTTTGGTCAAGGTTAGGGTTTGGTTATAGTTAAAGTCAAGGTTAAGGTTATGTTAAGGTTAAGGTTATGGTTAAGGTTAGGTTAAGGTTAAGGTCAAGGTTGAAGGTTAAGTTTATGGTTAATTTTAGGTTAAGGTTAAGGTTAAGGTTAGGTTATAGTGAAGTTAAGGTTAAGAACGCCAACCTTATCATTGACCTTACCCTTAATCTTAACCTTAACCTTAACATTAAACTTAACCTTACTATTCCCGTAACCCTAACCTTAACCTCAACCTTAACCTTAACTTTAACTATAACCTAACCTTAACCTTGAAAAAACCCTAATCTTAACCCTAACGCTAACCCTAACCTTAACCTTAACCTTACCCTTAACCTAACCTTAACCTTAACTATACCCTTAACCTAATCTTAACCTTAACCTAAGCTTAACCTTACCCTTAACCTTGAACTTAATGTTAGCTTAACCTAACCTTAACCTTAACTATAACCTAACACTAACCTTGACCAAACCCTTAACCTTAACCTTATCCTAACCTTAATGATAACCTTAACCTAACTATAACCTTACCCTTAACCTTAACCTTGACCTTAACTATAACCTAACCCTAACCTTGACCAAACCCTTAACCTTAACCTTAACTTGACTAAACCTGTAACCTTAACCTTACACTTGCCCCCTTAACCTTAATCTTAACCTAATATTAACCTTAACTAAAACCTAACCCTAACCTTAACCAAACACTTAATCAAAACAAAGCTATAAAAAAATGAATCAAAACAAAGCTATGGAGAGCGCCTCTTACCTGGAACGAATGAGAACCGAAATGATGTACTAGAGTTAGGTACCCATATTTCTAGTATACCACTTATTGTTATTATTGTACCCTTGTAACCCCCATTTTGTTATTATTATGCCCTTAAATTATTATTGTTAGGTTGGCTAGGATTACATTGTGGCCCACTAGGATTACGTTATGGCCACATGGACTCCTATATATAGAAAGGAGGTTTTGTAAATTGTATCATCCAAGAATTGTTCATTTATGTAATGTATTGGAAGTTTCCCCCTATAAGTGGCTTATTTCTAAGGCGTTGATATCTCTTTTCTTCTATTTTTGGAGCTGGTTACACAACATTTGGTATCAGAGCTTTGGATTCTGGGGTTTCGCTGCTCCAAACAAGTCATCATGGAATTTTCACTATAAATTTTTTTCTACGAAGTTTCAGAAGCTAAAATTTTTAGGGTGCGAATCTGAAAGCCTGAGGAATATCGCCTAAAATTTTCAGATTTTGGTTCGCAACATTTTCGGAGATATGATCTGTGGAAGTTAGGTCCATTTTCAGGCTCCTAAGAAGGTCATCGTGGAATTTGCGCTATAAATTTTTTTCTAAGAAGGTTTAGAATCTGAAATTTTTAGGGTACGAAGCTAAAATCTTGAGGAAATTCATCACAAAATTTCAGAGCTTGGTTCACAATATTTTTGGAGATATGATCTGTGGAAGGTAGTGCTTTTGCAGGCTCCCGGATTTCATCTAAAAGAGGTGATCGTGGGAAAAGTTCAATAACTCTCTCTCGGAGCATCGGATTGGAGTGCCATAAAAAGTGGTCACAATTACATGGACTTTGGTTTCTTAGATATCAATTTCAAAGGTGAAGGATGAAACAGTGACACTTGGAAAATCGTACAATTTTTCTCTACTGAACCAATTCATAATTAGGTCATTGTGGGAGATTGGACATAACTTTGTCTTGGAGAATCCAAATCAGGTCAGACCTATGGCATTCATAAGAGAATTCAGAGGGCTACTTTAGTGCAGAATTTAAGATATTGAAGAGCTGAAATCACAAATATAATCCAATTTCAATATCGAGCTCCTCAAAAGCAAGAAAAAGATGTGTATTTTTTTCCGAATTACATAAGTCTTGTTTGAAAAATCAATTTGAATTGATTCCAAGGGCATATTGTAGAATATATATCAGTATTGGGTTCTAAAACATGCCTAGTAAAAATAATTCAACACCCATTAAGCCTTCATAAGGCTCTACTATGACTCATGAAGATGAAGAATTGCAACATGATCTATCAAAATTACAAGATCAAGTGCACCAAGTTTCGCTCTCGTAAAGAGCAACAAAAAATGAAATGGAAGTTTTGAAGAAAGGCATGGAAGCAAAGATGGATGGTGTGAAGAATAATATGGATGGTTTGAAGAAAGGCGTGGAATCTAAGATAGATGGCATGGAAGTTAGCATGGAATCTAAGATGGATGACATGGAAGCTAAAATGGAAAACATGAAGAATGATCTAAAATCAGACATAGAAGGCTTAACAAAATTGATACAAGAAATGTTTCCTAATGGTGAAAATATAGTAGAGGAAACTCATGATGAGAAAAAAATAAATGTTAATCATGATTTCATAAAATATAATTCCATTTTCAAACCCTTCCTTAGAAAATTTGTGCTGGTATTTTTTGATCATATACTAATCTATAGTAGGTCTTGGAAGGATCATGTTGAACATGTTAATAGGGTGCTCAAACTATTGCAGGAGAAACAATTATATGCAAAAACATCCAAATGTTTCTTTGGAGCACAAGAGGTGGAATATCTGGGTCATATTGTATCTCACAAGGGTGTTAAAGTAGACCCTAAAAAAATTAAAGCCATTAAGGAATGGAAAGTCCCCACAACCATAAAGCAGTTGCGAGGATTTATTGGGTTAACAAGGTATTATCACAAGTTTGTTAAGAATTATGGGAGAATAGCAACACCTCTAAAAACATTATTGAAGAAAGATGCATTTTCATGGACTCTTGAAGCAACTAAGGCCTTTGAACATCTTAAAGAGTCAATGTGCCTAGCACCGGTCTTAGCTACGCCAGACTTCACAAAAACCTTTATTGTGGAATGTGATGCCTCAAGAAATGGAATTGGTGTTGTTTTAATGAAGGAAGGAAGACCCATTTCTTTTGAAAGTTGTCCAATCAAAGGAAAGTATTTACAAAAACCTATTTATGAGAACGAAATGTTAGCAAAACTGCATGCACTAAAGAAATGAAGAACTTACCTAATGGGAAGACACTTCAAGGTAAACACTGATCATGATAGTCTTAAACACTTTTTGGAACAAAGACTATCTTCAGAAGAGCAGCAAAAATGGGTCACAAAGATGTTGGTTTATGACTTTGAAATAATCTACAAAAAAGGAAAGCTTAATGTTGTTGCAGATGCACTCTCAAGAAAGAATGAAGAGGTGGAAACATTGCTTTGTGCCATTTCTATTATCCAACCAGATTGGATAACCGAAGCAAGAGATGAATGGAAGAAGGACAAAGATGTATGGACACTCATTCAAAAGTCGCAGCAAGATCCTAGTACATCTGATACATTTAGTTGGAAAAATGATTCCTTATGGTACAAAGATCGCTTATATCTTTGTAAGAATTCCCAACTAAAACAAAATATTCTTCTGGAATTGCACACTTCTCCTTTATGAGGACACTCGGGATTTTTAAAAACTTACCACAGGGTGAAGAAAGAATTTTTTTGGGATGGCCTTAAATCTGATATTCAAAATTTTGTGGTAGAATTTTTGGTTTGCCAGCAAAATAAAGTTGATGGTCAAACTGAGATAGTAAATAAATGTTTGGAAGGATATCTTCATTGTTTTGTATCTGATAAACGAACACAATGGGTCAAGTGGTTACCTCTCGCTGAATGGTGGTATAACACTTGCTTCCATACTGCAACAAAAATGACCCCATTTATGGCACTTTTTGGATATCGTCCACCATCCATCACATCATCTTTAAGGGAAAATTCGAAGGTTCAAGCAGTGGAAGATCACATCGAACATCAGCAAGAAGTTCTCCAACTCTTAAAGGATAACCTGAATTTGGCACAAAATCAAATGAAACAGCAGGCAGATCAACATCACAACAAGAGAAGTTTTGATGTAGGAGATTGTGTATTTTTACGGCTACAACCATACAAACAAATTTCCCTCAAGCAAGCTAAGAAGGATAATAAATTATCGCCAAAGTACTATGGTCCTTACAAGGTGTTGCAAAATATTGGTACTATGGCATATAAATTGGAGCTTCCTGCTTCTTCACGAGTGCATCCAGTTTTCCATGTTTCATGCTTAAAGAAGGTTATAGGTGAAAATCTTCCAGTTCAAACAATATTGCTAGAACTTGATGAGGAAGGAAAAATCATATTGGAACCTGAAGCGGTCACGGAAACAAGAACTCGATAGCTACGGAATCGATCAATTTCAGAGTATGTCATCAAGTGGAAGAACTTACCCACTGAAGGTTCTACATGGGAGGATGAGAAGTTTAGATAGAAGCACCCAGAGCTACTCAAGCATTGAGGACAACACTTTTTTGAAGGAGAGGGGCATGTTAGGTTCCTATATTACTAGTATACCCCCTTATTGTTATTATTGTACCCTTGTAACCCCCATTTTGTTATTATTGTTCTCTTAAATTATTATTGTTAGGTCAGTTAGGATTACATTATGGCCCACTAGGATTACATTATGACCACATGGACTCCTATATATAGAAAGGAGGTTTTGTAAATTGTATCATCCAAGAATTGTTCATTTATGTAATGTATTGTAGGTTGCCCCCTCGAAGTGGCTTATTTCTAAGGCATTGATATCTCTTTTCGTATATTTTTGGAGTTGGTTACATAATAGGGTAAAGTTAAGGTTATGGTTAGGGTAAGCTTAGGGGAAGGTTAAGGTTAAGGTCAAGTTATGGGTAAATTCAAGGTTAAGGTTAGGTTAAGGGTAAGGTTTTGGTATAGGTTAGGGTTTGGTTATAGCTAAGGTCAGGGTAAGGTTAAGGTTAAGGGTTTGGTCAAGGTTAGGGTTAGGTTATAGTTAAGGTTAAGGTTAAGGTTAGGGAAAGGTTAAGGTTAATGTTAAGGTTAAGGGTTTGTTCAAGGTAGGGTTAGGTTATAGTTAAGGTTAAGGTTAGGTTAAGGTTAAGGTTAAGGTTAAGATTAGGTTAAGGTTAAGGTTAAGGTTAGAATAGGGTTAAGATAAGGTTAAGGTTAACGTTAAGTTTAAGGTTAGGTGAAGGTTAAGGGTAAGGTTAAAGGTAAGGTTAGGTTAAGGTCAAGGTTAAGGTTAAGTTAGGTTAAGGCTAGGTTAAGGGTAAATTAAAAGTTAGGGTTAAAGTTAAGCTTAATGTTAATGGTAAGGTCAGGGTTAAGGTTACGAGTCTTAACCATAACCTTCACTATAACCTAACCTTGACTATTACCTAACCCTAACCTTAAAAAAATCTTAACTTTAAGTTTAACCTAACCCTAACCTTAACCTTAGCCTTACTTTTAACCTTAACCTTAACCTTAACATAACCTTATCCTTGACCTTAACTATAAACTAACCCTAACCTTGACCAAACCTTAACCTTAACCTTAACCTTAACTTAACCTTAACCTTAACCTTAACCCTCCCATAACCATAACCTTAACCTTAACTTTACCCTTAACCTAACCTTAACCTTAACTAATTATAACCTTAACCTTAACCTAAACCTTGAACTTAACTATAAGGTAACCCTAACCTTAACCTTAACCTTAACTTTACCCTTAACCAAATATTAACCTTACCCTAACCCTACCCTTACCCTTAACCTTAACCTAAGGTCAAGATTATGGTTAAGGTTAAGGTTAAGGATAATTTAAGGCTAAGGGTAAGGTTAAGGTTAAGTTTAAGGTTACAGTTAAGTTTAAGGTTAAGCGTTTGGTCAAGGTTAGGGTTATGTTATAGTTAAGGTCAAGTTTAAGGTCAAAGTTGTAGTTAAGGGTAAGGTTAAGGTTAAGGTTAAGGTTAAGGGTAAATATAAGGTTAAGGTTAAGGTTAAGGATAAGGTGAAGGTCAAGGTTAAGGTTAAGTAAAGGTTAATATAAGGTTAAGGTTAAGGTTAACATTAAGGGTAAGGTTAAGTTTAATATAAGGTTAAGGTTAAGGTTAATGTTAAGGGTAAGGTTAAGGTTAAGGTTAATGGTTTGGTCAAGGTTAGGGTTAGGTTATAGCGAAGGTTAAGGTTAAGTTAAGGGTGAATTCAAGGTTAGGGTTATGTTAAGGTTAAGATTAGGTTAAGGGTAAATTTAAAGTTAAGGTTACGTTAAAGCTAAAGTCAATGTAAGATAAGGTTAAGGATAAGGTTAAGGTTACTTGTTTAGTTAGGTTAAATTTAAGGTTAATATTAGGTTAAGGGTAAGGTTAAGGGTAAGGTTAAATTTAAGGTCAAGGTTAAGGTTAAGGGAAAGGAAACCATTAACCTTAACCTTAACATTTACCCTAACCTTACCCTTAACCTTAAACTTAACCTTACCCTAGGGTTAGGTTATAGTTAAGGTCAAAGTTAAGGTTAGGTTAAGGTTAAGGTTATGGTTATGAGAAGTTTAAGGAAGGTTACTTGTTTAATGAGGTTAAGTTTAAGGTTAAGATTACGTTAAGGGTAAGGTTAAGGTTAGGTTAAGGTTAGGGTTAGGTTATATTTAAGGTCAAGGTTAAGGTTAAGGGAAAGGAAACCCTTAACCTTAACCTTTACCCTAACCTTACCCTAACCTTAGCCTTAACCTTAACCTTAACCTTACCCTAGGGTTAGGTTATAGTTAAGGTCAAGGTTAAGGTTAGGTTAAGGTTAAGGTTAAGGTTAGGTAAAGGTTAAGGTTAAGGTTATTTTAAGGTTAAGGTTAAGGTTAAGGTTATGGTTATGGGAATTTTAACGTTAACGTTCAGGTTAGGTTAAGGTTAAGGTTAGGTTAAGGGTAAGGTTAAGGTCAATGTCAAGTTTAACCTTAACCTTACCTTAACCTTTACCTAGCCTTAACCTTAACATTATCCATAACCTTAACCTTAACCTAACCTTAACATTGACCTTAACTATAACCTAACCCTAACCATGACCAAACCCTTAACCTTAACCTAACTTAATCTTAACCTTGACCTTGACCTCATCCTTAACCTTACCCCCTTAACCTTAACCTTAACCTCACTAAACCTATAACCTTAACCTTAACCTTAACCTGACTAAAATCGTAACCCTTAACATTATCTTAACCTTACCTTAACATAATCGTAACCTCGACCTTAACATTAACCTAACCTTAACCTTCACCTTAACCTCACTAAACCCGTAACCTTTACCTTAACCTTAACCTTGCTAAACGCATAACCCTTAACATTATCGTAACCTTAACTTAACATAACTGTAACCTTGACCTTAACCTTAACCTTAACCTTAACCTTAAATTTACCCTTAACCTAACGTTAACCTTAACTTTAATTATAGCCTAACCTAACCTTAACCTTACCTTTACCTAATTTAACCTTAAACCAACCGTAACCTTAACCTTAACCATAACCTTGACCTTAGCCTTGACCTTAATCTTAAATTACCCTTAACCTTCAACCTTAACATTAACCTAACCCTAACCTTAACCTAAGCTTAACCTTGACCTTAACCTAACCTTAACCTTAACCTTATCTTACCCTTAACCTTGACCTTGACCTTTTAACCTTAACCTTACTTTTACCTTAAATTTAACTTTAACCTTCCAATAATCATAACCTTAACCTTGACTTTACCCTTAACCTAGCCTTAACCTTAACCTTAACCTAACCCTAACCTTGACCAAACCCTTAACCTTAACTATAACCTAACCTTAACATTAACTTTCCCATAACCCTAATATTACCCTAACGATAACCTTAACTTTACCCTTAACCCAATCTTAACCTTAACCTAACCTTAACCTTACACTTAACCTTGACCTTAAACTTAAATTTAACTAACCTAATCTTAACCTTAAATTTAACTATAACCTAAACATAGCCTATACAAAACCTTAACCTTAACCTTAACTTAAGCTAACCTTAGCCTTAACCTTAACCATAATCTTAACCTTAACCTTAACCTTAACATTACCCTTAACCTTAACCTTATCTTAACCTTAACTATAACCTTACCCTAACCTTAACCCTAACCTTACCCTTAACCTTAACCTTAACTTTAACCTTAACCTTAAGGTTAAGGTTATGGGTTTAGTAAAGTTAATGTTAAGGTTAATTTTAAGTTTATGGTTATGGGAAGGTTAATGTTAGGTTAAGGTTAATATTAGGGTAAGGTTAAGGTTAAGGGTTTGGTTATAGTTAAGGTCAAGGTTAAGTTTGAGGTTAAGGGTAAGGTTAAGGTTAAGGTTAGATTAGGTTAAGGTAAGGTTAAGGTTATAGTTAAGGTTAAGGTTAAGGTCCATGTTAAGATTAAGTAAAGGTTAAGGTTAAGGTTAATATTAAGGGTTTGGTCAGGGTTAGGGTTATGTTATAGTTAAGGTCAAGGTTAAGGTTAAGGGTAAGGTTATAGCTAGGTTAAGGTTAAAGTTAAGGCTAAAGTTAGATTAAGGTAAGGTTAAGGTTAAGGTTATGGTTAAGGGCATAAGGTTAAGGTTAATGTTAAGGTTAAAGATATGGTTAATGCTAGGGTAGGGTTAAGGTTAAATTTGAGGTTAAGTTTAGGTTAAGGTTAGGGTTAGGTTATATTTAAGGTCAATGTTAAGGTTAGGGTTAATGTTCGGTTAACGTTAAGGGTGCGATTAAGCCCTTAACCTTCCCATAACATTAACCTTAAACTTAAAATTAACATTAATATTAACCTTACCTTATCCTTACCTTAACCTAACATTAACCTTAACCTTCCCCTAAAATTAACACTAACCTTACCCTTAACCTTCAGCTTAATTTTAACCTAACCTTAACCTTAAATTTACCCTTAGCCTAACCTTAACCTTAACCTCAACCTGACCATAACCTTGACCTTAACCTTAACCTTAACCTAACTACAACCGTAACCTTAACCATAACCTTAACATTGACCTTACCTTAACTTTGAATTTACCCTTAACTTAAGCTTAACCTAACCTTAACCTTACCTTAATTTTAGGTTAAGGTTAAGGTTAAGGTTAGGTAAGGGTAAAGTTAAGGTTACAGGTTTATTCAAGTTAAGGTTAAGGTTATGGTTAGGTCAAAGGTAAAGTTATGGTTAAGGGTAAGGTTAAGGTCAAGGTTATGGGTTTAGTCAGGTTAAGGTTAAGGTTAAGGGTCTTGTCAAGGTTAGGGTTAAGTTATAGCTAAGGTTAAGGTTAGGGTTAAGGTTATAGTGAAGGTTATAACCTTAAACTTAACCTTAACCTTAACCTTAACTGTAACTTTAACTATAACATAACCTTAAGCTTTACCTTAACTATAACCTTAACCTTAACTATGACCTAAACTTCACCTTAACCTTTACTTTACCCTTAACCTTAAGCTTAACCTTACCCCCTTAACCTTAACCTTAACATTAACCTCACTAAACCCATAGCCTTAACCTTACCCTTACCTAAACTTAACCTTAACCTAACCTTAACCTTAACTATAACCTAACGCTAACCTTAAATTTAACCTTGACCTTCACTATAACCTAACCTTAACATTGAACTTAACTATAAACTAACCCTAACCTTGACCAAACCCTTAACCTTAATCTTGACCTTAACTATTACCTAACCCTAACCTTGACCAAACCCTTAACCTTAACCTTAACTTTACCCTTAACCTAATCTTAACTTTAACCTAACCTTAAACATGACTTTACCCTTAACCTAACCTTAACCTTGACCTTAACTATAACCTAACCCTAACCTTTACCAAACCTTAACCTTAACTTAACCCTTAACCATAACCTTAACCTTAACTTTAACTTTACCCTTAACCTAACCTTAACCTTGACCCTTAACCATAACCTTAACCCTTACCTAACCTTAACCTTAACTTTACCTTTAACCTAACCTTAACCTTGAACTTAACTATAACTTAACCCTAACCTTGAACAAACCCTTAAGGTTAGGGTTAGGTTATAGTTAAGGTCAAGGTTAAGGTTTGGTTATAGTGAAGGTTAAGGTTAAGATAATGTTAAGGTTTGGGTCAAGGCTAAGGTTAAGGTTAGGGTAAAGGTTCAGGTTCAGGTTAAGGTTAAGGTTAGGTTATAGCGAAGGTTAACGTTAAGATCCGTAACCCTAACCTTAACCTTAACCTTGACTTTACCCTAAAACTAACCTTAATCTTAACCTTAACCTTAGCCTTAACCTAACCTTAACCTAACGTTAACCTTAACCTTAACCTAACTATAACCTTACCCTTAACCTTCACCTTAACCTTAACTCTAACCTAACCCTAACCTTGACCAAACCATTAACATTAACCTTAACCTTAATCTTTACTTAACCTTAAACTTGACCTTAACCTTAACCTTTACCTTACCCTTAACCTTAACATTAACCTTAACCTAAACCTTTACCTTAACCTAACCTTAACCTTAAACTTACCCTAACCTTACCCTAACCTTAACCTTAACTTTACCTTTAACCTTAACCTACCCTTAACCTTATCTTAACCTTAACTATAACCTAACCCTAACCTTGACAAAACCTTAACTTTACCCTTAACCTAACCTTAACCATAACCTTAACCTTGACTTTACCCTTAACTTAAGCTTAACCTTCACTATAACCTAACCCTAACCTTGACCAAACCATTAACCTTAACCTTAACCTTACCCTTAACCTTGACCTTAACGTTAACTTTAACCATAACTTAACCTTAACCTTAACCTTAACCTTGACCTTAACCTGTAACATTAACCTTAACTTAACCTTAACATTAACCTTAACCTTAACCTAACCTTAACCTTGACCTTAACCATAACATAACCCTAACCTTGACCAAACCTGTAACATTAACCTTAAATTAACCTTAACCTTAACCTTAACCTTAACCTAACCTTAACCTTGACCTTAACCATAACCTAACCCTAACCTTGACCAAACCCTTAGCCTTAACCTTAACCTGACTAAACCCTTAACCTTAACCTTAACCTAACATTAACCTTAACTAAACCCTTAACCTTAACCTTCCCCTAACCTTAAACTTAACCTTACCCTTTACCCTTAACCTTAACCTAACCCTAACCTTGACCTGAACTGTAACATAACCTTAACCTTTACCTTACCCTTAACCTTACCGCAACCTTAACCTTAACCTAAACTTAACTTTAAATTTATCCTTAACCTATCCCTACCCTTAAGGTCAAGGTTTAGGTTATGTTAAGGGTAAAGTTCAGGTTATGGTTAGGGTAACATTAGGTTAAGGTTAAGGTTATGGTTATGGTTAAGGTAAGGTTAAGGTTAAGGTTAAGTTTATGGTTAAGGTTAAGGTCAAGGTTAAGTTAGGTTAAGTTAAGGTCAAGGTCAAGGGTAAGGGTAAGGGTAAGGTTAAGGGTAAGGTTAAGGTCAAGGTAAAGGTTAACCTTTTTCTAACCTTAACCTTAACCTTAACCCTAACCTTAACCTTAAATTTACCCTTAGGTTATGGGTTTACTCAGTTTAAGGTTAAGATTAAGGGTTTGGTCAAGGTTAAGGTTAAGGTGAAGGTTAAGGGTAAGGTCAAGGTTAAGGGTAAAGTTAAGGTTAAGGTGAATGTTAAGGGTAAGGTTAAGGTTAAGGTTATGGGTTTAGTCAGGTTAAGGTTAGGGTTAAGGCTAAGGTTAAGTTTAAGGTCAGGGTAAGGTTAAGGTTAAAGTTAGGTTAAGGTAAGGGTTTGTTCAAGGTTAAGGTTAATGGTTAAGGTTAAGGTTAAGGGTTTGGTAAAGGTTAGGGTTAGGTTAGAGTTAAGGTTAAGGTTAGGTTAAGGGTAAGATAAGGTTAAGGTTAAGGTTAAGGTTAGGTTAAGGTCAAGGTCAAGGTTAAAGTTAAGGGTAAAGCAAAAGTTAAGGTTAAGGTTAGGGTAAAGGTTGAGGTTAAGGTTAAGGTTAAGGTTAAGGGTTTGGTCAAGGTTAGGGTTAGGTTATCCCTTAAGGTTAGGGTAAATTTAAAGTTAAGGTTAAGGTTAGGTTAAGGTTAAGGTCAAGGTTAGGTTAAGGGTAATGTTAAGGTTAAGGTTATGATTATGGGAAGGTTAAGGTTAAGGTTAAGGTTAAGGTCAAGGTTAGGGTTAGGTTATAGTTAAGGTCAAGGTTAAGGTTAGGTTAAGGTTAAGGTCAAGGTTAGCGTTAGGTTATAGTTAAGGTTAGGGTTAAGTCAATGTTAAGGATTTGGTCAAGGTTAGGGATAAGTTATAGTTAAGGTCAAGGTCAAGGTTAGGTTAAGGTTCAGGTTAAGGTTAAGGGTTTGGTCAAGGTTAGGGTTAGGTTAAGGTTAAGGTTAAGGTTAAGTTTAAGGTTACAGGTTTAGTCAAGTTAAGCTTAAGGTTAAGGGTTTGGTCAAGGTTAAGGTTAAGGGTTTGGTCAAGGTTAAGTGTAGGGTAAAGTTAAAGTTAAGGTTAAGGTTAGGTTAAGGTTAAGGTTAAGGTTAAGGGTTTGGTAAAGGTTAGGGTTAGGTTAAGGGGGTAAGTTTAATGTTAAGGTTAAGGTTAAGGTTAAGGGTTTGGTCAACGTTAGGGTTAGGTTATAGTTAAGGTCAAGTTTAAGGTTAAATTATAGTTAAGGTTAAGGTTAAGGTTAATGTCAAAGTTAAGGTGAAGGTTATGGGAAGGTTAAGGTTAAGGTTAAGGTTAAGGTTAGGGGAAGGTTAAGGTTAAAGTCAAGGTTAAGGGTAAAGTTAAGGTTAATGTTATGTTAATGTTAAGGTTAAGGGTTATGTCAAGGTTAGGGTTAAGTTATTGTTAAGTTTAAGGTTAGGTTCAGGTTAAAGGTTAAAGTTAAGTCTAAGGTTTAGTTTAAGGTTAGGTTAAGGTTAATGTAAGGTTAAGTTAAGATTAAAGTTAAGTTTAAGGTTAAGGTTAAGGGTAAGATACGATTAAGGGTTAAGGTTAACCTTAACCTTACCATAACCTTATCTTTACCCTTAACCTAACCTTAACCTTAACTTAACCTTCACCTTAACCCTGACCCTTAACCTTAACCTTAACCTAACCTTAACCTTAGCATTAAATTAACCCTAACCTTGACATAACCCTTAGCCTTAACCTTAACATAACATTAACCTTAACTTTACCTTTAACCTAACCTTCACTTTAACCTTAACTTTACCCTTAACCCTAACCTTAACCTTAACCTTAACCTTCCCATGACCATAACCTTAACCTTAACTTTACTCTTAACCTAACCTTAAGGGTTTGATCAAGGTTTTGGTTAAGGTTAAGGTTACAGGTTTAGTCAGGTTAAGGTTATAGTTAAGGACAAGGTTAACATTAAGGTTAACCTTACCCTTAACTTAACCTTACCTTTAACCTTAACATTGACCTTGACCTTAACCTTAGCCTTAACCTTATCTTACCTTAACCAACCCTTAACCTTAACTTTACCCTTAACCTTACCTTGACCATAACCTTAACCTAACCTTAACCTTAACCTTACCCTTTACCTTATCTTAACCTTACCTTAACGTTTACCTTAACTATAACCTAACCCTAACCTTGACCAAACCCATAACCTTAACTTTGAACTTAACTTTACCCTTAACCTTAACCTTAACCTGACTAAACCCTTAACCTTAAGTTTAACCTTAACATTATGTTTAACCTTAACCTTCCCCTAACTTTAACCCTAACCTAAACCTGAACCTGAACCTGAACCTGAACCTAACCTTAACCATAACCTTAACCTTAACTTTACCCTTAATCTAACCTTAGCCTTACCCTAACCATACTAAACCCATAACATTAACCTTAACCTTAACTTCACCCTTAACCTAACCTTACCCTTAAACTTAACCTTAACCTTACCTTGACCTTAACTATAACCTAACCCTAACCTTGACCAAACCCTTAACCTTAACCTTAACTTGAACCTTTACCTTAACCTTACCTTAACCTTAACCTAACCTTAACCTTAATTTTACCTTAACCTTGCCTTTACCCTTAACCTTGTCTTACCCTTCAGTTGGCTTCCTGTATGGGATGAACTCCTCTACCCTCCAGGGGATGAGTGGGGATTGGTGTGTGCTGTGGTGTTGGGAGACTGACTAGGGTTTCCAACTAAGGTTTCTCCAAGAAAGGAGGAACCAACCACTATGGAAATGTTCTATCTTTGACTCCTAAATGGAAAAAGACCTGGAACCCCCCCCTCGGTAATAGGGGAGGGCCAAAAGACGCCTGGACCGATGAGGTTCCATTGGAACCGTTTGAGTGTCGACCAAGTTAGGTTTTGGAATTTGTTTTTGAGGGGATCAAGTCTTTGATCATGAAAAATTTATGGCCACATACATAAAACAAAGTGAAAATGAAATGAATTTTATTTTAGCTTAATTTATGTGATCAATCAAGAAAAAAATGTTTTTTTTATTTGCGCGTGATACTTAAAATCCTAGAAGACTTAATATGTCCTCACACACTCAAAATTAACTATGCCTTGAGAGGATTTCTTGCAAGTGCTAGCACAACATCCCATAAGAGCTGGCGACACCCCTAGTTAGCTAAAGAGAATCAACCAAGGTAAGGGTAGAGGGTCTGGTGCTTGCCTACACCATCACCTATAGGGTAAAGGATGCCCTAGTTTTTGCCACTAAGAACCACTGTCCCACATGAGAATTCGAGTCTTGGGCTTCTTTATAGTCAGCTAATAGTACCGAGTATCAGCCGGGTCAGGTAGCCCCAACTAATACCGCACGCACTGCGCCTAAGCCTAACCCCCTCTGAATCAGGTCTCTTCCACACTCGAGTTTTCTTTTCCGTGGGCTGATAGGTGGATTTTAAAGCTCCCTAAAAACAAAACTTATATGTTTCAAATGTGAAGCATGATCAAGGCATCTTATTGGATGCCTACCCCCTTGATCCTAACTTAATCTATAATTTCTCTTGTGGCCCCTGTGGGGAGAATTTAGTGAGATGATTTAAGTTATTTTTAGGTGGCTTTATTTTTTTAGTGGGTGAATTTGGGTGAGCGTATGGTGAACAATCTTATAATTTGAATATATGGATATCGGTGATCCTTTACAAAAGTCCCCTAGTTAAACTATGTGACGTTGTTCCTTGCTCAAATAGAAAGCATTTGCAGATAATGGGCCGCTTCCAAAACCTCCTAGTTAGTTTATGTGAGTGACTAAAGGGAGACGGCGAATCACAAATGTAGAGTTTTCATATGCTTGTCTAGGGTCACCAAATGGTGCAAATACAACAGTGATTACTTGCTCTAATTGGCGATTCAATCCTAGTCCCGCAATTTCCTAAATGAAAAATTTGAATTTAAACTGAACAATTTCTACACTAGCTTATGCATGTGTGGTCATGAGCCACTTACTTGGACTAGTTAAGCTAAGTGTGCATACCAAAATGTGCAAAAAACATAAACCGTTCGGAAAGTAATGGTTCATTCACCCCCACTTAAACTATGTGAACACGTTTTGCAAAAACCAACTTAAATGAAAACTAACTAGATGCCTACAAAAAGCAGCAAGAAATCAGTTCTCAGAAGCTGTGGGGTATCAACACAGGTGTTGTCAGATACATTAGGGGTTTCCCAACACACTTACAAGCAGAAAAAATGCAGAAAATGGGAAGAAAAAATCTCTCTGCAATTTGCGCTCAAAAACCCTTGATAGGTACACCTTCCTGCATGCAGGTCACTCTTGAACGCGCGCAATACACCTCTATGTGAATAAACTGCGCGCAAAATTTCTACAAGTAAAATATTAGGAGCTACCTTTTTCAATCTGTCACCTTAGTGAATCTAGGGACTGCAAGATGGGTCAGAGGATTGTCAGCTCCACTCCAGCATAAAATAAGGGTCTCTTGCAAAAGATGGCACAACCACATAAACTTGAAACACATCAGTGGAGTCGCCAATCCTGTTGTGGTGGATTCTACACACGGGTGTACGAAATCACACGAGCTTAGAGTGTGTGGTCTACTCTCTAAACTATTGGTAACAGGAATTATGTGGGGGGAGCTCAAAAGTATAAAACCTAAATGAAATAATATGCTGAAGTATGCTCTGGTTAAAAAAACTAAAACTAAAAACACAAAAGAAGCTATATAGAGAGTTCCAAACAATAATAATGCAAACGATGGCTCAATGGCCTCTTCTTATTGAATTTTTGAAATAAAAGAAAATCTTACCCACTTGCCAAAGGGCCCCTAGGCAATGGCTCTAGGTCCCAATGCAAGGATGTTTGTCTTTCAAGTTCTGCTTCTAATGCAATCCAACTCTCTCTCTCTTCTGTGGTCGACTAAGATTTTGGGTGGCCAACTATCGAGTCCTCTTTAGCTCTAGCTCCGGGTCACACACAATGCTGGTGTTTCTTGGGAAACTTTGGCCAGCATAACCTTCTAGTCACCATTTTTTCATCTCTTGGTGGGTTTATATAGGTGAGCTTCAAATTCTCCTTCCCTTCCTTGGTACATGATGGATGGTGACCCAAGGGAGAGGTGTGATTCCATTGTGTGCTGAAATATTCTTTTGTGTTCTCACATAACCTTGACCTTAACATTAACCTTTACCTTAACCTTTATCTTACCCTTAACCTTAATTTATCCTTAAACTTAACCTTAACCTTAACCTTAAATATAACCTAACCCTAACCTTAACCTTCAATATAACCTAGCCTTAACCTTAACCTTAACTTTAACCTAACCTTAACCTTAACCTTAACCTAATTATAACCTTACCCTTAACCTAACTTAAAATTAACCTTAACCTTAACCTTAACCTTAACCTTAACCTTAACCTTCAACTTAACCTTCAGCTTAATCTTAACCTCACTAAACCCATAACCTTAACCTTACCCTTAACCTTAACCTGAACATTTACCCTTAACCTAAACCTTAACCTTAACTTTACCCCCTTAACTTTAACCTTATCCTAACCTTAACTTTAACTAAAACCCAACCCTAACCTTAACCAAACCCTTAACCTTAACCTTAACTTTAAAATAACCTTAACCTTGACCTTACCCTTAACCTAACATTAACCTTAACCTAACCTTAACCTTAACTTTACCTTAACCTTGACGTACCCTTAACCTAACCTTAACCTTAAACTTAACCTTAACCTTATCTTAACCTTAACCTAAGTTTATCCTTAACCTTAACCTAACTATAACCTTACCTTAACCTAACTTAACCTTAACCTTCACCTTCACCTTAACCTTAACCTTACTTTTACCCTAACCTTAAGGTTTTAGTCAGGTTAAGATTAAGATTAAGGTTAAGGTTAGGTTATAGTGAAGGTTAAGGTCAAGGGTAAGGTTACGTTAAAATTTCATGTTAAGGTTAAGGTTAAGGCTAAGGTTAGGGTTAAGGTTAGGGTTAGGTTAAGGTTAAGATAAAAATAGGCTTAAGGTTAATGTTAAGGTTAAGGTTTAGGTTAGGGTTACGTTAAGGTTAAGATAAGGATAAGGTTAAGGTTAAAGTTAGGTTAAAGGTTAAGGTTAAGGTTAAGGTTAATTTAAGGTTAAGGTTAAGGTTAAGGTTAATTTAAGGTTAAGGTTAGGTTAAGGTTAAGTTAATGGTAAAGTCAACCCGTAACCTTAACCTTAAGTTTCACTATAACCTAACCCTAACCTTGACCAAAGCCTTAACCTTAACTATAACCTAACCTTAACCAAACCTTGACTTTACACTTAACTTAGCCTTAACCTTAACCTTAACCTTAATTGTAACCTTAACCTTACCTTGATCTAACTTAACCTTAACCTTGACCTTGACCTTAAACTTAACTTTAACTTTACCCTAACCTTAAGGGCTTAGTCAGGTTAAGGTTAAGGTTTTGCACAAGGTTAGGGTTAGGTTGAGGTTAAGGGTGGAGGTTAAGGGTAAGGTTGAGGTTAAGGTTAGATTAAGGGTAAAGTAAAGGTTAAGGTTATTCTTAAGGTTAGGGTTAAGGTTAGGGGAAGGTTAAGGTTAAAGTCAAGGTTAAGCTGAAGGTTAATGGTAAGGATAGGATAAGGTTAAGGTTAAGGTCAATGTCAAAGTTAGGATTAATTTAGGTTAAGGTAAGGTTAAGGTTACGACTAGGTTAAGGTTAAGATTAGGTTAAGGTTAATATTAATATTAGGTTAAGGGTAAAGTTAAGGTTAAGGTTAGGTTAAGGTCAGGGTTAAGGTTAGGTTAAGGGTAATTTCAAGGTTACTGTTAGGTTAAGGGTAAGGGTTTGGTCAAGGTTAAGGTTAGGTTATAGTTAAGGTCAGTTTAAAGTTAAGATTAAGGGTTTTGTCAAGGTTAGGATTAGATTATAGTTAAGTTAAAGGTTAAGGTTATAGTTAAGGTTAAGGTTAAGGTTAGGGTTAGGTTATAGTTAAGGTTAAGATTAGGTTAAGGGTAAAGTTAAGGTTAAGGTTAGGGTTAAGCTTAGGGGAAGGTTTTATTTAAGGTTAAGGTTAAGGTTAAGGTTAAGGTTAGGTTAAGGTTAATATAAGGTTAAGGATCAGGTTAAGGTTAAGGTTAAGGTTAGGTTAAGGGTAAGGTTAAGGTTAGGTTAGGTTAAGGTTAAAGTTAGGTTAAGGCTAAGGTGAAGGATAAGGTTAAGGGTTCGGTCAATGTTAGGGTTAGGTTATAGTTAAGGTTAGGTTAATGGTAAAGTCAAGGTTAAGGTGAAGGTTAAGGGTAAGGTTAAGGTTAAGGTTACAGGTTTAATTAGGTTAAGGTTAAGGTTAAGGGTTTGGTTAAGGTTAAGTTTAAGGTTAGGTTAAAGGTAAAGTCAAGTTCAAGATTATGGTTAAGGTTAAGGGTAAGATAACATTAAGGTTAAGATTAAGAGGGTAAGGTTAAGGTTAAGGTTAAGGTTACGGTTAGGTGAAGGTGAAGGTTATTTTTAGGTCAAGGTTAAGGTTAAGGTTAAGTTAAGGTCAAGGGTAATATAAGGTTAAGGTTAATTAAGGTTAAGGGTAATATAAGGTTAAGGTTAAGGTTAATATTAAGATTAGGTTAAGGGTAAATTCAAACCTTAACCTTAACCTTATGTTTAACCTTAAGCTTCCCCTAACCTGAACCTTAAGCTTAAGCTTAACCTAAGCTTAACCATAACCTTCACCTTAACTTTACCCTTAAACTAACCTTAATCTTACCCTAACCATAACCTTAACTTTACCCTTAGCCTAATCTTAACCTTAAATCTAACCTTAACCTTAACTTTACCCTTAACCTAACCTTAACGTTACCTTAACCTTTACCTAACCTTAACCTTAACCTTAACCATAACCTTAACCTTGACCTTAACTATAACCTGAACCTAATCTTTACCAAACCCTTAACCTTAACCTTAACCTGACTAAACTTGTAACCTTAACCTTAACCTTACCCTTAACCTTAACCTATCCTTAACCTTAACCTTAACCATAATCTTAACCTCAGGTTAAGGCTAAGGTTAAGGGTAAGGTTATGGTTAAGGGTAAAGGTTAAGTTTAAGGTTACAGGTTTAGTTAGGTTAAGGGTAAGGTTAAGGGTTTGGTCAAGGTTAGGGTTAGGTTATAGTTAAAGTCAAGGTTAAGGTTAAGGTTAAGGTTATGGTTATGGTTAAGGTTAGGTTAAGGTTAAGGTTAAGGTTAGGTTAAGGTTAAGGGTGAAAGTTAAGGTAAAGGTTAAGGTTAAGGTTATGGTTAAGTTTAGGTTAAGGTTCAGGTTCAGGTTAAGGTTAAGGTTAAGGTTAGGTTATAGTGAAGGTTAAGGTTAAGACCTGTAACCTTATCCTTGACCTTACCCTTAACCTTAACCTTAACCTTAACCTTAATAACCCTGTAATATTAACATTAACCTTATCTATAACCTAACTCTAACCTTGAAAAAAACCTAACCCTAACCCTAACCTTAACCTTAACTAAACCCTTAACCTAACCTAAACCTTAAATAAACCCTTAACCTAATATTAACCTTAACCTTAACTATAACCAAACACTATCCTTGACCAATCCCTTAACCTTAACCTTATCTTAACCTTATCTGAACCTTAACCTTAACCTTAACCTAACTATAACCTTACCCTTAAGCTTAACCTTGACCTTAACTATAACCTCACCTTAACCTTGACCAAACCCTAGCCTTTCCCCCTTAACCTTAATCTTAACCTAATCTTTACCTTAACTAAAACCTAACCCTAACCTTAACCAAACCCTTAACCTTAACCTTAACCTTAACCCTAATCTTAACCCTAACCTTAACTTTAACCTTAACCTTAACCTTAACCTAACCTTAACCTTAACCTTAACCTAATTATAACATTACCCTTAACCTTAACCTTAAACTAATCTTAAACTTGACCAAACATTTAACCTTAACCTTAACCTTAACTTTACCCTTAACCTAATTTTAACCTTAACCTAACCTTAACCTAGACTTTACCCTTAAATTAACCATAACCTTGACCTCAACCTAAGGTTAAGATTATGGTTAAGGTTAAGGGTAAGGTTAAGGGTAAGGTTAGGGTTAGGTTAAGGTTAAGGTTAGGCTAGTTTAAGTTTAAGGTTAAGGTGAACGATAAGGTTATAGTTAAGGTTAAGGTTAGGGTTAGGTTATAGTTAAGGTGAAGGTTAGGTTAAGGGTAAGATAAGGTTAAGGTTAAGGTTAGGTTATAGTGAAGGTTAAGGTTAAGATAAGATTAAGGTTAAGGTTATGGGTTTGGTCAAGGTTAGGGTTAGGTTATTGTTAAAGTCAAGGTCAAGGTTAGGTTATAGTGAAGGTTAAGGTTAAGATAAGGTTAAGGTTAAGTTTATGGTTAAGGTTAAGGTTAACATTATGTAAAGGTTAAGGTTAAGGTTAATGTTAAGGGTTTGGTCAAGGTTAGGGTTAGGTTATAGCTAAGGTTACAGATTTATTCAGGTTAAGGGTAAGGTTAGGTTAAGCATAAAGTTAAGGTTAAGGTTAAAGTCAAGGGTTTAGTCAGGTTAAGTTTAAGGTTAAGGGTTTGGTCAAGGTTAGGGTTAGGTTTAAGTTACAGGTTTAGTCAGTTTAAGGTTGGTTTAAGGTTAAGGTTATGGTTAAGGTTAAGGTTAAGGGTAAAGTCAAGGTTAAGGATAAGGTTAAGGTTAGGTTAAGGGTAAACTTAAAGTTATGGTTAAGGTTTGGTCAAGGTTAGGGTTAGGTTATAGTTAAGGTCAAGATAAGGTTAAGGTTAAGGTTAAGGTTATGGTTAAGGTTAGGTTAACTTAAGGTTAAGGTTAAGGTTTGGTCAAGGTTAGGGTTATGTTATAGTTAAAGTTAAGGTTAAGGTCAAGTTTAAGGGTAAGGTTAAGGTTAGATTAAGGTTAAGATTAGGTTAAGGGTAAAGTTAAGGTTATGGTTAGGGTAAGGGTTTGGTCAACGTTAGGGTTTGGTTATAGTTAAGGTTAGGATAAGGTTAAGGTTAAGGGTTTGGTCAAGGTTAGGTTTAGGTTATAGTTAAGGTTAAGGTTACGGAAAGGTTAAGGTTAAGGGTTTGGTCAAGCTTAGGGTTAGGTTATAGTTAAGGCTAAGGTTAGGTTGAGGTTAAGGTTAAGGTTACCAGTTTAGCCTGGTTAAGGTTAAGGTTAAGGTTAGGTTAAGTTTATGTTTAAGGTTAAGGTTAAGGTTAATGTTATGTCAAAGGTTAAGATTAGGTTAAGGTTAAGGTTAAGTTTAGGATAAGGTTAAGATAATTTGAAGGTTAAGGTTAAGGTTAGGTTAAGGTTAAGGGTAAGGTTAAGGTTAAGGTTAGGTTAAGGTCAAGGTTAAGGTTAAGTTAGGTTAAGGTTAGGTTAAGGGTAAAGTCAAAGTTAGGGTTAAAGTTAAGCTTAATGTTAAGGGTAAGGTCAAGGTTAAGGTTACGGGTCTTAACCTTAACCTTCACTATAACCTAACCTTAAATATAACCTAACTCTAACCTTAAAAAAAACTTAACCTTAACCTTAACCTAACCATAACCTTAACATTAACTTAACCATAACCTTAACTTAACCTTAACCTTAACCTTACCTTTAACCTTTACCTTAACCTTAACCTTAACCTAACCTTATCCTTGACCTTAACTCTAACCTAACCCTAACCTTGACCAAACCTTAAGCTTAACCTTAACTTAACCTTAACCTTAACCTTAACCTTAAACTTCCCATAACCATAACCTTAACCTTAAATTTACCCTTAACCTTAATCTTACCCTTACCTAACTAAACCTTACCCTTAACCTCAACCTTGACCTTAACTATAAGGTAACCCTAACCTTAACCTTAACCTTAACTTTACCCTTAACCTAATATTAACCTTACCCTAACCTTAACTCTAACCTTACCCTTAACCTTAACCTTAACTTGAGGTTAAGATTATGGTTAAGGTTAAAGTTAAGGATAAATTAAGGTTAAGGGTAAATTTAAGGTTAATGTTAAGATTATGGTTAAGGTTAAGGTTAAGCGTTTGGTCAAGGTTAGGTTTAGTTTATACTTAAGGTCAAATTTAAGGTTAAAGTTATAGTTAAGGGTAAGGTTAAGGTTAAGGTTAAGGGTAAAGTTAAGGTTAAAGTTAAGGTTAAGGTTAAGGATAAGGTCAAGGTCAAGGTTAAGGTTAAGTAAAGGTTAAGATAAGGTTAAGGGTAAGTTTAAGATAAGGTTAAGGGTAAGTTTAAAGTTAAGGGTAAGGGTAAGGGTAAGGGTAAGGTTAAGGTTAAGTTTAAGGGTTTGGTGAAGGTTAGGGTTAGGTTATAGTGAAGGTTAATGTTGAGTTAAGGGAAAATTCAAGTTTAGGGTTAGGTTAAGGGTAAAGTTAAGGTTAAGGTTAGGTTAAGGTTAAGGTTATAGTTAAGGTCATTGTAAGATAAGGTTAAGGTTTACCTTAACCTTAACTATAACCTAACCTTAAACTTGACCAAGCCATTAACCTTAACCTTAACCTGACTAATCCCATAACCTTAACATTAACCTTACCATTAACCTTCACCCTTAACCTTAACCTTAACCTTACCCACTGAACCTTAACCTTAACCATAACCATAACCTAACTAAACCTGTAGCATTAACCTTAACCTTAACCTTAACCTTAATATAACCTTAACCTTAACTTTACCCTTAACCTAAACTTAACCATAACATTAACCTTAACCTTAACCTTGCCCTTAACCAAACCTTAACCTTAACCTAACCTTAACCTTAACTTTACCCTTAACCTTAAAATTAACGTTAACCTTAAACTTTATCTAACCTTAACCTTAACCTTAACCATAACCTTAACCTTGACCTTTACCCTAACCTTAACCTTAACCTTAACCTTAACCTAACCTTAACCTTGACATTAACTATAACCTAACCCTAACCTTGACCAAACCCTTAATATTAACCTTAAACTTAATCTTACCCTATCCTTAACCCTAACCTTAACCTTAAATTTACCCTTAACCTAACCTTAACTTGACCATTAACCTTAACGTCAGTCTTAACCTTTACTTTACCCTTAACCTAACATTAAGGGTAATGTTAAGTTATGTTAAGGTAAGGTTAAGGTTATGGTTAGGTCAAGGTTATGGTTAACGTTATTGTTAAGGACAAGTTAAGGTTAAGGGTAAGATAAGGTTAAGGTTAAGGGTTTGGTCAAGGTTAGGGTTAGGTTATAGTTAAGGTCAAGGTTAAGGTTTGGTTAAGATTATGGTTAAGGTTAAGGTAAGGTAAAGGTTAAGTTTAAGGTTAAGGTTAGGTTAACGTTGACCTTAATTTAGCCTTGAACTAACCGTAACCTTAACCTTAACCATAACCTTAACTTTAAGCTTGACCTTAACCTTAACCTTACCCTTCACCTTCACCCTTAAACATAACCTAACCCTAATCTTAACCTAATCTTGACCTTAACATTAACCTTAACCTTAACCTTATCTTACCCTTAACCTTGACCTTAACCTTAACCTTACCTTAACCTTAACCTTAACCTTAACCTTCCCATAACCATAGCCTTAACCTTGAATTTATCCTTAAACTAACCTTAACCTTAAACTTAACCTAACCCTAACCTTGAACAAACCCTTAACCTTAACTATAATTGTTACATAGTAATTTGTCATTCTCCCTACAATCCCCATTTAGCACATTCGAGGGTCATTTCTGTGACTAGTTATAAGTGTGATGCATTGAAAATACCATCATTTCATCCCTTACCATGAGGACAACATTCCCTCTGTTGACCATTTCCTGACTAGACCACTAAAAAAACTTGTTTTTGCCTTGGCGTTGGTAGCCCGTAATGCCATCGCGCCAATGAGGAAAATTAACATTGTGCCCATGCCAGTTGGCATTATATCTCAATGAGTTTCCCGTGCCAATATTTTTATGGAAAGTTTTTTTAAAATAGAGGCGAAGTTTCGATCACAACAACTTTGTGGATGAATCATAATGAGTGGTTCGATTGAATAACCATGGCCTTCCTCCTTTGGCTTCTTGTTTCCACCTTATGGGGAAACCTCCTATGGGATAAGGCCTCCCTTCCACTATTGTAGGGATCCCAACCTCCTCGTCGCCTCTATAGATATAGCCATCTTCCACTGATGTGATGGTTGAAATGTTCTAGTTGAACAGATAGTTGAAAAATTTAGCATAGAGGAGAAGCAATCATAGCTTCGAGAGAATAATACAGAGTGTGATGGTTTTTCTGTGTTGAGAACATAGTGACAACCTTTGTTCATGAGGGTGTGAGAAACATGCTTGGATACAGACCTGCCGAAGGAGTGCCTCAACATCAAGGCTTGGTTGTAAACTCCCCTTGTCTTTATCATAATAAAATGAATTTGATGTTTATCTTCCACTCTTGTTTACATTTATAATGAGATTTCTATCATTCCTTGATCAATTAGATAGGTTTTAATTTTTTTATGTTTTTCATGGTTCTTGCTTGTTGTGGTGTCTTAACTTTCTGTACAGGTAATCTAACGTTGGTAGCAGCGTGTATCGAGTTTGAGAAGAGCAATAGATCAAGAAGCTTTGATGGAAGAAGACAACATAGCATCAGAATGAGGTATGACATCTTCCTTGCTCTGAAATTCATTTACAATCTAGGAAGGTAGATGTTAGTATGTTCTCGTAGTTGCTAGACCCACCCTAGGGCTAGAGGGATCACCTCTGTCCGCAGAGGGGATTTACCTGGACAACAAATTGGCAACTCCACTAGGGATTTTCCTTTGAGTTGGTCACTCTTTGAGGTCTTAGTCATTCGACAGATTTAGTAGAATGACCATTTCCCCGTTTGTCCCTATTTTTTTCATCAATTACGATCTTTATTTTTTTCTTGAAGTGGTGAGTCTGGTCTTGGTTGGAAGAAATTCTTTGTTTTCTCATGTTCAGGCATTGGTGCTAGTTGTTTTTCCCTTTCTGATCTTTTTCTCTATATGATTTACTCGTTATCCCCTCTAATTTTTCACTTATGAGCATAGATTACATTGCTTTTTGTTCAACTAAATGTCTTCTTTCTATGATTGCTTGATGTAAAATGGAATGAATGCCTTGTTTTAAACTCATGCTTTGGAAGTCATTTTTGTTCCTTACCTCATATGTCTTGTAGCCTTTTGAGGAATTTCGTTACAAAGTGTTTGAAACAATGATTGCATTCTTAGTGTTTGTTTGCATCCCTTTTGCATTCATCCTTCATAAAGAAGATTTGCATTCATTTAGTTTTTGTCTTAGAGTTTGATTTTCGTTAAAATGCATTAGATTACATTCCATTGAAAAGTATTTTTTGAGATCCATCATTGAAATTAGATTACATTTTTTAATGATTGAAAACTAAAAATTTCTTTGAGTGCATTCTCTTTCATTAAAAGCATGCATTAAGTAGATTCTCATCCATCGAAAAATGCAATTAGTGCATTCTTGTTCTTTCAAAAAAAAAAGGGGAAATTGTGCATAGATTACAATTGCATAGTTTTTCAAAAAGAGGATTTTGCATATATTACATTGCATAATTCACTTCGTTGAATGTTTTGGATTACATTTGGATAGTGCAAGTAATCTAGTTTGGAAAAGTTTCATTTTTCAGTATTGTTGTTTATTGCATCATTGTTTGGAAATATTCCCTTAAATAGATAGCATTCATCAAATTGAAAGATTTCTTTTCTCATATAGCTGCATATAGGAGATTGTCAGATGACATGCGGTAGGGCCTTGAAACCAAGACATAATTCAATATCAACTTTAAAATTTATTGAATTAACCTAAGGAAGCATTGAAACCTAACGAAACATTTTTAGTGGTCTAGGCTAGAGACGTGTTTCGGCGTCTTTAAACATAGTAGCTGTCACTCGCCATCTGGCTTCAGACAATGCTTGTATGGACTTGTGCTCCTCGTATCATCATGTATATAAAGGGATACCCCATTAGGTTGCAAATCCTTTATCCATAGGAAGCTTAGTTTACCGCCTTTTACTCGTGATAAACTGGACACAACATTTAGGGAGATTACCTGCACATACGTTAATAACTTGGTTGATTTCTCTTTCATTTTTACCAAGGTGTATATGGCAGTTCAGGGATATCTGGTACACCCATTTACCTAGATTACCATAGTAGTCAATTTGATATTTAATGACTCTTTTAACTGAAAAGATCATCGAGCTCTTGTCCTTTCATGCTCGTGTCCAACCTGAAAGTGATATAGTCACCTTTTGCTTGTTTCTCGACTCTTAAAATATGAAACAACAGAGTTTGGTTTTAGTGTCTTAAAAATTAACCGCCCACAAAATATTCCTGGTTAGAATTTTTGTCCTTAGTGTTTTATTTCAAGGTCGTTTCTGATGGAAAATTTTCTAGAGTTTTCCAATCAACGAGTCCCCTTTGAAGGGAGTCCTAGTCCTTTTCCTGCTTTAGGAAATATTGGTGCTCCTTATATGGCCATGTTATCCCTCCCTAGGTTAATTGTTGGGTTGCCTATTTGGTTGTTTTCAACCTCTGTGGTCTCAAGTGTTCCGGCTACCGTACCATCCACTCCTCTACTTGAGCCACGCCATGTTGATTCGAAGGTGGACCTCTCCCCTTCTTCGTTTGTTTCTTCATCCTCATCTTCTACTTCGCCTGGTGAAAGTTTGGATTCTAGTACCCAGGTGGCTAAGAAGAAGAAGAAGGAGACTGTTGGGGTTCCCATGTTTTGGCCAGATTGGCAAGACCAAAAGATGAGACAACATCAAACCACTTTCAGACCTTAGGATCTAACCCTCCTAGGTCAGGAGAGGGATCTCTCTATGATTGTCAAAGGTATATGTCTTTGAATTTCAAATGTTAATATGTTAGGCTAGTTATAGGCACAAGGTTTGTTTGTTTGATTTGTTTTGATTTGGTTGTTGGGAATCAGGAATCAAGGGTTCAATATAAGGCAAGGCAAGGCAAAGAAGATTTTAGGAAAAGAGATATAAATTCAGGTAGTATCTCAAGACCATTGGGAAAATGGAGTCAGAGAAGGGTTTAATTGTTATTCAATATGCAGGCTTTTAGTTGGGCTAGTCATCTAAAGCATTGGATCCTAAAATGTTAGGTGAAGTGAAAAAATCAGGAAATACAATGAAAGGACAAGGGTAAACCAATTTATATCTATAGATCAGGTCAAAGGTCATTTAACTCCAGACCTACTTGGACATACTCTTAGGCAACTATCAAAGAAGGGCAAGGAACAATTTGAGGGAAAATTTGATAGGTTTAAATAATTGAAAAGGATCTTAGTGAGACAAAGATAGAGTTCCACACTCCCAGTGTTCCCAATTCATTCAATTAAACTCTAACAAGAACATCTAAGAAGCAGATTCATTAACTCATACATCAGCTAGCAGGCAATAACATGCACTACAGTAGTTAAATAAACTGAAACTAATTCTTAGATAACACATTTAGCAGAAAAAATTAAGGCAAGGAGAGCAAAAGCATAGCATGCCTAACAAGGGAAAATCCTATGCCAGATTTATGATGCAAGCCAAAAGAACTGAAATGGAATGAAATAAAACACAATGACAGGAAAACATCACCGCAGCTTTAGATCAGGATCCAAAGAAATGTGATTGTCATATTAAGGGCAACACCAATCAAGTACAAAATTTTCCAATAGCTTGAAATTCAGTTTGAAAACATGCTCCTAAGCCTATCTTACAACTTTACACAGTGAGCATGCCTCAAGAGAAAGGCTTGCAATTCTCAGATATCTCATCAACAACCTTTACAATAATTTTCTCATGAGTTTTATAGCTGAAGAGAATCAGAGGAGGTAGGTAGAACACTAAATGCAGCATTACCACTCAGAAGAGGAAGAGGGCCGAAGCCCATTCTATTTTAAACTCTGAGCATTAATCTCTGGCAATCTTTGGAGGAAATAATGGTCTTCGTCAGGCTTCATTAACTCTAGGTATGTATCTGATGCATTATGGTTTGTTGTACTCTGTAGTACTTTGGTGCATGAAAAAAATGGTAAATAAATGACTGAATGGTTTGCCATACTTGTGAAACAAATGCTCTGGTATCTTTGGACTATGGTCTGGGCGGAAATCTCCTCTGGGGCATGGCATAGAATAAAAGAAGTATGGGAAAACTATCCTTTCCTGGGAAAAAAATTATGCTGATGTAGAAAAACCTGCTATATATTAATTTCTGCATATCCGTATCCTCTGGTGGTCTATGACATCTTTGACCTGGTAGCTTGCCTTGAAAAACTTGACTCAAGGCTTATAGATCTTCGTTTTCATGCCTGTAACTCTCTGCCACTTCATTTATACCTCTGTCAGCGAACACTTGTCATTGTATCAATACTGTGAAATCATGGTGGTGTTTCAACTTCTGTATCCTGCAAAAACCCACAACTGTGTGAAGAAAACCATGCACAGAGGAGGTGGATGGTTACGGAGGATGGGCGGAGTGATAGCGCGGCGGTGGTAACAGTGGTTTAATATGAAACAATGGTGAAAAATTCTTTGATATGGTGTAACAGCGAGCTAATAGGGTTTGACCGAAACATGCGTATGGACCATTCGATCATGGTTTGGGGATGAAAATGAACGGTGGAGATCAAACAATGGGATGATTTATGAACAACTGGTGGAACAAATTTGAAGCATTAACTTTAATGTAATTGCGGAACTTTGGTTAAAATCGAAAATGCAAAGGAAATGGAAGAAAATGTAATGAAACGCGAGGGAAGTGATTGTACATGGTGGGACCCAGCGTGGTGGAGGGCGATTCAATCTGAGCTGTTAGATATTCAGATCCAATGGACGGTTATGATTAATTCAGAGCATTGCAATTGGGAAGTGGTAGGAGGAAAACATTACATAAGTTCTGATTGCGATTAGGAACGATAATGCGATGACCGTTGGATCTACACAGGGATCGACAGTGGAGATGTGGATCAGGGAATCGCAATTGGAGGGGACACAAAGGGGCAGCATCATAGATCTTTTGACTGTGATTGGGTGGAGACATGCGATAGCCATCGAATCAGTGGGGAGATGGACGACTAGGATCTGATCAGGAGATGGTGTGATCGGGAATCGGAGGGAAGGACTTGCGATCGCGATCGGAAGGGAGTTGCGATTGCGATGATCGGAGGGGAGTTGCGATAAATTGCATAGAAAATACTTACGATGAACCGATCGGGGGACCTAACTGAAACACTGTGATTACAAAGATTTGCGATTAGCGCTGGCCGTCTGATCTGCGTGGGAAACAATGGTGGGGATTAAGTCGGGTAATCGCAATCGGGGGGGGACAAGAGGTGACACAAATCACAGTTCCGATTGCGATTTGGGCGGGGAGTTCAACTGGCGCTTTGCCATCAGATCTTTACGATAGATTAATGACATAAAACGCATTGCGGGACTTGTATAACAAAACAATCGCATCGAAGTTTTTCGATGTCACAAAGGAATGCGTTGGTCTTGCAAGCTGCGATTGCGATTGGCCCCGAGGCTTTAAGCGCTTGGTCTCAACGCAAAGGGTATATGTGGGGAATTGATTGGGGCTAGCGGGAAAAAGGGCCGAAGACCTATTATAAGGTCAAAAAGTGGGTTTTGGCCCATTTTCAAATGAATTTTAAGGCCCACATAGGGTAACAATAAGGGGGAAAAGGGGAAATTTAGCCAAACAAAGGGAAAGGGAAGGATTCAAAGGGGCTTTTGGGTATGATTTTGAGGGTAAAATGGTAATTAGAGGGAAAAAGGAGGATTTTTTCAAAGGGGGAAAAATGGGTAAAATGGGACATTTTGCAGAGGTACAAGGGGCAAGTAAAGGCCTTTTGGAGCATAATTTTTCATCAGTAAGGCTCATTGACACCATAACAACAGAGGGAAACAGTCAAAGGTAGGGAACATAACAAGGCTTCAAGGATGATGTGTTTTCAAGGGAAATGCATTCCTTGAAGGCTCAAAAAAAAATCTAGCCCCTTGCTTGCTTGTCAAGGAATTCATAAGGGGCTAACAGTGGCTCCACATGGGGATGGCTTCTTCTTGAAGGAGTCAAGAATTCAAAAAATGATCTTTGGTGTACGCCAGATGCCGGCTGCTTAAGCCACCTTTCTTCTTTGATTCTCAGCTACCACAAATATGATAGATCAACAAAAATTCCCGACAATCTACCTACCCATCCTACAATCCTAGCATTTTTTCTTCTAAGGTGAATTTGAACTAGAAGACCATTTACATCATTTATTTTTATAACAGAAAATAAACCTATTCTAAATCTACCCCTATTGCTCCATGAGACTAGATTAAACTGTTGGTCTCATATGTTTCTCTACCTAATCTAATATCTGCTGGGATTAAATTGTCCAGCAGATTTCTTCTCCACATTCTACAACAGAAATTTAAAAACAGTCAAACTAGGATTAGACAGTCTAGTTTGATGTTGATCCAGGGCATAAAGACAGTTGCACATGGACATAAATTTGCAGAAAACTAAAAACAAAACTGTGAAGGCTTGAAATATGAAGCTTGAAGTATCCTTCTTCTCTTTGTGACTCAAGTTTTGAGCATGTTAGAGTCACTTCTTTCCTTCATTTTAGCTCTGGTTTTGGGCATGTTAGAGATGATTCTTCTTTTTCCTTTGTTGGTCCAGATTTTGAGCATGTTAGGACCAGCTTTCTTTGCTTCCTTTAGCTCAGGTTTTGATCATATTAGAACCAGTCCTTTGTACCTCAGAGGTTCATGTTTTGAGCATGTCTGAACCTCTCCTTTCTTTCTCTTTTTTTGAAACATTTTTCTCTTTTTCTTGAAAACAAAAACTGCAATGGTATATACAATGGAAATGAAAACTAGAAATTGAAAATCAGTTGAAGTAGTGTTTGAGCATCCTGCCATTGACAGGACCCCCAAACAGCTCTGTACCATATAATTCCTATAGGAGGAAAGCATTTGGACCCACCGTGGCCTAGATGATGTATGGACCTTGCCACAAATTGTCAAACTTGTCGTGTTTCTCTTTGTCCTCTCTCCTTGAATCCCACTTCAGAACTTTATCCCCAATTTTAAAATCAGCAACTTTGGTTCTCTTGTCAAACAACTTCTTTATGTTTTCCTAAACTTTGATGGCTCTATTATATACCTCTTCCCTTGTTTGCTGAAGATGAATTGTTTGGTTTATCCTTCTCACCATACTGTATTCTTCTGACTGAATCTCTTGAACCAGCTTGATTACTGGTACCCCAAGGCTGGTAGGGAAAACTGCTTCTGCACCATAGACAAGCTGAAATGGTAACATGCCAATGTGTTTCTTTGTTGTAAGCCTGTCAGCCCACAAGGCATGCACCAACTTGTTATGCCATGACTTTTTGTTCTCTTCCAGCAGCCTTTTGATGATGGCCACTAGGCTCTTATTTGATGATTTAGCTAAGCCATTACCTTGTGGGTAATAGGTAGTTGAATTACCAAGCGCTATTTGATACCTGTGACAAAAATCAACCATTTTCTTGGATCCAAAAGCAGCAGCATTATCAGTGATTATTTTCCTTGGCCAGCCAAACCGAGAGAGGATATGACCTTCTAGGAACCTAATGATGACTGAATCTGTGGCATTCCTAGATGGTATGGCCTCTATCCACTTAGTGAATTAATCTGTGGCTGTTAAGATCCATTTTTGTTGTGCAGAAGAAGCAGGGTGGACTTCTCCAATAAAATCTAGGCCCCATTGCATAAAAGGACCTTCAACAGTGATGGGCTGTAAAGGGAGGGGAAGGAGTTTTCTATTGCCTTAAAAAATCTGGCATTTGTGGCAGAAAAATACCATCTTATGGATGTCATTGAAGAGTGTGGGCCAATAATAACCAGCCCTGAGTATTTTGTTTGCAGTGGCCTTCCAGTTTAGGTGGCCTCCACACTTTCTTGCATGGAATTATTGCTTAATCCTCTCAGCTTCAGTTTCTGGAAAAAATTTAAGCAATAGGCCATTTGGGGTTTTCCAATATAAGTTTTCATTCAAAATTCAATAGCTTCTGGCTTTTAGTTTCAGGAATCTGGCCTTGGTCTTTGATAGTTCAGGTGGAGCATTGAGGTTGGTGAGCACATAAAGGATATCAAAGTACCAAGGGGAGTTCTGAAACTTCTCCTCAACAGTGGGATCAGGCAGTCCTTCCTACTCATCCAAGACATTTACCATGTTAATTTAAAGGGCTTGCAGATTCGATTCAACCATTAACTTAGCTAAGCCCTAACCTTTGATCAGTTTTGTGGGTTTTATCTCAAGGTCATATTCTAAAATCATAGCAATCCATTTTCCCCTCTTCCCATCTGGGTTTTGAGACATAATATCTTTGACTATTATGTTATGCATATAAGTTATGGTGTGGGAATGAAATATGTACACCCTAAAGTCCTTTAAAGCCTTAACAAGAGCATAGGCCTGTTTTTCCATTATGTTGTATTTCAAGGGCGCATCCCTTAGTGCTTTGCTGAAAAAGGCAATTGGATGTTCCATTCCCTCTGGATTTTTCTGCAGTAAGACTGCAACCACTGTATGCTCAAAGGAAAATGAAAAGTTCAGGAAATCTTTAGAGAAATCTGGGCTGATCAGAACAGGAGCTTGGGTGAGTGCAAGTTTTACTGATTCAAAAGATTGTTTAGCTCCAACAGTCCATTTAACTCCCACACCTTTCTTCAGCATGTTAGTCATATTCCTAAGGTCTTCAGCTAGGTTGGGAATAAACCTCCTAAGGAATTTAATCTTCCCAATGAAGGACTGTAATTATTTGATGTTTCTTGGGTGTGTGATCTGTAGTATTCCCTCAACTCTTTGTGGGTCTATCCTGATTTCCTTTTCAGATATAATGTGGCCAAGAAGATTTCCTTCCTGCAGCCCAAATACAGTCTTCTTAGGATTCAATGACAGACCAAACCTTCTACATTTTTCAAACACTTTTCTCAGATGTTTCAGGTGTTCTTATTCAGTCTTAGAATAGACTGTTATGTCATCCAAGTAAATAACAATGAAGTGTCCTATCTCATCTAAAACTTCTATATCCATTGCTCTTTGGAAGGTTGCACTAGCATTCATTAATCCATACATAAAGGTGCCTCATGGAGTGGTAAAGGTTGTCTTGAGTTGGTCTTCTGGGATTGCTAAGACTTGGTTGTAACCTGAAAAACCATCTAGCAGGGAGATCCTTTTAGAACCTACTACCTTCTGAAGAATATGTTCCATTTTTGGCAAAGGGTAATTGTCTTTGAGTGAGGCTCTATTAAGATTTCTGAAGTCAATACATAATCTAATCTCCCCAATTTTCCTTATCACAACCACTAAATTTGAAACCCAATCAGAGAACCTTACAGGAACTATTATTCCAGCCTCATACATCTTTTTAATCTCTTTTTCAGCTGCAGGAAATTGTTTTGGGTTTATCCTACGAAGTTTCAGTTAGAAGGGTTGCTAATTTTATTTTAAAGGTATCTTTTGTTGTATAATGTTCGTGTCATAAGCCTTTAAGTCTTCATAACTCCACACAAAAACATCCATAAATTCCTTGAATAAGTCAATGTATTTATTTTTCATTTCTGCGAGTAAAGACTTAGCCAATTTAATCATTTTGGGCTTATCTTCTGTGCCTATATTACATTCTTCAACGTCAGAGTCCGCATGCTCTATGGTAGGCTTTTTTGCCACATTATCGAAGTGAAACAGGTCCTCTAAAGGTGCCAGACCTTGAGGTATGTTCCTATCTTTGGCCTGCAGCACCTCTACTTCTTCACTGTCTGCAATTTCACATTCTGTGGTTGAATTTCCAATTTTTTCATTTAAAGCATTTATTTCTATGTCGTGGGGTGGTTCTTCCTCATCTGAGGGTTCCTCACTTAGGCAGCTATCACTAGACACAAAGTCTGAATCAGAAAACTCAAACTCGTTCCTTCCTATTAGGAAATCTTCAATTTGTTTATCTCCCTCAAAAACCTGCCAGTATTTTTCATTATCCAGCACTGCAGGTCTAAATCTGGTTTTTATTATGATTTGTTGGTTGCTTGGAGTCTTAGGGTATGAACTGGCTAGGTAAGCTAATCCATTTTCAATGGCGTTCTAATTTCTAGGAACAAAAACTAATTCGTATTCAACAAATGTTTTCAATATGTCCACGACGTCATTCCTATATTCTCTCAACCTAGGGTGTTTGGTTATGTATTCACCGTTCACCTGTTTGATAACCAATTCAGAGTCTCCCTGCACGGCTATTCTACGGGCTCCTATTTTCTTCAATAGATTTAAACCCCGGATAAGGGCCTCATACTCTGCAATACTATTGGTACATTTGAAATGCAGATTGTAGGCATGGCTCTCCGTGTAGTCGCTTTCTATGTTACGTAGCCATACCCCAGCTCCGATAGTTCTTCTTGTGCATGACCCATCGAAACTCATCTCCCACAGGGGTTCACTTTCAGTTTTGTTATCATTTATTTTCCCATGGCTGGGTTCGCCGTTATGTTGTGCTATAGGGTCTGCACTAGGCTGTGGGCTGTTTAGTTCTTCACGTGATGTATGAGTTTGTGAGGGATGACTAGATAGCTTTTTACCTTTTGTTTTTTGCTCACTTTGAGATTTCATTTCAGTGCACTATCTAGGGTTTCCTTCTTCATTTTCCTATAAATCCAGGGTGGCCATTATGTTTAAATATATTATCTCAACTCCTCTGTTTGTATCTATGCTCTCTGGTGCTGGCTCTCCCAAGGATTCATCGTTGCAGAAGATGAAAGAGTCCAGATCTGTGTGCATAGAATATAAAGGAGAATTCTCAGGTTTTTCGAGGCTACTAACTAGGAACTTCATTTGTGCCTCCCTATATAGTCTTCTTAGTTGGCTAAACACAGGGATTGTGGCATAGGCCCTGTTAGCCACCTATAATATTTTGTTATACCAAAAGGTGGCTAAATCTGTTTTGAGCCTTCAAGGAACAATTTTTCATTTCTAAACACTGTTGGCTCTTGAAGACTCCTTGTAGGCCTCATGCCTCTGTCCAAAATCCTCATTACTGTTCCACTTAATTCTGCTGTTTTCATGTAAGAAACTGCCGAAGAAACCATCATCTTTTCCTTTTCTCCCACTCATAGCTAACTTTCATTTTCTCCCCCTTTTTCTCCATATTATTCCTCTACTTTTCATAAGTTTTCCCCTTCCATTCATGAAAAATCCTCCTGACATGGTTTAAAACTATTTTTAAGCTAAGCCGAAACCCCCAAATCCATTTAAAACCTTGAAAATTTTCATAAAAAACAAGCTTTTGGACCTAAGCCCCTTGGGCTAAGTCCTAAACCACTTCCCCCACATGCCCTTCCCCCAGTCTCAAGCGCTAATCGTAATCGGAAGTCGGGCGGGTGCACAAATCCTTTGTAATATTGAAAATCCCCGATGTGATTGTCTTATCACGTTAAGTCTTGTGATGGGTTCCGCACCGTTGATCTTCCGCGGTGATCTGACGGTAGAGCGCCAATCGCAGCACCCCGCCTGATCGCAATCACAACTTTTTATGTGCACCCTTCGATCGGTCCATCGCTAATGATTGCGATGCGATTGATCGCAAGTCCTTCCCTCCGATCTTCGATTGCGATCCTCTGACCTTATCCTGACCGTTGATCTGTCCCGCCGATCCAACGACCCTGCGCTAATCGCTCCATCACAATCACAAAAACTCAATCGCATGCTCCTACCTGCCACCTCCGACTGTGATCCCTCTGATTCATTCCCCGCCGTTGATCTGGTCCTCAGATCAACGGCCAGCGCTCAATCGCAAGTTTCTAATCGCAAGTTTTAAATCGCATCCCCTTTTCAGTGCTCCCCGATTGCGATGGCTCCGATTTAATCCTGTCTGTCCATTTCCCGCCGATCCAATGGTCCTTATTCCCTCCGATCACAAGTCTTACCGCCGTTTCAAAACCCGCCGATTCATTTCCCACCATTGATCTGATCCTCAAATCAACAGTCATCGCTTAATCGCACAAATCTCCCCGATCGCGCAATAGAATCGGAATTTTCCAATCGCGCCCTTTTTTTTCCCCCTCCGATTGCGATTCTCCGATTAGATCTGGACTGTCCACGTGTCCAAATCGGACGGTCCAAAACCACCCCGCCTTATTTCTTCTCCCCGCTCTCCTTTGCCTGTTCTGCGCCGATCTCCACTGTTAGATATTTTTATCCGAGGGCTACGCTCCTCCCCCCGCCATCTGAAGCAGTTTAAAACCTAAAAACACAGGTTTTATTTATTTATTTTATGTTTTGTGCAGGTTTTAAAGGGTCTCCGTCATTTATTGAAGAAAATCCGGGAGTTGGGAATGACGATTCCCATGCCTTCGGCCTATGGAAAGAACCATTTGCAGAGTTCCCTTTTGGCATTTGATCGACGTTCCATGGGTGTCGATACCATGAAAGGCCCAGTGCGGCTCTGCACATTGACAAGATACTGCGTTTTAACGCGATTTTAAAAGAGTATAAGTTTTAAAGAACAGAGCACGGAAGGACAGAATATTGAAGACAGATTTGGGGGATTATGGCTAAGAATTCTTATAAAAACCTAATTCCCCGAATTAAGACACTATTTAAGAAAATCATAAGTGTTTCGCTGAAAGAAAGGTTTCCACCGCTTCAACTGAGGCGAATTGATTCCTCAGCTACTACAAAGAGCCACCTGTCGCCTCAAACCATTCAGAACAGAGGCCGAAGTTATTTCTCGAAGAAATATCTGCCTCCAACATTGCCAAGAAGTTATTTCTGCAAGGAAACCAATGCATAAATATCTGCAGAGTTACTCCAAAACATACACAGAACCTCAAAGTCAAACAAAGCTTCCATCGAGCTTTGATATTTATTGTGAAACAGTTAATGTAGTGATCCACCTGTAAATTTCTCCCTCGAGCCTCTCAAAGGGCCGAGAAGTCTTCACTCTGCATTAATTGTCCTTGAGATATTTTGTTAAAATCTCACCTCCTCATCTTCCTATAAGTACTTCTACATAAGATGAGAAGTTTTTGGTTGTTTTTGATCACAAGCTATAATACTGAAACTCTTTGAAATAAATACATAGTCTGTTGAAGTTGAAGAACAAATTGAATTCTTGGATGTCTTGATGATGTTGTTGCATGCCCGTTCCTGAGAAGGCTCTATCATTGGATTCATGAGCTTGGTTGTTGGTGAAGTATTCTAACTGTTAAATGTTTTCTCCTGTTTTCATTATGTTCCATAATTTTTTACTACAGTAGGCTGAAATTTTTAGGCTAAGAAATGACTCCTGGAAGCACCTTAGACCTGTTCACCCTTCACTGTTTTATGTTTTCTTCTGCTGAAGTATTTTAGAGGCTTTAAACCTTCTCTTTAGTCTTCATGCTTGTTTATTTCCTTAATAGCTCAAATAGTTGGTTTTAGCATGATTTATGGTTTTCCCTACTTGTCTACTATCACTTGAAAGCTGTTATTGAAGTCTCCCTTTGAAGTACCATTGTTTTGAGTTAATCAAAGAGGTCGGTTTTGATCTTGCCCTTTGCCATTGCTTGAACAGTTGTCTTGAAGGTCATTATAGTTGTAAGCATAGATGTTATTTAGGTGTTCCCTCTTCTATGAATGCAATTATCAATGAATCTTTTATGTTTTCTAAATCCTTTAAAATAAAATCTTTGAGG
This sequence comes from Pinus albicaulis, assembly GCA_034641835.2. Classification (NCBI taxonomy): domain Eukaryota; kingdom Viridiplantae; phylum Streptophyta; class Pinopsida; order Pinales; family Pinaceae; genus Pinus; species Pinus albicaulis. The sequence goes on from CM076581.1 coordinate 393,870,832, forward strand.
AAATAGGGAGTTCCCCGAATCTTAGATTTCATTTTAAAAGTTTTCTTGAAGTTATTATTTTCTTAAAGAATGTTTGTAGGATTTATGGTTAGCCCTATCTATCAAATATCTCTTTATTGTTGAGTTATGTTCTTCAAGTTCCCTTTGTTGAGAATTAAACTTCTATTTCCAAATCATTAATGTTCATCTCATTCCAAAAACAAAAGGATCCTGTGGCCAAGTTAGATTTTCCCTTTGATATCCCATATCCATTGATGAGTTTTTCATAACCTTATTTTGACTCCATCACCCAATGAACCAGATATTTCCTCTTTCTGTCTATCTTTCCTATACCTTCCATGTTCTGCTGTATCAACTCAATCCAACCAAATAAACAAAAACCTGCACTTAATAACTAGTCTAAAATCATACTCAAAGCACACAAGATAAACCTTTGCGATCAAACATTTGAGAGATCCCTCTCTGAGAATAGGAGGACTAGATCCTGGAACTCTAAAGATTGGTTCTGATGTTGCCTTGTTTTTTGATTTTCCAAACTGTCAAAACACGGGGGACCAACATAATGGCGATCACGGTGGGACCTGCTGAGAATTAGAGGTTTCAAAACCTTTCTTTAAACTGTTAGGTCCAGTTTAACATAAGTAACTTTCTTCAAGCACTGCCTCACAAATGGCAATCATGATAGGACTTGATTGAATCAATGACAAACTAAGAAACCCTTAGGATTCTTGAAAAGTCTTACCAAACCTTGAAGGAACCAGTTACCAAGCCATAAGAGCAACTCTGTTTGTTTGAGCACCTTAGCTAAGTGAAAAATCAGACTTAGAACACTCTCTTAACCTATAAAAAAAAAAAACTTAGAAAAACCCAAAATTCCAAGTTTGGCTTCATAATAAACATTGGTAGTGGACCATAAAACCTTTTACCTCTGTAGGAGCTAAAAAATTCCACTTGGCGACTCCACAATCCTAGCAGACCTTAAGACTCCACTGGGAAGAACCCTTATCATTATAATATCATTCAAACTCAGTTAGAATTAAGATTTGTGTAAACAGTTTAGTTAACCTCTCAAAGATTGTCATATCTGGCTGAACTTTTCTTATTTATTTGGGTCTAAAAAACGCAGCATAGTGGCTTCTAAAAAGATTCACATTAGAGCCCATCCTGACCCTGATCCACCTGAGATAGTTGATAACCTAGAAATCATCCTTAGGAAGTCTCCTAAGATTAAATCTTCAACTGTTTTCAGATCACCCTTGAGAGCTAATTCAGTTCCTGAGAATCTTACAGCTCTACAAGAATCATATGGTGGTGGAACCATAAAACGTTTACCTCCTTAGGAGCGAAAAATTTTCCACATGGCGACTCCACACTCTGAAACTCCCAGAAGACCAAATGACTCCACTGGTAGAAGACCCTGAACTGATTGACCGGACACAGTGACCTCTTTTCTGATTTACAAACATGATTCCGAGAATACAATGAAGATATGCCCCAATGAGTAGAGATCATATCCCTGGGTTTCCACATAAGATGCCCCGGGTGAATTGGGATGACAACCTGCCTGTTTTTCAAGGTGAAAATTTTGATGACCCTCTATTACATCTCATCAGATTTCATATACATGTATGGAGGTTGAAATGTGAATGGCATGAAGACTGCCTAATGAAAATGTTCATGTTAACATTAGAAGGAAAAGCTAGGGATTGGTATGAATGCTTAAGATCTAGTAGTCTGTTTTCTTTAAAATACCTTGAATATGTGTTCTATGATAACTATGAAGAAAATGCTACGTCATTATCATGGGGTGCAATATATTATGATCCATCACAAAAAATCACCAAACACATTATAGATAATGAGGAATATTTGGAAGAGATGCATCCTGAAGATCTTTTAATAGCCATTCATGAGTTTAATATCCTATTGAAAAATTTTAAAAACATAGATGAATCAGTTGAGGAAAAGATGATCCAAGCAGTAAAAAACATTCCTCAAGATATCCCTAAAAACTCAAATATTGATTCATCATCCCTTATAGCCGAGGCTCAAGAAGACATCCAGCCTCAAAATCAGTCTTCACAAGAGACAGAGAATTGTTGTACTCCTGTTCAAAGGAACATAGAAACATCCTTCCCTTTGACAGAAAAAGAGATAGATCAGACTATTTATAAACAGTCAGTCTCTGAAATTTTTTGCGAAACAAACACTCTTGCCCATTCACATAAATAACTTTGTTGTATAGATTTATAAAGTTATCTTGTAGATCAATTAGAAGAAAAGCAAACCGATGACCCAATATGTTCGACTGACAAAATTTTTTATTCAGATGATTTTCCGAATTTCGATCAGTCTGATGATGATGATGATGAGTTCCAAGAAAAAAATAATCATGCAAGGCAACCAGCGTTTGATTGGTGTTATCATTTTCACCATCACCAGCTTGGAAGCCAAAAACATCCGTTTCAATCCATCACTAATGGCTTTCACATAATTGGAAATCAGCAGCCTTTCAACTCAGAAGGTGAAGAGAAGAGAAATAAAGAAATTTTTGAGCAAAAGGAGCTTTCTCTTGAAAAAGAGGAAACCTTTAAATACTCCCCTGCTCAATAATATAATAACCTCTTCATACAAATTAATCCACTGAATACAAGCATACCAGGGTTACCAGAGGACAACACTGTTAAATATGATGAGTCCTCCAGTTCAGAGGATGATGAAGATGAAGGAGAAAAACAAATAGAAGACTATCCTATTGTGGATATATCATCTTCTCAAGAAGAAACTTCTCCCTTCACTGATATTAGTCTGTCATATAAAGAGCCTGAATTTGTATCAGAAGCAAGCATATATTTAGACAAAGAAAATATTTCACTGTTTGCTATTGTGGAGGTTAAAGATGAAGATACTTCCAAGGAACATATTGAAGACATAGCCCTCAAAGCCAAGGCCTTGGAAGCAGACAATCTACCGAATATGGAGGTCCAAAAAGAAGAGAATCTTCATCTTTTCTTTGTTGATCCTATGGAAGAGTGTGTGGAAATCCCGACTGGCTCAAATTATCAAGCATTGACCCTTTGCAAGAGCCAGAGACATGAAAAGCTGTCACCTTCTATGATAGCCTTGACATTGAAGGTTAACCTTCAATATGTTCTATGGACACCTCTGACAAGTAGCCAGAGTTACTACTTCTTCTTGACATTACTCAGCTGGCTGCATTGGCACTTTTGTATCATATGAATATGTAAATACTCCATGTTTAGAATAGGTTAGATAGGAATGTCAATAAAGCTCGGTTCCGAGCATGTAGTTAGTTGTTGTTTTCTGCTTTGGAAAAAAATCAAGAATTCAAAAATACAAAAACAAAGAAAGAATGAAAAGAGGGCAAATTGACAAAACAAGAAAGGAAG